>CM055266.1:145466785-146066785 GCA_029237695.1 Conchocele bisecta
TTTTTAGGTACAAAATCACATGGCGTGTCTCATATTAGACGTATATATATCATTTACTATTACGTACAGGGGCATGCCGTGTCTCACAATGTGGCTAATTTCGCTATTACTAGACATTTAGGGGATTAACCCTTACTACGCTGAATTAAATGTTGTCGTCTGCTGGAAATGTTTTATTTTCAATATTGTTCTATCATGAACTTTTTTGTGTAACCCTGATACCTGTATACAGTGGTCTGGATTAACTCTAGTCACTTCCAGTCACACTCTCAGGCTGAACATCGTACTATACTATCATTGTTATTACGTGTATATTAAAAAGTATAACCGAACACTACATGTCGTTCAACTACTTACTACCACATATGCATCATAACAATACAAATATTTCTCGACAAAATCTGGTTTTGACAACACATGAGAATCGTCTCCAGTGGAGACGATTCTCATGTGCTGTCGAAACCATTTTTTGTTAAGAATTAAAGCAAAAATGAAAAACAGCAGACGGCAACTTTCCGTCAACAGCGTAGGAAGTGTTAAAGAGCAAACACAAGTGATCTGTGGTGATACCAGATTAGGATATTGTGATTTCAGTGCTTCAAATATACATATTTTTCATTACTTAGTCTGCAACCCCATTCAATCAATCAATCAAATAGCTAGATCATAAATTGCCAACAACTACCAGAGTTCTCATTGACCATCACAAATACTACTGTCTGTTTCACGAAACCTGCCCAAATTTTATAGCTATTAACAATGCACAAACAATTTTCTTTTTCGATAATATTAAATTTGAATTGGTAAAGGTATTTGTAGGCACATAATGTTCTTTATAGGAATTAAATAAGTGTATAATTGTGTCACTATTCATTCCACAGTTCTGAAAAATTATGAGTGCCCACTATACATATGGGCTGCGCTCTGTGAAAACCAGCCTTAATGACAACGTCATGAAAGCCTGAAAATGACGTCGCAAAGTTATGCAAGTCGGATTTTGACACTTGACATCGTTGCGTCATTGGAATAATGTATCCTATTTATAGCCGTACGCTTTACTAATTGTGGCTCACAAATAGCTTAATGTTGGATACGCAGGGCAGAATTGTACAGTTGTTATCATACTCATAGTGGTTCACTTTTATACAAATGGGCATGTTGCAAGTGATTTTCACATAGGGTAACCTATGTATTGGAATCGCGTCGGACAGTTAGCCACGCCCCAGACCCCCCTCGATGGGCTAGTCCGTAGTGATCTCTTGGAATAACCATAACCACAAAATGCATTGTGTTACTCAACGTTTAACTGTCGTAAGCAACCGCTAATTGAAAATAATATTATAAAAAACTACTTGCACTGAACAATATCAACAATGGATGTTCTACGTACAAAAATGCATCGGATTATTTTGTTATGCATTCAAGTTGTTATTTGCCCCCATTTGCGTCAGAAATCGTGCGGTCATCGCTAAATTTAGTAACATGCTATAGTTTTCGGGAGAGTTAACTCCCCTTCGAATACTCTCCACCGGATAAACACTAAACACTGCGACACATTCAACACACAAACGATATCAAAGGGTTACAGCTTTTTTTAATGATCGCGATTTTGTGGGTCTAACTGTCAGATGTTAATCCTCATTCTATCGATGGATTTACAGCAGATTTTTAGTGACATTCCCGAATTCTGCCTGATTGATATTTGTCTATGGTGGCCAATACACGCCAACATGAGTGTCAATTCTGCGTTCAGGGAAGGGGGTCAATAAGTCAGTAAGTGATAAATTACAGTCACGGAACAAATTAATGACAGTATAACACATCCAGCGTAGATTAATCGTATAACCATATTAATGTAAGTACTGAAAATACGACAAAAAACAAATTCTAACAAGTTTGGGCTTTCATACATTGAATATTTTGTCGGCGGTTTCCCAATGACGTCATTTATGTTTTAATATACTCGATCCGGGCCAACTATTTCATTCACAAAACAGAAGTAAACATGGCGATGTCAAAGTAATGCAGAAACTTTTAACAAAAATCCTGCTACAACATTGTTTTGTACCGACAAGGCATTTTCAAGCGTGACACCGCTTCCGTGGCGAAATTCTTGTAGTACCCTATGTTCAGTACTTTCAGTACTTTGATTATAATATATATGGACGACTTGTGCTCTGTAATTTGAAACTAAATAACCATACGACCGGTAACACATCACAAAATCAGTATTATTTAATCATAATGCTAATGTTTATTTTAAACTTTATTCTGTAATTACTTGTATAACAATTACAAACAAACGCGAGAACACTTGTAGATAGAGGCGTCTGTATGTTTCTTAATTTCTGTTGAAACCGGAATATTCAAAGGAAACAAATTTATCCTATCTGGCGACCACCATCAGATATCATGCTTACAAATTGAAGGTCGAACCCGGGCGCATGTGTGCGCTCTTCACTAATTGTGCTAAAGTTAAACGGTTCTGTTCAGATTATGTGGAAGTGTGGATATTGGTCTGCGATGCCCGCAAACGTTACTCTTATTAAAAAAAAGGTAAACAGTTAAATTACTGGGACACGTATTCTGGATAAATTGGCCACGAATAGAACTGGGCACATGTCTTAATTCGTTTAATTTACTGTTTCGCCTGTCGAGTGTTTCGAAAATCAACATAAAAATACAATTTGGAAATGTTCAGAAAAATAAGCGTATCACAGATGTGAAATTATTGTAGTGCCAAATTTACGCGGCTCCTGGCATCTGGCATCATGTTGACACAGGGCCAACCATGTTGTAGTATTTAGTGTGTTGGTATTGAACACATGCATATTTACTGCGAACATAATTGTAGCCACCAGGGACAGTAGCCCACTGATTTGCATCTGTATTTGCTACCACTTACGTGTACCGTGTCACGTAATTTTTATCGATTTTCAAAAATATCACATTGAATCAGCCGTACGATTGCCGTTTGATAACAATGTAAACATTCTTTAAAATGATCATTTGTAAATATGGTTATAATGAATGTATAGTTTATATTTTGTATAATTTATTTTAATTTTTACTAGTATATTTGCAATCATTGCAGACACTGATCAGGCTGCACAGATGCACAGGTCTCCAAGATTTACAAATTTTAAGAATTTCGACTTTGGCAGATCATTGTTAATTTACTTACTACATTGTACTGAACACTGAACGTATGCGTGCTTTATTTTTTATCAGAAGGCCGTTCTAGTCAGAGGCGTGTAAATAATATAAAGCAAATACACATTCATTCCAGATTTACAATTCAACGCGTCTAATTTCAAACGAGCCGCTTCGAATACATGTTGCAGGGTTCAGATCGTGGGACGCAAATTTCAATCCGACGATCAATTTTGTCATCGTACAAATTTAGTGTGTAAATACACAGTACATAAGGCTGGGCTACATGTACATAAGGCTGAGAGGATACTTGTATAAAAGGCTGAGGATACATGTACATAATGGCTGGGATACATGTACATAAGGCTGAGATACATGTACATAACGGCTGAGATACAATGTACATAAGCTGGGAGGATACATGTACATAAGGCTGATACATTGTACAATAAGGCTGACGATACATGTACATAAGGCTGAGATCATGTACATAAGTCCTGAGGATAATGACAATGAGATAAGCTATGACATGTACATAACGGCTGGGAATACATGTACATAAGGCTGAGACATACATAAGCTGAGATACATAACATAAGGCTGAGATACATGTACATAAGGCTGAGATACTTGTACATTAAGGCTGATACATGTACATAAAGGCTGAGCATACATGTATCATAAGGCTGAGGATACATGTACATAAGGCTGAGATACATGTACAATAAGGCTGAGATACATGTACATAAGGCTGGGATACATGGTACATAAGGCTGGTTGATACATGTACATAAGGCTGAGATACATGTACATAAGGCAGCGGGATACATGTGGACATAAGGCTGAGATACATGTACATAGGCTGAGATAACTGTAGCATAAGGCTGGGAGCATACAACTGTACATAAGGCTGTGATACATGTACATAAGGCTGGGAGATACATGCTACATAAGGCTGGGAAGACATGTACCATAAGGCTGGGATACATGATAATACATAAGGCTGGGAGTATACATGTACATAAGGCTGCGATACAATGTACATAAGGTGAGATACATGTACATAAGGCTGAGAAAACATAACAATAAGCTGGGATAACATGAACATAATTGGCTGAGAAATAACATGTACATAAGGCTAGGGATAACATGTACATAAGGCTGAGATAACATGTACAATAAGGCTGATAACATGTACAAAAGGCTGGGATACATGTAACATAAGCAGAGATACATGTACATAAGGCTGGGGGAATACATGTACATAAGGCTGGGATACATTGGTACATAAGGCTGAGACTACATGTACATAAGCTGGGATACATGTAACTAAGGCTGAGATACATGTACTATAAGGCTGGAGATGATACATGTACATAAGGCTGAGATATACATGCTCATAAAATGGCTGAGATATACATGGTACATAAGGCTGAGATATACATGTACTAAGGGCTAGGATAATAACATGTAGGATAAGGCTGGGATACATGTACATAAGGCTGAGCTATACATGTACATAAGGCTAGTATACAGACATAAGGCTGAGATACATAGTACATAAAGCTGGGAGGATACATGTACAAAATAAGGCTGAGTACAGGTACATAATAACTAAGGCTGATATACTGTACATAGGCAGAGATACATCGTACATAAGGCTGGGAGACTCCATGTACATAATAAGGCTGGGATCACATGTACATAATTTCTGGGATAACATGTACATAAGGCTGGCGATACATGTACATAAGGCTGAGATATCATGTACACTAAGGCTGGGAGAATAACATGTACATAAGGCTGGGATACATGTAACATAAGGCTGGGAGATACATGTACACTAAGCTGAGATATACATGTAACATAAGGCTGGGATACACAAAAAACATAGCTGGACATAATACTGTAGGATAGGCTGGATACATGTACATAAGGCTAGGGATACATCGTACATAAGGATGGGCATACATGTACATAAGGCTGAGATAACAATGGTTATAAAAGGCTGAGATATACATGTCACATAAGGCTGTGGACTATCAGTGACATAAAATGGCTGAGATATACATGTGTATAAGGCTGGGAATACATGGTAACATAAGGCTGAGATACATGTACAATAGGCTGAGGATATACCATGTACATAAGGATGGGATACATGTACATAAGGATGTGATACATGTACATAAGGCTGAGATACATGTACATCAGGCTGAGATATACATTGTACATAAGGCTGAGGATTAATTGTACATAAGGCTGGATACATGTACATAATAGGCTGAGATACATGTACTAAGGTAAGGCTGAGATACATGTACATAAGGTGAGATATAACATGTATCATAAAGGATGGGTTACATGTACATAAGGCGGGGTGATAACATGTACATAAGGCTGGGATACATGTACATAAGGCTGAGATACATGTACATAAGGCTGGGAGGATATATGTACATTAAGGCTGGCGATAACACTGTACACTAAGGCTGGGAGATACATGTACATAAGGCTGAGATACATGTACATAAGGCTGAGATACATGTACATAAGGCTGAGATACATGTACATACGGCTGAGATATAACATGTAACATAAGGCTGAGACTCTACATGTACAATAAGGCTGCAGATACATGTACATAAGGCTGAGATACATGTACATAAGGCTGGAGATAACTGTACATAGGCGGTGAGATACATGTACATAAGGCTGCGATACATGTAACATAAGGCTGAGATACATGGTACATAAGGCCTGAGATTTACATGACATAAGGCTGGATACATGTAACGTAAGGCTTGGGATACATGTACACTAAGGGCGGGATACATGTACATAAGGCTGGGGATACATGTACATAAGGCTGAGATACATGTACAATAAGGCAAAGAGATACATGTACATAAGGCTGATACATGTACATGAGGCTGAGATACATGTACATAGGCTGAGATACATGTACATAAGGCGGCTGGATACATGTACATAAGGCTGGGATACATGTAACATAAGGCTGGGATACATAAGTACATAAGGCTGGGATACATGTACATAAGGTGGGATACATGTACATAACAGCTGTATGTACATAAGGCTGAGATACATGTACATAAGGCTGAGATACATGTACATAAAGCTGAGATACATGTACATAAGGCTGTGATACATGTACATAAGGCTGAGATACATGTACATAAGGCTGGGTGTATACATGTAACATAAGGCCTGAGATACATGTACATAAGGTGTACATAAGGCTGGGATACATGTACATACGGCTGTATGTACATAATGCTGACGATAACATGTACATAAGGAAATGTACATAAGGCTGGGAGGGATACATAGTACATAAGGTCTGTATGTACATAAGGCTGAGATACATGTACATAAGGCCTGAGATACATGGTACATAGGCTGAGATACATGTACATAAGCTGGGAATACATGTACATAAGGCTGAGATACATGTACATAAGGCTGAGATACATGTACATAAGGCTGGGATACAATGTACATAAGGCTGAGATACATGTACATAAGCTGGGATACATTGGTACATAAGCTGGAGATACATGTACATAAGGCTGAGATAAACATGTACATAAGGCTGGGAATACGATGGATACATAAGCTGGAGATAACATGTACATAAGGCGGGATACATGTATCATAATGGCTGAGATACATGTACATAAGCTGTGATAACAATGTACATAAGGCGGGTGATACATGTACATAACGGCTGAGATACATGTACATAAGGCTGGGAGATACATGTACATAAGGATGTACATAAGCTGAGGATACATGTACATAAGGCTGGTATACATGTCATAAAGGCTGAGAATACATGTACCATAGGCTAGGGAATACATGTACAAAAGGCTGGAGATAACATGTAGGATACAGGCTGGGAATACAGGACATAAGGCTGAGATACATGTCATAAGGCTGGGATAGGATGTACATAAAGGATGAGATACATGTACATAAGGCTGGGATACATGTACATAAGGCTGAGATACATGTACATCAAGGCTGGATACGATACTAAAGCTGAGATACATGTACATAAGCTGATACATGTACATAAGGCTGGGATTACATGTATAAAGCTGAGATACTGTACATAAGGCTCGAGGAAACATGTCACATAAGGCTGTGATATACATGTACATAAGGCTGGGAGATACATGTACAGGCTGGAGATAACATGTACATAAAGCCCCGGTATACATGTACATAAGGCTGAGATACATGTAACAATAAGGCTGGGATACATGTACAAAAGGCGCTGAGAATACATGGTACAAAAGGCTGGGATACAGTACATTAAGGCTGGGAGGATAACATGTAACAAAAGGCTGAGATACATGTACAATAAGGCTGGATACATGTACATAAGCTGGGATACATGTACATAAGGTCTGATAACATGTACAGGCTGGGAAACATGTACATAAGGCTGAGAGGATAACAAGTACATAGGCTGGGATACATACAGGCTGAGATACATGTACATAAGGCTGAGATACATGTACATAAAGGCTGATACGGGATGTACATAAGCTCATCATGTAACATAAGCTGATACATGTACATATGGCTGTATGTACAGGGCTGAGAGGACATACATAAGGCTGATGATACATGTACATAAGGCAAAGAGATACATGTACATAGGCTGAGAAATACATGTACATAAGGCTGGATAACATGTACATAAGGCCTGGATACATGTACATAATTGGGCTGATTAAAACATGTACATAAGGTGGGAGATACATGTACATAAAAGGCTGAGATACATAACATAAGGCAGGGATACAAGTACATAAAGGCTGAGATACAAGTCCATAAAGGGCCTGGGATACATGTACAATAAGGCTGACGATACATGTACATAAGGCTGAGATACATGTACAGGCAGGGATAACAATTACTTAAGGCTGGGATACATGTACATAAGGCTGAGATACATGTACATAAGGCTGAAGATACATGTACATAAGGCTATATACATGTACATAAGGCTGCGGATACATGTACATAAGGCTGAGATACAATGTACATAAGGCTGGGATATGTACATAAGGCTGGGAGATACATGTACATAAGGCTGTATGTACATAATGCTGAGATACATTTAACAATAGTCTGAGGATACATGTACATAAGGCTGAGATACATTTAACATAATGCTGAGATACATGTACATAAGGCAGAGATATACATGTACATAAGGCTGATATATACATGTACATAAGGCTGAGATACATGTACATAAGGGGCTGAGATATACAGTACATAAGGCTGGAGATATACAATGTACATAACGGCTGAGATACATGTACATAAGCCCGGGATATCATGTACATAAGGCTGAGATACATGTACATAAGGCTGATACATGTACATAAGGCTGGGACTACATGTACATAAGGCTGAGATACATGTACATAAGGCTGGGATACATGTACATAAGGCTGAGATAACAATGTACATAAGGCTGGGATAACTGTACAATAAGGCTGATGATAAACATAAACAAAAAGGCTGGGATACATGTAGGGTAAATAACATAGGCTGGGATAACAATGTACATAAGGCCTGAGATACATGATACATAAGGCTGGGTATGTACATAAGCTGAGATACATGTACAATAAGGCTGGGAGATACATGGTACAGAAGGCGGAGAATAACATGTAACATAAGGCTGAGATAACATGTACAATTACAAATAAGCTTGGGGATACCTGTACATAAGGCTGAATATACAAAATGTAGCATAAGGCTGGGATACATGTACATAAAGGCTGGAGATACATGTACAATAAGGGGCTGAGATCATGTATAAGGCTGGGAGATAACAATTGTACATAAGGCTGAAGAAATACACTGTACATAAGGCGTGAGGATACATGTAATTACGGCGAGGATACATTTAATAAGGCTGAGATTACATTGGTACAATGTACATAAGGCTGGGATACATGTACTTAAAGGCCTGGGATAATACATGGTACCATTTATGGCTGGGTATACATGGTACATTTAAGGCGGGCTGAGGTTACATGTCTAAGGGCTGACGATTCAACATGTACATAAAGGCTGGGATACAGTACATTAAGGCTGAGATAATGTACATTAAGGCTGGGAGATATCATGTACATAAGGCTGAGATTACCTTGTACATAAGGCCCTGGGATAACATGTACAAAGGCTGGGATACAAGTAACATAAGGCTGGGATTACATGGTACATAAGGTCTGGGATAACATTTTCATACGGATGAGGTACATTGTACATTAAAGGGCTGGGAAGAAATAACATGTACATAAGGCTGGATACATGTACAACTACGCTGAGATACATGGTACATAACGGGCTGGGATAACATTGTACATAAGGCTGGGTATACAAAATGTAACATTAAGGCGGGAATACATGGGTACATACAGGCTTGGGGGATAAATGTACATAAGGCGAGATAATGTACCTAAGGCTGGGATCATGTTTATAACATAAGGCTGGATGATAACCCATGTACATAAGGCTGAGATTACATGTACATTCGGCTGGTGATTCATGTAGAATAACGGCTGGAGGTTACATGTACATAAGGCTTGAGAACTGTAACATGGTTACACTAATGGCTGGGATACATGTACATAAGGCTGGGAGATTACATGTACATAAGGCTGATACATGTACATAAGGCTGGGATACATGTACTAAGGCGGGGATACATGTACATAAAGGCTGATACATGTACATAAGGCTGAGATACATGTAACATAAGGCTGGGGATACATGTACATAAGGCTGAGATACATGTACATTAAGGCTGAGATACATGTACAATAAGGCTGTGAAGATACATGTTACATAAGGCTGAGATACATGTACATAAGGCTGAGATAACATACAATAAGGCTGGGATACATGTACATAAGGCTGATACATGTACAAAAGGTAGATACATGTATAAAGTCTGGGACATGTACATAAGGCTGAGTAACATGTACAATAAGGCTGGGATACATGTACATAAGGCTGGGATACAAGTACATAAGGCTGAGATACAATGTACATAGGCTGGGAGATACATGTACATAATGGTTACAAATGGCTGAGATACATGTACATAAGGCCTGGATAACATGTACATAAGGCTGAGATACATGTAACATAAGGCTGGGGTATACATGTACATAAGGCTGAGATATGTACATAAGGGCTGGTATACATGTACATAGGCTGGGAGATACATGTACATAAGGCGGTGGGAGGATACATGTACATAAGGCTGAGATACCATGTACATAAGGCTGGGATCATGTACATAAGCTGAGATACATGTTAAAAGGCTGATACATACATAAGGCTGAGATACATGTACATAAGGCTGGATACATGTACATACGGCTGGGATACATGTAACATAAGGCTGGGATACATGTACATAAGGCTGAGTACATGTACATAAGGCTGGGATACATGTACATAAGGCTGAGATACAATGTACATAAGGCTGAGATACATGTACATAAGGCTGGGATACATGTACATAAGGCTGGGAGGATACATGTACATAAGTCTGGGAGGGATACATGTACATAAGGCTGAGATACATGTACATAAGGCTGGGATACATGTACTTAAGGCTGAGGATACATGTACATAAGGCTGGGATACAGTACATAAGGCTGGATACATGTACATAAGGCTGATACATGATAAGCTGAGATACATGTACATAGGCTGAGATACATACAAAGCTGGGATAACATGTAAGGCATGAGGCTGGGACATGTACATAAGGCTGGATACATGTACATAAGGCTGGGATACATGTACATAAGGCTGAGATACATGTACATAGGTGCCATGGGATACATGTTTACATAAGGCTGAGTATACATGTACATAAGGCTGAGATACAGTACAATAAAGCTTGGGTACATGGTTAAGGCTGATGATACATGTACATAAGGCTGGGATACATGTACATAAGGCTGATAAAATGTACATAAGGCTGGGATGTACATAAGCAGAGGATACATGTACATAAGGCTGAGACATACATAAGGGTGGATACATGTACATAAGGCTGGGAGATACATGTACATAAGGCTAGATATGTTACATGCTTGAGATACATGAACATAAGGCTGGGATACATGTACATAAGGCTGAGATACATGTACAAAGGCTGGGATCAAGGACATAAGGCTGATATACATGAGGCATACCAAGGCTGAGATACATGTACATAAGGCTGAGATACATGTACATAAAGGCTGGGAGATACATGTACATAAGGTGGGATACATGTACATAAGGCTGGGAAAACTTGTACAATAAGGCGGGGATAAAGTACATAAGGCTGGGATACTGTAACATAAGGCTGTACAATAACATAGGCCTGATAACATTAACATGGCGGCTGGGGATACATGTATCATAGTAGGCTGGGATACATGAACATAAGGCTGAGATACATGTACATAAGGCTGTATGTACATAAGGCTGAGATACATTGTACATAAGGCTAGATACATGTACATAAGGCTGAGATACATGTACAAGGCTGAGATACATGTACATAAGGCTGATACATGTACATAAGGCTGAGATATACATGTACATCAAGGCTGAGAAATATACATGTACATAAGGCAGAGATAACATGTAACATAAAGGCTGATATACATGTACATCAAGGATCGCTGGAGATTTAAATGTACATAGGTCTGAGAGACATGTACATAAGCCCGGGATACATGTACTTAAGGCTGAGATACATGTAATAAGGCTGGGATACATGTACATAGGCTGAGATACATGTACATAAGGCTGAGGATACATGTACATAAGGCTGGGATACATGTACATAAGGCTGAGATACATGTACATAAGGCTGGATACATGTACATAAGGCTGAGATACTTGTACATTAAGGCTGGATACATGTACATAAGGCTGGATACATGTACATAAGGCTGAGATACATGTACATACCGGCTGTATGTACATAAGGCTGAATACATGTACATAAGGCTGAGATACATGTACATAAGGCTGGGAGATACATGTACAATGTACATAAGGCTGGGATACATGTACATTAAGGCTGATATACATGGATACATTAAGGCTGGAGTACATGTACATAAGGCTGTGATACATGTACATAAGGCTGAGATCCATGTACATGAAGGCTGGGATACAGGGTGTACATAACGGCTGAGATACATGTACATAAGGCTGAGATACATGTACATAAGGCTGAGATACATGTACATAAGGCTGGAGATACATGTACATAAGGCTGAGATACATGTACATGGAAGCCTGGGATAACACTGTACATAAGGCTGGAGTACATGTACATAAGGCTGGGATACCTGTACATAAGGCTGGGATACATGTACATAAGGCTGAGATTACCATGTACATAAGGTGGGATAACATGTACATAAGGCTGAGATACATGTACATAAGGCTGGGATACATGTACATAAGGCTGGGATACATGTACATAAGGCTGGGAGATACATGTAACATAAGGCTGAGGATACATTGTACATAAGGCTGAGATACCTGTTACATAAGGCTGAGATACATGTAACATAAGAAGGCTGAGATACATGTACATAAGGCTGAGATACATGTACATAAGGCTGGGATACATGTACATAAGGCTGAGATACATGTACATAAGGCTGGGATACATGTACATAAGGCTGGGATACATGTACATAAGGCTGAGATACATGGTACATAAGGCTAGGGATACATGTACCATAAGGCTGAGAATTACATGTACTAAGGCTGGGATACATGTACATAAGGCTGGGATAACATCTACTAAGGCTGAGAATACATGTACATAAGGCTGAAGATACATGTACATAAGGCTGGGATACATGTACCTAAGTCTGGATACATGTAACATAAAGGCGAGATACATGTACATAAGGCTGGGATACATGTACATAAGGCTGGGAAGGCTGGGATACATGTACATAAGGCTGGGATACATGTACATAAGGCTGAGTACATGTACATAAGCCCGGGATACATGTACATAAGCCCGGGATACATGTACATAAGCCCGGGATACATGTACATAAGCCCGTCCGTCAGTCATATTGGCTAGAAAGGAAAATGTTCCTCCCACTTTCTGAGATGTAAATTTAATTCCGAGATTCAGGAATGGACAGTCAATTTTTAATTTGTTTAAAAATCTCTGGGGGTGTCCGACTACCCTCTAGACCCCATCGAGCCCTGAAGTCATTGATATGTGCAATGGCCAGCCATAGGCCTATCCAAATTCTATCAAAATTCTGGTCATTCATTTCTACAGAAAAAAAATGCATTTGTTTCAATCACCGATACGATGTGCATATAAATCTAATTTATATAGGATATTCGATCGTACATTTTGAATAGCTGGAAATAATACATGAGTGTGCGTCCACTTCCGTGTAAGCAACGAGTCAGCGTAACGAACGAGTTGCTTGCACGAACGCCGATGGACACGAGTGTATTGTTTCCGCTATTCAAACATGTACGATCGAATATCCTATTTATTACACTTCCACGGCGGATATACAGTCGGAATTCGGTACAGCGGCACACGTTACAGCGGCATATTCGCCTCCTGGCACAATAAGCCGCCAAACCAATCGGTATGCTCTTTAATCTGCTCGATAAACGGCAAATTCGGCTTCCGGCACCGGCAGAGAATTCCCGCAAACGAATACACAGTTTAAGTCTTATTTAATGTGTTGTAACGGCGTCAGCTCTGACCCAGCTCTGTTATCCGACATTACGTGCCGGAAACCGATATTTGGGAACCAGTCACTGACCATATCTAAACAATTTCACGGCTGATTAACCTCGACCTGCTGTCCTAAATCGCGACCATTAACGTGTCGGTACCTTGTCACCACCTGCTGTGATGTACTATTTTGCAAACATCAATTAAGAAAAGAAATGAACAGTTTAATAGCAACTCAATTTACAAGTGATTAAGGAATAGAGTTTGTAAATGAATCAATTAAATTAATAGGCCAATCATCGGCACGTCTGTATTAATGCGATGTGTGCTGGCCATTAAAAATAATTTACATTTCAAATCACTTGAAATCCAGCAAGGACCGATAGATTGTAAATAAAAAAAAATATCATAATTGTGAACAATTTAAATAATTATCGTGTAACTTTGCCTCTGGGGCGTGTTCAGATTGGGACGAATCGTCATGTAAATGAATCGACGTACAACGGTGACCCCGGGGTCAAACATGGGCGTGGCCCGTGTGGTCAAATGTTATTTTTGACCAAATATGCTCATGTCTTATATCAAATTGAAGGTATCGATGAGGCGATTGCTCTGGTGCAATATTTGTCGGAATCGGATGATTATGTCGTCCATGATGGCTTCCAAAAGGTCCATTTATTCGAGATTTTGAACGTCTTTTTCTCAGGTACCACATGGGCGATGCTGGCCAAACTTCATAGTAAGTTAAGATCCTTGGGTGAAGCATTTTCAGAATTGGTAAAATAAGTCATCGCTTAATCCAAGATGACCGCCATCTAAAATGGCCCAATTTTTTTTAAAACACATATGAACTCGATGTCACATTCTCCTCTGGTGTTCATGGAGTCAGGTGAGCGAATTAGGGCCATCATGGTCCTCTTGTATAAATTTTAGCATGTAAATTAAAACAAACTGTTTATTCAAATCTGTGTTTCTTTTCTATGTGCACATGTTTTCGAATTGCGAACAATAAAGAAACAATTTCACAGATAATCCGGTATTCACCACGCGCGTCTACGTAATTACCAATTAACAAGAGGTTCGCCTGCAACCTTGACCTTGTCAAATACCGGATTAGCTTTGAATGTTTTTTGTTTCATTGATATAAATTTGTATACATATGCATTGCTTTATCAATGTGGTGACAAATAAGTATATATCTCGCCGATAATGACAAATTATGCTAATGTATAATGACGGCAAATAGCGTCACAACAATGCGTGGTTACCAATTACCGACAGGTTCCAATTACCGGAATTATCACGACGGTCTGCGAGGAGAAAATCGCCGATTCTTTATACCGATTTGTTATAACGGCAGATTCATCTCTGACGAACTATGCCGTTGTAAGGAATTGTGACTGTATATGCACATTTAGTCTATTTTTAAGATTATAATCAATGAATTGTATTGTGTACATGGATAGTTAGGGCTCCAGATAAGGAATTAGTAATTGAGCAATTTCTGAAGCAATTGGGTATTTCAAAATTTTAATTGTGTAAAATAAAAACACTACTGTTTACACAACAACAGACCGCAATGAATAATTGAATAGCTTGCTTCGAAATTAGAACATGTCTTGGCATTTCATTAGAATTGTCTCTTTGGAGACATTCTAATGAAATACCAAGATGTGTTTTCATGGAAAATAAGAAAAATATGCTATATTTGTGGTCTGTTTATTGTTTTCTGAAGCATGATAACAATGGTACCACAATTTATTTTATTGCTTTTTGATACTCGCTACTTCTGATTTCAATAGGGTTTTTGCAAATACGCAGCTTATCTGTAGCTCTGATAGTTACACAATGACGTGTTTTCCCGCGTTTTGACGTTACTTTGTGTGACGACAAATGTGACGTCGTGTAAACTTTTTGAAATCCAAATTACGCAGCTGTTTCTATGAACCAGATATATTTGAGTGCATGTTTGGAATGTGTTATATCACATTAACATTCTAGATTAGTTGAGACCCTAGCCAAATTTTCAAATAGGTTTATTTTGACTGTAATAAAAATTAAACATTTTGCATGGTAGCTTGTGGTTTCCAAGAAAACATGCGCACAATTACGGGTGTTCTATTCACTGTGTATTATTTGTAAGGAGTTGATTACAAGTTTTCTCTCGCAGCGAAACCCGTGCAAATAATTTGCAAGAGTGTAATAAACAATTTTAAACACCAGGAATGCTGGTTAGTTTTTTGGTCTTCGGTGACGTAATGTCTACATCAATAAATGACGTCACAATTAATTGTAAATGACGTCAAGTAGATTCTGACCTAAATTCTGAAATAACTAAAATGTATCGTTCTGATGACTCGTGTATATATGCATAATCTATTATGGCGATGGTGGCAAATTACGAAGCCACCTTGTGGCTAATTATAGATTTAAAATCGATAATGGGGTGTTTGGTTTGTTCGCTACATGTACATATCATAATTTTATTCTGTTCAATGTTTGATAATACATACTAACACTTGTAGATACATTTAGTGTAACTTATCAGCAAATACAGTTTACAGTAAGCACAGTCAATGAGTCTATGAACACGCATTTCTACTGTAGGCAGTTGAGTTGCATTGTACAAACGTTGCCGTTTCAATAACGTCATTTTCTCGATGATGTTACGTTTTTTCCGTGCGGGATTCGCATGGTTTTACAAAAAGTGAGTTAAAACGAAAACTGAAACAATTTGCATTTTCTTTTCAGCATATTGTTTTTTAAATGTGTCCGCATCAGAAAATGTAAAAAAGTTAAAATCAAAATTTTTGTCATTAAGACTGGTTTTCACAGAGCGCGGCCCATATATATTAATTTACTAATATTTATTTTACTGATAGTAACTCGGTGTCGGGCTATTTTCATATGCAAATGAGGCATGATATTTTTTAATTATTTATACTAATTAAATGTGGGCATGTACCTTTAAGAACGAGCCTTTTCATTTCTTATTGTCCAATATTGATGCTATTACACGTTTCCTAGCCTTGCCTGATAAACTTAATATCAAACAACTCCATAAACGCCATATCATATACACTACAGATGCGGGGAGATGGACCACTACGCGCGGGACTGCCCCAACACGGCCAGGAAGGAGGTCGAGTGCTACAACTGCAAGAAGATGGGGCATTTTGCGCGGGACTGTCCGGACAGTGGCGGGGACGTACAGTGCTACAACTGCAATGAGCTCGGCCACTTCGCACGCGACTGTCCCGCCGAGAGAAACGATAAAGACAGTGGCAGGGATGTACAGTGCTACAACTGCAAGGAGCTCGGCCACTTCGACGCACGCGACTAAAGTCGACGAGAAGGACGATAGCGACAGTCCCCGCGAGACGTACAGTGGCTACATGCACAATGCAAGGAGCTCGGCCACTTCGCACGCGACTGTCCCGCCGAGACAAACGATAAAGACTGCAAGGATGAGCCCCATGACGATGGCTTGTAGAGCCGGAAAGATGGCCACCCGACAATCCATGGAACATTACATATAGTAGTTGATATTTTCCATGATGATTTTTATTTTCCTTTTTAGTAGACATTTGTAGTCTATTTTTTATTTACGTTTGGGCCATGATGTGACAAGGCCAGACTTGTTCCTGTTGTGTCCACTAGATCGTGATCAGTTGCAGACTCGGGCAGAATACACTCGTGGTGTAGACCATTTATATCCTTGCTGGTGAACAGTGACGACCCAGATCAGACGGCGAGGAGTCTCAGTCCGATTGACGTCTTTGGTCACCCTGGCAATAAGCCACGTTTTGTCATATCTTGGGCTATATATTGAAGTATAGATTGTTATTGGACTTAAAAAAATTTATATTACAACATGTGACCAGCTTAACAGGGACTATATTGTTTGCCATTCAGTGACTGAAGTACATATACGCGGTGGTCCACTCGAACCTCTACACCAGACACTGGGAAGTCGGTCCTCAACGTGTCTGGTTTACAGGTACAGTCCACTAGTACTATACATGTACATCAGGTTTGTGGGCAGAACTCCAGATAAGGTATTGGTGTATTTTACGCACATATTTTAGAAGAATACGCGTTGATTATCAAAAGTGGGAGTACAAAATTCACACAGCAATGTGAAAATAGGCATTGATTTTCAAATTGAGTAGAGAAAATACTGTAATAAAGTTGAAAATTTACTTAATTGAGCTGCAAAAAGCAAACACTGTTTGCTTTTTTCAGCTCAAATAAGTGAATTTATTTTTCAGTTGTTCCCTATTTAATGAGGACGAATATCTATAATACATTTGTAAAAGTAAAATACACATTAAATTTGAAATCTGGGGGTATAATACTCGTTTAGACACAAAACTTATCTGGAGCTCTGATATGGGTACAAATTTGGGAACACTACACTTGTAAAGCCCGTCAAATCTGGTCTGGTTTAGAGTGGCTACAATACTGACATGCAGATTAGGCCCAGGTGTGATTTGTATGACCATTTGGACATTACAGTGGCACATGTTGTAATTGTCACAGCAAAAATGGTGCTTATAGTGTTTTTAGGTATGGTTGGTGAGCATATTCTGATGGACCTGGCACCAGGTCAGGTTATTCTAATTTCGGGGCTGAATATATTTTTTCTCGATGTAAATATTCCGTTCCAATTTTGAGATTATCCCCCCAATGCAGCTGGTTAAAACGTGATCGTTTTCCAGGCCTTACATGACCATAGCTGTTGATAGGCCGTTAAACACCAATAAACCAACAAACAAACATGCAAACAGATACTATCGTATTGGTTACAAGGAATGTGAGTAAAACCCCATTCAGTCTTGATTGTTAAAATGCAATTGAAGTGTTTGAACTCCTCGATAGTGAACACTGGAACAGTATAGGTTCTCCGACGCGTTATTAGCCCTGTTTTGTCCCTGGTCGCGTTCAAAGATCTTTTTCCTTCACAATGGTGGTGGCTATCTGTGTCAAACATGATCAGCACCAGCCGAGCGTTGGCAGTAGGGTTTTTTCTTTGCTTTTAGAAGTGTGTCATAATAATGCCATTTTATTTTTAGCTCACCTGAAGCTCAGGTGAGCTATTGTTACCGCAATGTGTCCGTCCGTCATCCGTGAACATTGGGCCTATAGTCACCAAACTTCATGGTCATGGTCCTTAGGTAGGGGGATTACAAAATTGTTAAAATGACGTCATTACGTAATCCAAGATGGCCGCTGTCTAAAAATAGCACAAATTCTTAAAAAATCTTCTTCTCAAGAACCGCCAACCGGATTTCGACAACACTTGGTAGGAATGATCGATGTACAATGCTCTTTCAAAGCTGTTAAAATGGTGACCCCGGGGTCAAAAATGGGTGTTGCCTGTGGGGCCAAATTTTATTTTTGACCAAATATGGTCATGTCATATATCAAATCGAAGGTACATTTTTTGTCGAAATCCGATGGTTATGCCATCCAAGAAGGCCGCCGAAAGGTCAAACGGTCGTTCTTTTAGTAGATTTCAAAATTCTTCTTCACATGAACCGCTTGGCCCATGGTAGCTAAACTTAAAAGTTATGGTCCAAGGGTGAAGCCTTTTCAGATTTGTTAAAATGGAGGTCATCGCTAATCCAAGATGGCCGCCGTCTAAAAATAGCATAAATTCTTAAAAAATCTTCTTCTCATGAACCGCCAGCCGGATTTCAACGAAACTTGGTAGAAATGATCGATGTACAATGCTCTTTCAAAGTTGTTAAAATGGTGACCCCGGGGTAAAAAATGGGCGTGGCCCGTGGGGTCAAATTGGGATCAAATTATTTTTGACCGAATTTGGTCATGTCTATATCAAATCGAAGGTATCAAAGAGGCGATCGCTCGGGTACATTATTTGTCGAAATTGAATGGTCATGTCATCCAAGATGGCCGCCGAAAGGTCAAAAGGTAGTTCTTTTATTAGAGATTTCAAAATTCTTCTTCACATGAACCGCTTAGCCCATGGTGGCCAAACTTCACAGTTATGGTCCATGGGTGAAGCCTTTTCAGATTTGTTAAAACGGAGGTCGTCACTAATCCAAGATGGCCACAGTCTAAAAATAGCACAAATTCTTAAAAAATCTTCTCCTGAACCGCCAGCCGGATTTCGACGAAACTTGGTAGGAATGATCGACGTAGAATGCTCTTTCAAAGGTGTTAAAATGGTGACCCCGGGGTCAAAAATGGGCGTGCTCATGTCGTATATCAAATTGAAGGTATCAATGAGGCGATTGCTCTGGTGCAATATTTGTCGGAATCGGATGATTATGTCATCCATGATGGCCTCCAAAAGGTCCATTTATTCAATATTTTGAACGTCTTTTTCTCTGGAACCACTTGGCCGATGCTGGCCAAACTTCATAGTAAATTAAGATCCTTGGGTGAAGCATTTTCAGATTTGGTAAAATGAGTCATCGCTTGATCCAAGATGACCGCCATCTAAAAATAGCACAATCTTTTTTACAACACATATGAACTCGATGTCACGTTCTCCTCTGGTGTTCATGGAGTCAGGTGAGCAATTAGGGCCATCATGGCCTTCTTGTTGTTTTTATATTAACTGAATCAATGCCGGATTCCGATTCATTTGTTTGACATTTCACAGAAAGGTTTTGTTGCATATTTCCACAGAAGCAGATGTTCTTTCAATATCACTAGCTTTTTTGGGAGATAAAGTGGAACCTCTCTAAACTGGACACCAAGAAAACGCCTGTGATATTATTTTTGATGAGTTTCTTGATCATTTATCTCGGGTGATAATGTCTGTTCGTGATCGCATAACACGCGTCTATGGCTCAGCATGATCAACTGCGTGATTTTCTGTGAAACCTCTCTTAAGCCGGACACCCTGTGGGCCACAATCTGACAATACCAGGCTTATTGCCGTCGTGCTATGTTCTATGTCTAAATAAGTGTAACAGCTGATCAGGATAAACTCTTGTAAGAAACACATTATGCCTGGCTTTGTCAGATCATGACCTATGTGAGCTCTCGGCCGAGGAAAGTGAACTAAACATTGCTTGCACCCTGTGTAACTCTAGATCAGACTGCATGTCCGCAGTGATTGATCAGAGGCTACGCTGATAGCTGTACAGTTGATTGAAATATCGTCAGTGGAGAACGAGAATCTATGTGCTTTGTTATCATATGCATATGGTGGTATATTTGTGTCGTCAAGCAAATGATTAATACATAAAAAATAACTTGTGACCAGTGAAATGGGGCTTATAGCAATTGTGACCAGTGCAGATTCAGATCTATTTGATCAAGATTTGCAGTCTGCATTGATCGCCATTCAGACCATATAACATCTTCTCGTCATGACGCAGGACTGCACTAGCAGATCAGAACATACAAATACCAGAAACCCCATTTCTCGTGTCACAGACACATATGAGGCACGTCATGCGATTTTGTACCCAAGAACATGCGCGATATTTCATGAAAAATATTTACAAAATCTACCATAGCTTCCGTAAATGATGTCGAAAGTTGACAAAATTATCATAGCAAATGCGAAATTAAATTCCGCAGTTGCCATGCAAATTTTGTCATCTTTCAACGTCAAGTTGCGGAAAATATCACATTTTCTGTAAATATCTTTCATGAAAAATTGCACATGTTCTTGGGTACAAAATCGCATGGTGCGAGACACACCATGCGATTTTGTACCCAAGAACATGTGCAATTTTTCATGAATGTGTATGGTATGGCTATTGGACCCCCCAGGTGGTTTGTATCGTGTATCCGGCATACCGTGGGTGATTGTGAATCTTGTGTGGTGGTGGTAGTGTATAAAGTGCCTGGAATAATATCATGTTTTAATGAAACCGTATTTGTTGCATCAATTCAAAGTCGGACCTGCTGCAAAATAACATCTAGTTTTGATGTAGCTCCTGATATCCACCATATCACTGGGTGCTTGGTGGGAGCATGTGATAGGTAATTTAACGATCGAGATTCATCCGTACCGGAATCCCGACCTGAGACCTGGTTTGGCACTCATGTACGTCTTTGACTTCCTTGTATGTGACAGTTGTATCTGGTTATACCCCCTATGGGAGTATTACGATTATTCGTAGTCGTATTTTAGGGGAAGGGGCCAAGTGACTGGTGTGGTATGGACTTGACACCAGGTCAGGTTATTCTAATTTCAGGGCTGATTATATATATATCTCGATGTAAATATTCCGTTCTGATTTTGGGATTTTCCCAACACGGCAAGCAGATTTAATACGGGATCGAACCCATTGGCTCGGCCTTGAATAACCTTAACTGTTGATAGGCTGTTAAACACCAACAGACAAACAAACGTATTTCTGATCAGCCAGTGAGAATGTGCCTATGCTATGTACCAAATACGGTTTCTTTGATTATGTAGCAAATATTATTGTTGTTTTATGCAATCTATGTACTGTGTGATAATGTGCCATATCCGTATCTGTAGTTGGTGGTGAGATGTCCGTCTTTATACCGGTGTTGCATTATCCTGGGGCGATTTACATCTTGAGAGAATCTCATATTGGCGATGATTTAATATGATAACTTATTAAACAACTTTACTGAATTAATTAGTATTAACAAGGCTATCAATTTGGCGGGTTTAATAAATGGCATTTTAACCATTTCTACCCCGCAGGCATCTATTCCAAAGTTTGCAAACAGTAGATCCTGATGAGACAGCTCGTAACGAGCCGTCTCATCAGGATCTGCACTGTTTGTGGTTATTTTACTTGTTGTTGTTTTTGTTATAACGGTTATACTTTTATGATTAGTGAAATAATCTGAAAATTCTATTCCAGTAACTTGGGGTTGAAAGGTTAAATCATCGCGAATGCTAGATTCTATTTATTGTACAAGCACTGAATCATATAGTGGTCTCATTTACATATTTATTACATTTGTGTATTATGACTTTTAATACACGGTTATTACACGGTAAACTCCATGTTATGCAATAAACATGTACAGGCAGCTAGGCGTGTTGTTCCGATATGCCCAAATGCTCTCCTTGTGCTTCTGAATTTGATGAAGTCTATTTTCCTCCTTATAGGAATCACGATTTGCCTGGTTTGGCTCTCAGGTACGTTTTTATCTTTGGCTCTTTTGTTGCCTGGGAGTTGAATTGGGTTATTGCCCATTATAACAGTAGTAAGATTATTACTGATCCTACTGCTTTTGGGAGGGGCCAAGTGATTCTGGTGTGGCGAGGACCTGGCATCAGATCAGGATTATTCTGATTTCAGGGCTGAATATATAGTTTTTCAATTGTAAATATTCAGTTCTGATTTTGGGATTTTCCCCTCATTTGTACATCATGTACATGTACTTGTACAGGTAATATATGGGATTTGGTACTAAACCCATTGACCCGGCCTTAAATGAACTGAGCTGTTGATGGCCGTTAAACCCCAACAAACAAACAAACAAACAAACAAACAAACAAACAAACAAACAAACAATTTCTATCCAAAGCAAGCCGTTTCCTCTTCAACTTCTTTAATTCGCACCCACGTTTGAGCTCATCTTCCAATTCAGTGGCACATAACAATATGAGTTTGATCATTACCGTACACAAGATGTGGGTGATTAAATGCCTATTGGAATAAATCTCTAACCATTTGCCACATTTCATTACTCACATGTTGGCTCATTTTCAGAAATGATAAAATAAAAAGAACAAGCACAATTTTCAAATAAGTTTTACAATTCTGGGCAAGTTGTAGGTAGACAACTCCTGAGGAAAATAAATGAATACAGATGTACTGGTTGTCTCCCTTACACTGTAATCGTCAAATCCGGCACTGAGCTGCACCATTGTGTCCATTAATACAATTTTAATCATGAACACCAAATGTACATAAACTCAAATAATTAATGCCAACTGTAAATATTTAATGCTACCAATAATTATTAGAGCTAGCAATAATTAGGAGTTTATGTATATATGTGTTCCGCATGACACAAGTGAGCTATTAGTCTGTCAACATTTGCAAACGTGATCTCCATAACCTGTGGGCATATATTGATGAAACTTCAGAGACATGTTCCCCAGGTAGGGGTGTTGTTGAAATTGAATGATGGTTGAGCTTGTAATACTTTATTTATGGACCTACATTTGTATTTCCATCAGATTTCATTGTCGTGTCAATTTACCTTGTCTATTTAGTTGTGGAGCCTCGATGAATGGATGTTGATTAAAGTTGATATGTAGACTGGTAATATAAATATCTTTGGTGTGTCAGTACTTTCAGTCAATGGTTAGTAGAGAAATAGAGCTAGGGTATCTGGACAGGTTGAACCTGAAGTTGTGGTATTATTAGGTTGATTTTTGCCAGCGGCTAACAATGGTGTTTGCAATAATTGAAGTGGTCAGCGAAAGAAGGTGGCTAAGTGCCTTATTGACGGATTCAATCCCTTATGGACTTGTGTCCCCTTCTTACACTTACCCCTTCAATTGCAAAAACGAGTCTATTTTCAACATTATAATCAATTAATAAACCAGTTTCACATTCATACGGTCTGATCATGATCTAAATGTTTTCCTTATGACACACTTAGTGCCTGACTGGTGTACAGTGTAGGCCCTGATCAGACTGCACGAATGTGCAGGCTGATCTGGGTCCAATTTGTATGCCATTATTGTTGGCTGGGCGCATAAGGTGGCATTTGTTAGTCACAATGCCATTTACAATACATTTGTACATTTTCATTCCATAAATATGGTCCTCAGGTTTCATATGTACATAAATATGTATTTTATGGCGCGATTCTGAATGTGCTTGTATTAGCAGTTCCATGCAATGTCACTGATGATCTATTTCCGAAGTGAATGAACTTATATACAACTATCATATTGTCAACCTCGTACATGTAATATACAATCTCACATGTGAATAAAAAAAGCAAATCGGTGTAGATTTGAAAAAAACAACAACAATAAATCTTGTTGCATTAATTTCTTTGTTGCAAAGCGTGTACCAGTTACTGTGTATGTAGCATGTACCATGTACACTCGCCTGCTGTATATATATTTGACCAAATGTGAAAACCCCATCGATTTCAATGCAATTCCTCCATTTTTGTTTGTCTCATCCACGATAGTGGAAAGTGAGACGTAGCGGTCACAATTCTGACATCGGGGTTCAACCATACCGGAATGCTGACTTACATGGTTTGGCCCTCGTGTACATTTTCGGCCTTGTGATACTTGAGAGCTAGATCCTGTTGTACCCCATTACAAAAAAGAAAAGAAAATATTAATGCAGATCATATTACTTTTGGGGTTGGAGCTAAGTGACTGGTGTGAAATGGACCTGGCACCAGGTCAGAATATTCTAATTTCAGGGCCGATAATATATTTTTATGTAAATATTGAGTTTTCATTTTGGGAATTTCTCTAATGGTTATGGACAGGTTAAATACGGACGGGATAGTCCAACCCGTTGGCCTGGCTTTAAATGACCCGTCGTCTTCGTCGTCGTTGGTCGTCGTCGTCGTCAACAATTTGGGACGTCAATTTTGAATGAATCAATACCAAACTTCATCGATAGCTTCCTCACATTGATGGCTATCCATCCAGTGTCATTCGGGTGTGGGACGTAAATTTTGGACATAGTCCAAATTTCCTATATCTCCTAATATGTTAGTCGGAGATTTAGCAAACTTCATCAATAGCTTCCTCGGTGACATTTGGGCGACCTTCACCTTGGTGATCTTAACATAGTCGCATAGCCATTAGTATTTCATGTCAATAATTTTGGACGCACATCCAAATGTTGAATTTTGGCGGCTTTACATTCACACCGGTGCCTTGAACCAATTCAGCTTGGTTGTCCTCTTGACGACCTTGGGCAACTTTTTCAATATGTAAATTAGTTTCCGCCATTACCAGAAAACCTATTTCCTGTCATAGGTCAATAACTACTCACTATAAATTCACAAAAAAATGTTGACCATACCTATATTTTCATGGTCAAGGATTACGATATTGGCATTTGTAAAGTTGTTACATCCGCTTTCTCTTTGCGCAAATTCGCCATTACCGAAAACCTTTTTTTTTGTCGAGCCACTTGCTGAAAGCAAGACTGTGATCACAATGACGTCCGTCCGACCGTCCATGCGTCACTCTGGGATCACTCTGGGCTAACATTGGGGGTTTATGGGGCTAGGGGGAGGAGCCTAAGACAATAGAATACAATATATTTATTCCGTTAGCCCCTAAACATATTGTAGTTTAGGGGCTATTCCTTTGATCTTTTAAAGAACAAATAGCCCATAAACCCAAAATGTTAGTATGTCCGTCCGAAATATGCGTTAAAGTTTTTAATTACCTTATATATCTGCAGTCCTAAGTCACATTAACTTGAAACTTCAAATACTTATTAGTCATCATCCATATATTCATTCTGTGTCCCACTCGTGCGGCCCCTGTGCCCAAGGTCAAGGTCAAATTGCTTAGAAGTTATATAAATATTTTTTTATTTAATTATTGTATCACCCCACCACCCATGCAATTGATTTATTTATTTCATGTTTTTTAGGAGTTGATTCTCATTTTTTGTCAAAATATGTTTTCGTTTAGAAAAGCTTTTTTTCTAATAAACATATTTCGGCAGCACATCAGAATCGCCTCTGAATGCTGCACTAACTAGAACATCAAAACCAGACCCCATCATCAATGTCCCAATGCAAATAAAACAAAGACATAATAATGTGCATTGCCCCTGGGCGAAGAATCACATCGTCAAACCTAGTAGGCTCCCACCATTTGATTTGTTGGGCAACCATGTACAACTGCATATTAAATGAAAGATTTGCATACGTCATGCCTAGGTCACATAGGGTTTTTAGCCATTTTTTTTGAGAAAAAAATCCAGGCTATTGGATTGGCGAAAGCCGGGCGGGCGACGGGCGGCGTCCACAATCAATGTTAAGTTTGAGTCCATTTCTTTGTTACTGTACCACCTAGGACCACCAAACTTTCACAGCTTCATAATCAAGGGGTGCCCACCACATATCACTATCCAACATGTTACATTTTTTTGAACTTTACCCATTTTTTCCGCGCAGTCGACTTGGCCATTTTCAATGTTAAGTTTTCGCGTTTACAATGTTAAGTTTTAGTGTTTGAGTCCATTTCTTTGTTACTGTACCACCTAGGACCACCAAACTTTCACAGCTTCATAATCAAGGGGTGCCTACCACATACAACTAGCCAACATGTACCTTGTTTTGAACTTGACCCATTTTTTCCGCGCAGTCGACTTAGCCATTTTCAATGTTAAGTTTTTCCGTTTACAATGTTAAGTTTTCGTGTTTAAGTCCATTTCTTTGGTACTGTACCACCTAGGACCACCAAACTTTCACAGCTTCATAACCAAGGGGTGCCTACCACATACAACTATCCAACATGTGACCATTTTTTTTACCTTCACCTATTATTTCTACGTAATTGACTTAGCCATTTTCAACGTTAACTTTTTAATGTATGTCTGGTTAAAGTTTTTTGGTTAAAAGTTTTTCGTTATACTATATCTCTGCAACTGCTTCGCCCATTACCTTGAAACGTCACATGGGTGTTTATCATCATCCATATTTTCATTCTACCCCCCAACCGTGCGGCCCCTATGCCCAATGTCAAGGTCAAATTACTTTGAATTTTGTTTTTAAAGTGTTTTCGTGTACTATATCTCTGCAACTGCTTCACCCATTACCTTGATACTTCACATGGGTGTTTATCATCATTGTCAGCGCGATATCGTCGGCATTTTATCTATGAGCGGGTCAAACAGGTACACAGTCGTTGGCTTTGTTGCGGATGACACTTGGTCCCTGACCAATTGGTTGTTGAAACCTTACCACTCCAGGCTATGGTCTGAGGAAAGTGAATTCAGCCACTGACGTCCTTGAGCTCTGCAGCAACAAGACTGCCCTGGCACATGCTTTCGTGTACGTGATTCCCGAAGAAATATAAATTGCAGGAGGGTTAACTGGAGGGCCAGTGTATTGCTGAAAGAGATTGTGCAACGGTCTTCCGCAGTTATGGGATCATAAGATTCATAACTCCATGTCGATGGCTTGCACTACCCAGTTCTATGATGCCAGCGGGATGCTGTTGGAATTCCTGAGCCATGACATGTGTCTCTAAGTCCATTGGGAGTTGAAACAAGATCAAAATTGGCAAACCACCTGAAGATTGGCCCCACACTTCTCATCAAACCCATTGCCTGATTTAGATCATCACTGCTGTCGCCCACACATTTAACAGCTGATTTGCACGTGGGTGTAGAAACAATGTTTGTGAATTTATAATAAATGGATGAAGAGCTATGATTTAATTTTATTTGATTTGAATAGGGTTTTACGTCCGTTCAATAGCTAGGTCATATACAGACGGGTCAACAGGGTCGAATCTCGTAATTCACCTGTAAGAAAGGGGGAACACATATATATATCCGGGCCTGAAATTAGAATGATCTGATCTGGTGCCAGGTCCTCACCACACCAGAATCACTAAGAGTAATAGGATTAGCTATAATCCTACTAGTCTTATAAGGGGTATAACCAGATTCAACTTCCTGGGATTCCGAAAAGGATGAACCCGATCGTTAAATTACCCTTCGCATGCTTCCAAACTACCACCCGCGGCAGAGCTATGAAAGTTGGGTTTTACGTATTGGCCACTAACAATCATCGCAGAAAGGATCCAAACTGTCCCAAAAATATTTGAAATATTTGTAGTTACTTTATAAATGCATGTATTTAAATCCTAGACAAGGAAAACATGGGTCTGAAAACCATTTTCGTGAATTTATCATAAATGGTTGCGGAGCTATAAAAGAAAATGGGAGTTTCGGTAATGGCGGCAACCGATTTGCATAATGAGAAAATGTACACATGTAATCGCTGTAGACATGCTACCAGTGTCATCCTTGACCATACACACATAGGTATAGACACCATTTGTGTGAACTGGTAGTGCATAGTTGTAGAGCTATGATAAGAAATATGTTTTCCGCTAATGGCATCAACTAGTTTTCATATTAAACAAGTTGCACAATGTCATCACGAGGACAACCGAGCTGATTTGCTTCAAGGCACTCGTGGGAATGTAAATCCACCAAAAAACCTTGTACTATAGACAATTCATTGGTCCGACATATAATGCATTAGGACGGCAAATGGACTATGATCCGTTAGTCGGATTATCATGAGTAGCCTCTTCACAATGATGGATATCTATCTACCAGTGTAATTTGGCTGACCTTGGTGACCTTGACTTTCATGTCCAAATGTTGAATATCTCCTGATCCGTTAGTCATATCAGTAGCAAACTTCATAAATAGCTTCCTCACATTGATAGCTATCCATCAAGTGTAATTCCGGTGACATTGACTGACACCTTGGTGACCTTCACTTTCATGTAAATAATGTTTGATGTACGTCCAAATGTTGGATATTTCCTGATTAGTTAGTCGGATCATTACCGAACATCATCAATAGCTTCCTCACTTTGATGACCATTCACCCAGTGTTATTTGTGTGACCTTGACCTTGGTGACTGACCTTCGTGTCACTAATTTTGGACTTCCTCGTATTTTGACCTTGGTCTTGGTGACCTTGACATTCGTGGCGATCGCCTTGTTTAGTTGGTGAATGTACAGTGCTCTCCCCCTACAGGGGGCCGTTTCACTAAACTTCGTACGACTAAAATGTTAGTAAGTGCAAAATTATGATAGTCTGTAAATTTCATATTAGCAATGTTTTCTGGTAAACAATTATTTGATTGGCATTAATGAGCATAGGCTGAATGCAGCCTATGCTCAATAATTGTAAATCCATCAATTGAAATTTCCAGACGATCCTAAATTTGCACTTACATACATTTCACTAAACTTCGTACGACTAAAATGTTCGTAAGCGCAAACTTGTGATAGTCTGTAAATTTCACATTGACACTATTTTCTTGTAAACAATTAATGGATTTACATTTATTGAGCATAGGCTGCATATGCAGCCTATGCTCAATATATGTAAATCCATCAATTGAACTTTCCAGACTATCCTAAATTTGCACTTACATACATTTTAGTCGTACGAAGTTTAGTGAAACGGACCCCAGATGCATTCCGGTCAGTATATGACCTTGTTGAAAGGACGTAAAACCCCAGTTGATCCTACTGTATCCCACTACATAGTGAAGAGTAGCAACATTCCGTCCATCACCCATCTACTACGTTTCACCAAATGCTGCCCAATATTACGGACCAACAATCCTCTGGGAATTTAAACATGGGACGAGAAAGTGGATACGTAGTTCAATTGTTACGGTAATACGTCATTATACGGTATACACAACAGTTGGGCCCTGTTAATGAACTGCCCCGTAACAAATTACATATTAATTGGTTGTATAATTCCGTAAACTTACACTAATAATGTGTTCTCGCTGTCTGAATGGTAATACGTATAGTTGCGGGCAGTAACTCTGCAAAACTCCGGGGGCCCGTTTCACTAAACTACTTACGACTAAAATGTTAGTAAGTGCAAATTTAAGAAAGTCCGTAAATTTCAATTTATGGATTTACATTTATTGAGCATAGGCTGCATATGCAGAATATGCTCAATAAATGTAAATCCAATAATCATTTACAAGAAAACATCGTTAATGTGAAATTTACAGACTATCATAATTTTGCACTTACGAACATTTTAGTTTAGTGAAACGGCCCCAGGTACGGGAGTTTCGCAGAGTTACTGCATACAGTTATTTATGGATTTACATTTATTGAGCATAGGCTGCATATGCAGCCTATGCTCAATAAATGTAAATCCAATTAATACGTGTATAATGACTTTAGTCCCTGTTTCTGACATACCGTGAAACAAATGAGAACAATTCTTTTTTACAATTCGTTCCCTCAATTTAACAATTCGTTCCCACGAAATAACAATTCGTTCCCACGTTCCTGTTAGTTGCAGGTGATTTTAACATACACAACTCTGCAGATAACAAAATGAGTCGACTTATATCTTTGTATAACGCAGAGCATAGAGAGTATGGAACGCCAAATCTACATAAACTCAAATATATATTTCTAGCTCTAAATATTTAGAGCTAGCAACAAATATTTGCAGCTAGCAATAAATATTTGGAGAGCTCTCGAAATCATTTGGAGAGCTCTCGAAATCAATTAATGATATCTCGAAATCATTTGGAGAGCTCTCTAAATCATTTGGAGCGAGCATTATAATTATAACATTTGATTTGGAGCTATCTCTAAATCATTTGGAGAGCTCTCGAAATCATTTGGAGAGCTTTCGAAATCAATTAATGATATTTCGAAATCATTTAGAGAGCTCTCGAAATCATTTGTAGCGATCATTATATAACTTGATTTTGAGAGCTCTCGAAATAATTTGGAGAGCTCTCGAAATCATTTCGAGCTATCTCTAATTCATTTCGAGCTAGCAATATATATCTTATTTGGAGCTAGCATTAACTCGCTTGAAACTATTATGACTAACGCCAAATCTACATAAACTCAAATATATATTGCTAGCAACAAATATTTGGAGCTAGCAATAAATATTTGGAGAGCTCTCGAAATCATTTGGAGAGCTCTCGAAATCAATTAATGATATCTCGAAATCATTTGGAGAGCTCTCGAAATCATCTGGAGCGAGCATTATATAACATTTGATTTGGAGAGCTCTCTAAATCATTTGGAGAGCTCTCGAAATCAATTAATGATATCTCGAAATCATTTAAAGAGCTCTCGAAATCATTTGTAGCGAGCATTATATAACTTTGATTTGGAGAGCTCTCTAAATCATTTGGAGCTATCTCTAAATCATTTGGAGAGCTCTCGAAATCATTTGGAGCTATCTCTAAATCATTTGGAGAGCTCTCGAAATCAATTAATGATATCTCGAAATAATTTAGAGAGCTCTCGAAATCATTTGTAGCGAGCATTATATAACTTGATTTGGAGAGCTCTCTAAATGATTTGGAGCTATCTCTAAATGATTTGGAGAGCTCTCGAAATCATTTGGAGAGCTCTCGAAATCAATTAATGATATCTCGAAATCATTTAGAGAGCTCTCGAAATCATTTGTAGCGAGCATTATATAGCTTTGATTTGGAGTTCTCGAAATCAAGTTATATAATGCTCGCTACAAATGATTTCGAGAGCTCTCTAAATGATTTCGAGATATCATTAATTGATTTCGAGAGCTCTCCAAATGATTTCGAGAGCTCTCCAAATGATTTAGAGATAGCTCCAAATGATTTAGAGAGCTCTCCAAATCAAATGTTATATTGCTCGCTCCAAATGATTTCGAGAGCTCTCCAAATGATTTCAAGATATCATTAATTGATTTCGAGATATCATTAATTGATTTCGAGAGCTCTCCAAATATTTATTGCTAGCTCCAATATATATTTGAGTTTATGTAGATTTGGCGTTCCATACTCCACATGATTTCGATATAGCTCCCAATGATTTAGAGAGCTCTCCAGATCAAGTCATATAATGCTCGCTACAAATCAATTCGAGAGCTCTCTAAATGATTTAGAGATATCATTAATTGATTTCGAGAGCTCTCCAAATGATTTCGAGAGCTCTCCAAATGTTAGAGATAGCTCCAAATGATTTAGAGAGCTCTCCAAATCAAAGTTATAAATGCTCGCTACAAATCAATTTGAGATATCATTAAAGCCCCTATACGGCTCAAGTTGCCGAATTTGGCCTCCTATTGGGTTTTCCCATCCAACAGGTTTCTATTTACACACACTTCGAAACTGTTTGCATTCATTTTGGTACAAAAATGAGTTTGTAGTCGATGAAAATATAAATATGTGTTGATAAACAAATAGCAGGTGCGTGTTTCAAAGCCCGATCGATTTTCCGATAAACGCTCGGGTCAACTCCTCAACCCGATTCGCGGCCGATGAATTTCTGATAGCCGGAGTTTATCGACTCGCTTCCGAGCCGAAGCCGTTGGGTTACGGAAATGAAATTGTCAATATTGACATTTTGCACTTAGTGGTACACAAAACAAGTTTTTGTTGTCTTCACATTGGGATTAAGATGTAAATCTCAAGACTTCAGATGTATATATTAGGCAGTAGATGTTAGTTTTGTGTACTAAATCAGTTGCCAAACATGTTTTTGTGTTTGAAAACATCGGAAAATTGTAATACTGAGCCGTTCAAGGCCTTTAATTGATTTAGAGCTAGCTCCAAATGAATTAGAGACCTCTCCAAATGAATTGGAGATAGCTCGAAATGTTTTATTGCTAGCTCGAAATATATATTGCTAGCTAGAAATATTTAGAGCTAGCAATATATATGTGAGTTTATGTAGATTTGGCGTTAGTAGTAATGGGTGGCACTATGGCACGGTTTTTTAACATGTGTTTTTTACATAGACATTTTTTACCCTCGCACCGGGTGTCTATGTAAAAAACACATGTTAAAAAACCGTGCCATAGGTGCCACCCCTTATTACTCCCATTATCAGGGTGGAAACTTTTTGTATTACGTTATAGTGGCTAAAAAAAAGTGTGCCATAGTGCCACCCTGAACCATTTTGCTGGAGATTCGTGAATTTTATCCGGGTGGAAACTTCTTGTATTACGTTATAGTGGCTAAAAAAGTGTGCCATAGTGCCACCCTGAACCATTTTGCTGGAGATTCGTGAATTGTATCCGGGTAAACTTCTTGTATTACGTTATAGTGGCTAAAAAAAGTGTGCCATAGTGCCACCCCTGAACCATTTTGCTGGAGATTCGTGAATTTTATCCGGGGTAAACTTCTTGTATTACGCTATACTGCCACCCTGAACATTTAGGGGTATACTGTTCCTGTATATAATTTTCAAATATTTTTGACAGCTCCAATATTATCAAATACATATGAAAATTTCCTAGAAATAATTTTCATCCACTTCTGACAACTCTAATATTGACATAAGTTAATGAAAATAAAATATTGATTGTAAATCAATATTTATTTTTCAATATAATGGTAAAATTGAATACAAGATATGTAAAGTTTTAACAATATTTTATTGAGCAACAACATATTTACAACATGGAATTATAGACCAGATATGATATTCATATTTGATCTTTACAAACGTATATGCAATATTATGTTAACATATTTGCAACATGAAGTAATTTTGGAAAATGCAAAGACATGGCATGATGATATTGTTGTGGTTTACAACATTGACACCCGACAGATGTTGAACTTTGTTGAGGTCCTTCGTAGAGTGTTCCGAAGTGATGTTTGAACCAGATCGTTATAGTCCTATCATTCTTGAAGTAATCTGATGAACTGAATGTTTGTTGAATACAGAGACGCAGAGTATTTCCTCTTGCAATCGCAACCAACACAAACACACAGTATTTTCCACATGTTGTACTGAATACACTTTGTAGTCTCTGTTTGTTAAATGTCCATTTCGTAGAATTGTTTGTCAAGAAAGACAATATTTCTTCATGTAGTGGTGGTAATCCATAGGAGTCAAAGTAGGTTGCTTCATTCTTCTGGTCGAATACAATGGCTATCCAATGTTTTCCAGGTTGATCAGAATTATCCGTGTTGATTATGTACGCTTGGACGTCTAATGGTCTGTGATTTGGTAGCTTGTCTTTTGGACATACTATTCCGTTTAGTCTCTTCAGCCATATTTCTCGATCCAGTACGTGTTGTAATTCGATGGTTTCCATCTTTGGATGTTGATTTCACCAATACGTTACTTTTAGGATTTGTTTTGTTCATAATTGTCCAATATTAATAGTCGGTGATCACTTCACGAAGACTATTTATTTCAATCTGGTTATCAAACTCTGAGAACACTATGACATTGATGACTTTTTCAAGTGCCTTGGCAAACTGAAGTTCAAGTCGTAGATTTCCAGTTCTTATAGGGTGTAGGTGTCCCTCTTCGCTGCCCTGGTCAGGTGTCAAGTCATATCCCCACAAACAATATCCATTTACATATTCATCTCTAGTAATATCCAATGATTTATTTTGACCTAGTGATGACACAGCTTGATACAAAGACATGTATGATTTAAGATATAATTTATGTTCAAAATCCGGCTCAAATGGACGGTTGAAAATACCATGACCATTAAAATTTACATCAATTTTTGATAGATTAAAATGATGAAAATTTAATGGATTTTTGCGTATTCCCCATTGAAACTAGCATTATCAACCATACCAATGAATATCCGTTTTGGTAATTGCCCCTAAAAAAGATGATCTTCTATTTTTGAGCGCATTCCAGTTGCAATTGTGAATGTTTTGACTTCTACTCTACGTATAGGAATTTTCATATTCTTTTCAGCTATGAGTCTGTTCATGTCATTGGACACAGCAGGAGTAGTAGTAAGGGAGTCAAAATGATACCACCTACCGTGATATCATTTATAACCCTCTATAATACCCCCACCACCCCCGAAAACCAAAACATTGGTTAACGAGGAAAATTGGGTCTCCCGACAGCAAATTTATGAATTTTTGGAGAAAATAATTTTGAAAAGAGGGAGTCCCAATTATATTGGTAATTGACTTTTGAAAGTATATATTGGTGTCATAAATACATCATGTTTTTTTCACGTCCAATTGAACAGAAAAAAACGAGTACCAATATAAAAGAGAAAATGGATAATTCAATACAATTTGAATTGCAAATTTTTAATGACTGTGTTGAAGAAGTTTACGAAGAATACGGGGGTTATAATCCTGTATATAAATTCTATAAAATGAGAACACTAGGCGATATCGAATATATGAAATACCAGCTTAATTTATTACGCTCCGATAAAAACGTTACATTTCCAATATTATACCGGCAATTATGTCAACTATACAAGAGGCAAATACGAACATTAAGACAGATAATGCGTATCGGATATGAAACTAAGGCGTATTATACAAACATTTTAAAACCCAACGATTCGTTTACGAATGTACATTTTTACGATATCGCTTATAAAGATATTGAAAAATTATTATTGAAAAAAAAAAATACTAATTAATTTATAGCCGAGTGTATTTTTCTTATCGAAGGTATGTAAACGGGCTATCTGAAATTATTTTTCATCAACCTCGAGCGGTCGGAGTCCGAACGCCGTTGTCATGCAGTTGTTTACCATGACAACGGCGGTCGGACTCCGAACGCCGTTGTCATGCAGTTGTTTACCATAGCGACCACATTTGTAGGGATAGAAATAAATAAATTAAAATGTTTAGCTCCAACCGCGGCGCGAACCCACGACCCTCGTCTCTATAGATTATCGCCTTAACCACACGACCACGAAGGCTGTTATGATAAACACTACCTAGTGTTGTACAATTATCGATTTACGACAATGTTTCAATTACACGGGTTATGAACCATGCGTAAATTGATAGCCGAGGTAAACAGAGCCGAGTGTATCAATTACACAGACGTGTGTACAGTGTAATCCTAGACTGAATTTGTTATGCGATTACGGCGTAATTCTCAGTGAAAAACACATGTTGCATAGGTATGTAAATTTGTTTACTGCACCAATATAAGAAAATTAATTATTTTTTAAAAAATCACAATGGTGCTGTAACATTTCTTCCGACTTTATCTCCAAGTTTTTCCCTAAATTTATACCAATCAGTACACTCAATCTTGGGCATGGTGGCGCGTGCCTTGATTCTTATATCATTTTTTAATTTTTCATATCTCCGCATTTCTTCCACCACGGATTCAAACTCTAAATTTGATATTTTCTTATCGGCCAACGCTTTGGACACCATAACGTCGATGCTATTTTTCTTAGACCTGGCGAGAACGGATATTCTATCATGTTTTCTACATTTTTTCTCGAGTTTTCCACCCGACGCCCTAATTACCATACACAACAACCCAGAAACGGCCGACACCGCACATAAAATCCCCGCTACGGGAACCGTTATAATGGTGGATATAGTTGCAGCTGTCCCCGCCCCACACAACACAGAAACACTCGCCAGAGCCGTGCTAGATACTTCAGCCATGTTCACCGCGCGCCTATATTTTTTAGCGTTTCTTTTTCTATTTGTATATTCTCTAACTAAAATATCCTGCATAGCGACGATATTATTCAACCTAAAATCTGAACTTCTTTCGTTAATTGTACACAGTGTTGATGGAGTGGTATTGACAATTGGAAGCGTTGATTCGTTCATATTTAAATTTTAAATTTTACAAATTTATTTCAATATATTAGTATTTACAAAATAAGTTCAATTAACAACGAGACAATAGTGGAAGAACTCTCTGAGTCACCGATTTTCGTAACAAAGTTAATAACACTACTTTGGGAAAGTCTAATTCGATCATTACCGGCGAACGAAACAATCGTCGAACTATCTCCAGAGATTTTAGTGACTCCAACCCCCCGTTCTTCCCCATCTACTACAATATTTATCGCGACCGCGCCCACAGGTTTACCATTAGCATTAACCGAGCAGACCGCCATTTGGATAACTTCACCCGCGGCTGTCATAGTGTATCCCCCATATTTATTACTCGCTTTGGCACCGAACGAATATTCATAGTGCCCCTCAATCAATGGGCCCCGCTTCTCAGCCCAAACTGTTATGACACGTTTTGGCGTTTTCATTGTTTTCACTATTCCGGCAAGCGCCCTGTTTGCGTTATATGCCTCAGTACGAATCTTATAAGAGGCCTCCTCAAGAGCTTTGGTCGCGGCTATACGATCATGTTTCAGTTTATCGGAAACTTCGGTTATCTTTCCGTCTAGTTCGGTAAGTGCCGCTTCTCTGCTGAGAGAGTCCTCTAAGCGCAACGCATCATAAGCCTCCGTAATGGTCGCCTCCTGGTGGCCTTCTAGGGCTTTCTCAACACCCGACCGGGCCTCTTTTTGAAATTCGGTTATTTTTCCGTATAGTTCAGCAACCGCCGCTTCTCTGATGAGAGAGTCCTCTGAGCGTAACACCTCATAAGCCTTCGCAAGGTCCGCCTGGCGGTCTGCTCGGACTTTATGAATACCCAACCGGGCCTCTTTCGAAATTCGGTTATTTTTTCGTATATGTCAGTAAGTGCCGCTTCTCTGTTGAGAGAGTCCTCTGAGCGTAACGCCCCATAAGCCTCCGCAATGGCCTCCTTGTTGTCTTCTCGGACCCCCTCAACCCCCGACCTGGTCTCTTTCAGAAATTCGGCTATTTTTTCGTCTAGTTCGGTAAGTGTCGCTTCTTTGCTGAGAGAGCCCTCTAATCGCAACGCATCATAAGCCTCCGCAATGGCCTCCGCAAGGTTCGACTGGTGGTCTTCTCGGACTTTATCAATACCCGACCGGGTCTCTTTTCGAAATTTGGTTATTTTTTTATCTAGTTCAGTAAGTGCCGCTTCTCTGATGAGAGAGTCCTCTGAGCGCAACACCTCATAAGCCTTCGTAAGGTCCGCCTGGTGGTCTTCTCGTACTTTATCAATACCCGACGTGGCCTCTTTTTGAAATTTGGTTATTTTTTTACCTAGTTCGATAAATGCCGCATCTCTGATGAGAGAGTCCTCTAAGCGCAACGTAAGGGCCGCCTGGCGGTCGGCCCGGACTTTATCAATATCCGACCTGCTCTCTTTTCGAAATTTGGTTATTTTTTTACCTAGTTCGTTTAGTTCAGTTTCTCTGATGAGAGAGTCCTCTGAGCGCAACACCTTATAAGCCGCCTGATCTTTCTCAATATTCGTTCGGGTCTCCTTTCGAAAATCGATTATTTTACCGTCTAATTCAGTAAGTGTCGCTTCTCTGGTGAGAGAGTCCTATAAGCGCAATGCATCATAAGCCTCCTTAAGGTCTGCCTGGTGGTCTTCTCGGACTTTATCAAGCCCCAACCGGGCCTCTTTTCGAAATTTGGTTATTTTTTCACCTAGTTCGTTTAGTTCCGTATGCGTTTCTTCACGACTTTGTGTATTCACAGCCAGGGCATATTCTCTAAGTTGTGACAGTAGACTCTTGTGAATCTCGTCCGTGGCCCTCGATATAGTTCTATTGATCAAGGCTTTTGTTTTTTGGGTAGTTAAAAAGTCGCCCTCTGTCGGGATGAATCCCCCTTCTGTCGGTTCCAAATTCTTTGAATTTGTCACCCAATCGGAAGAACTGCCTGGTCCGTATATACTCATTGTCAATAATGTTGATAATATATATTACGAACATGCGTTTAATTCTAAATAATTTTCTTAAAATTAATTAATTTGAAATTTCTAGGACGACCGAAATCGGGTAATCGTTCTTCAACTCTCTCCCTTTATCATCGAGAATAGAAATCTTCAACTCGTGGATGTGTCCCGATTCCAAAACTTTCATCTCGGGGTGTGGGAAGTCTAAGGTCAGGGTCTCACCATAGAAACAGTCGCTGGCGGGCACGGTTTTCAGTAATATGCTGGGAGTGCCGTCTACCGTGTTGTACGATGTGTTCACACGATCCAGGTGCACCCCGAGAGTTTTCGTGACGGCAAAGTTCACCGGGGTCGTGCCGACGTGCTCGCCAGGATCAAACACTCCGTCATCGTTGTAAGGGTATGTATTTTAAATCCTAACAGTGATCCCAACCCCGGTGAGATCCTTAAACGCCTATCAACGGTCAATGTCGTGAGCCCCGTGGCTTTCGAGATTGCGAGAGTGACTACACCAGGAATCTTCTCCGCGACAAAAGCTTGGAGATCTCCGAAACTCCAAAGACCCTGAGGTACTATAGCATCTGGAGTTCTACGAAATCCTGAGGTCGCTGGTTCAGTTATGAGGTAGTTTCCGAAAGCCACAGGGCTTACACCCTCGACTTCTGATGTGAAAAACTCGAGCGTTTCAACGTTTTTCCACCCGACCGTGAACGTTATTGATCTAAGGCCTACCCGGTGTTGTCCGCAGCAGTTGTCTATTAATTTTTGAAGTTCACAACTCCCTTTTTGAACATTAGTGATAGTAGCAAACATAATAATATCTTTCAATGGATACAAAAGCATTTAGCTTTAACTCTAATGCAAAGTACGCGGTCGGAGGTAAATACACGCAAAAAGACGTTGTTAACCTTGTACACCCAACCGTAACGGTTAGACCGGACAGTGGCTTTGCCACCAATTTCCCTAACACGTTTGAGAAACATAGGCTGCCCAAGATTACTATGATGGAGTCGGTAAACGGGTGGAAAGCCACACCGATGCAGTTTTGGCAGAACCAGCTAAATTTTGCTGTATGGTGCGCAACATCCGGGTGTGGAGTTTCACATAAAGACCATCTGACATCCAAGAATGTCATGCTCCGAAGTGTCTACAACTTTCACACGTATTATACTATTAGGAGGATTCTCAAAGAACTAGGTATTTCTCTACCTCAAGACGACGCCTGGGATCCCATTTCCAGCGCATACGACCGTATGGCGTTTGAAAGATTGTGTAACGAATTTAACGTTTCAAAAGACGCGGACTGGAGGCAGAAAGCATTTCCTACCACCACCGGCCTCGGGGACGTTCTCATTCGGGGCCAGTCCGGGAATTGGACGCAGACTGATTTTAGACACGATTACTCCGGTGACCCCACATCGTCAGTCGGAACGCCGGGAATTTTGACCCCGCGACTATGACTTTCGGGCCAGAAGTGTCTGGAGGTCGGCACTGTGGCGTGTTTTCTTGTAAAATGTTACCTCCGAAACTGGCTCACGTCGATTACATACAGCAGGCTGCTGAGGTTCAGAACGCGTGGACCACATTTATGTCAGATAAGGGTCTAGGGTTCACGCAGGCCGGGGTTACTCGCGTCAACGAATCTATTCGCACGTACGTCTGGGCCATCCTCGGCGCACAGAAGCAAACTCGCAGTTCTATACTGGGTACAGGAACAGCGTTTGATGCACAAAAACAATTCTTGGCACTTGTAGAGGACGCCATCTCAGCTAAGGTGGACCTGGAGAAGGCGATCCAGAATTATCAAGACATTTTGCAGACTGCCAGCACCCCAGTGGACTATGTATTTGGAATAGGTCTTTATATGGCGCCGAGCAATATGATACTACGAGACGACCCGGTTGATGGTTACAATAATCAGATCGTAATCGCCACCGCCAATCAAAAAATCGGTCACAACGGTAACGTGAACACGGATATCATCAAGCGCACCCCCAAAATGATCGGGAGCGGAGTTGTAAATTCAAATAAATTTGAAAAAGATTTCATAAAACCCCCAAAACACAAAATGGATACACCTCCCTCAACACAATCGAACCCAGTACCCCCAATTCGTAAATTGGATGCACCATCGAGTTCCATCAACAATGTTGAAACACCAATCATCAACAATGTTGAAATTATTGGAAGCACAACACACGAGGAGGAGAAATTAGCGCTCGTCGTCGCCCTCGTGGCGATCGGATTATTTGCGCTTTGGTTTTAGGAACTCTCTGGCGAAGAATAGTAGGAGACCGGCGATTGCCACGATTAAAGCCCAAGTATTTTTGGCTAGCCATCCGGCCGTTTTTGATAATATAGATAGCAAGTAAGAAACTATACTTCCGATCAGTCCAGGTAGTGCGGCAGCCGCCTTTTCGGCTAATTTAGCCAGGAGACTGGCGAGGGCTTTTAGTTGTTTTTTTACCCACTCCTTGGCTCCGCCTGATGGCGCGGGTGCTGGTGCGGGTGCTGGTGCTGGTGCGGGTGCTGGTGCGGCACCACCAGTGAAAGCTAGAACTATGGTCGATATAGTCATGCTGATAGCAACGAGGATGCTTGCTATCGTGATGCCCTGTTCTCTGAACAGAGTGCGAAGACGCTCACCGAGTGTCGTCTCCTCGTGCAGGACCCTCGAGATTGTTTCGCGGATCTGACTTATTTGGTTGCGGAGAGCCTCACGGTTAGTCGAGGCGGCCTCCAAACGAGCTGCTCTTTGATCACGCAACGACTGTAGGCGTTCGGTGATCCGCTCGGTAGATTCTATATCGACACCGGCTTCCTCCAGTTTTCTTTCTTCTAGCCCGATATGTTCATCCAGCGACGAGAGTTTGGCGAGGTTACGGACCAGTTCGCCCCGGACCGTTTGCATAACCTTATCGAGGCCCCGGAGTTCGAGAAGAGGTAACGATGGGTCATCGTTAGACAGGTCGATTTCGCTGAACGTGGTCTCCATCGTAACACGATAGCGTCGGTGGCTACTCGAGGGAGTTCGCTGAGCTCAACAGTTTCTATATCGGCGGCCGTTTTCGCCATCGTTTCGTCGGTAGACTGTAGGGCCTCTACAGCGCGGGTAGGCATAATTGTTTTACTACGCGTCCAATCTGGAAATCCTAGTTCGCTCCTTATGATTTCACCACCGCCCCGGTATCCGGCAATGGTGCTCATCGCTAGGGGTTTACCGGTCATCGTGTTAACGATCGGGACATTTGATGCTTTTAGTCGCAATCTACCGTTCAGATCCAATTCGAACTTGGAGTAGTCGCGACCGACAGAGGGGACCACACCTTTTTCTGCCAAACTGTTGTAGTAGTCATCTACAGCTCCATCAAGTAATTCCCGACTTTGACTAGTAGTAGCGCCACCTAATTCCCCCGATTGGATTGGAACTGGAGGCTGTATCAAGGGCATTTCGTCATTATAATCATCTATGTCATAATCATCGATGTCATCATCATAGCGGAAATCGTCTCTGCCGATTTCATCCATGTTAATATCGTAATCATCCATCTTTATAACTTTCTTAAAATTAATTATGTATTAAAGACAAAACCATAAGGGTTTAATATAGTTTCACTAAATTATGTCTTCGAGTCAATACGGTCGCAAACTCAATCCATACCGCAGACTGCGTGAGCCCCTCGGGCAAAAGGCGTGAGACAGAGTGTCGTTATTACGAACAACCCATCGACGATCGACCAGAACCAGCAGCTCTTGGTCCGCTTCCCCAACCTCGGAGCTAACGACGTCATTGTGCCGGGTACTGTTCGCCTCGCTTTCACTATTTCGCTGACGTCGACGGACGAGGACCGAACCGTCGTTCAGAACCTTGGTCGCGCCATCGTCAAGAAGACCATGATAAAGATTTCTGGTAATGAGGTGATGTCGATTCGACGACAGCGACGTCTACCATTGTTATCAGGACCTATGGAAGACGGCGCAAGAGCGCGAAAACGCTGTCTATCAGGGTATTGACACCAGCAAAAATAAGAATGTAACCAAACTTAGAATCGGGGCTGGTAACAAGGTAGATAACAACGCGAGTGACAATGCGGTCGCGGGCGCTTACGGCAACCGCTTCTACATCCCGCTCGACTTCGAGTTGCTGGAGAGTCACATGCCCTACTATCAGAGCGCTTTGGCTGACCGCCTCGAATACGAACTAACGTTCAATGACTACGGCCGAGTTCTCATAGCCAGCGACATGTTATCGACGTATGCGATCGATAATGTTTCGCTGGAGTACGACATGGTCACGATGCCCGAACTCGTGCGATTGATCAGAACCCAGTACGCCGGGCGCGTTGCCATACTTTACGACCGAGTTCTTCGCCATCGCAAGATGACGAAAGACAAAGGCGACACATTGTGGAATATTAACGTCAACGTACCCGCCCGCTCGATGAAAGGTATAATGATGTTGTTCGAGGATGCTCGGTTCGCGTTCGGTGCTAGAAAAACCGACAAATTCTATAACCCCAAAATCACGAAGGTAGAGGTGACGATCGAGGGAGTTCCAAATCAACTCTACAACGCGGGTCTTCGCGCGCACCAGCAGTGGGACGAAGTAAGAAAGCAGTTTGCTGCCGGCTCTAAGCGCTCTCCGGAGGTTGCAGCAGTTGCCAAAGACCTGCATCTCTCGGCCGTCTCCCTCGCGGAGTTCCTGAATACCAAATACGCGTTATGGCTAGACATGCGAGCCAGCGACGACGACCAAATACACAGCAGCGGACGCCAAGTTGAGAACGCTAGCGAGGGTGTGACGATCCAGATAACCAAAGAGGCGGACGGAGCCGGGCCATTGAACGTGTACTTATATATAATTACGGACGCACAACTCAACATCGAAGATGGCCGATACGTCTCAGCGATCTACTGATTTAATTAATTTTAAGAAAATTAGCAATCATTCTAACGATTTATTAATTCTAAATTCTAAAGAATTAATTAAGAAAATTAGCAATCAATGCCAAGTCACGATTGGAGATGCCCACTCTGCCATAATATGTGGACAGACAGGATGTGGAAAAACGGTTTTTATCCTAGACTTGCTCGAGGGCTCCTACCGCGATGCCTTTCGTCATATTGTGATCCTGTGTCCCACTGTGTGGCACAACGATACTTATCAGCGGCGAACGTGGATATGGACCGACCCTGAGGTATACGTTATTGACCCCGGTGATAGGCTTCACGATTGGTTGCGTGGTTTATACCAAAGATTCCAGGGTGAGCCCACCCTATACGTGATTGACGATTGCTCGGCCAAGGCGGCGATGACCAAAAAGAAAGACATGCTCTCCGAGCTCGCATTTTCTGGCCGCCATGCTAGGCAAAGCGTATGCATATCCACTCAAAAGTACAACGCCGTCCTCAAGGATCTGCGCGAGCAAACGAAATTGGTCGCCCTCTTTCACTGCAAGGACCGAGACTCATTCGATGACTGTCTTCGAGAGAATGACGTTATCCCAACGCGCGAGGAGCGCCTGGAGGTTCGACAGATGCTTTCGGAAACTAAGCACGCCAAGCTTTTGCTAAAGACTGATCAACCAACTGCTTACGAAGTTATCAATTAATTTTATAATTAATAGCAATTACTGAACAAATGCTGAACAATGCTGAACAATGCTTAGCAATTGCTGAACAATGCTGAACAATGCTGAACAAATGTTGAACAAATGCTGAACAATGGTTAACAATGTTAACAATTTGGTGCTCCGCTGCGAGCTTTGTTGCGAGCATAATGGTGATCATAAGTATCGGGTGGTGCGCTTTGCAATATGTTAAAGTGATGAGACTTGTTAGAATAGTTAAATTAATTTTAAGAAAAATGAACTGCGACGAAGTTCTCGATCAGCTAATAGAAGAAACCTCAACTCCGACTGCCAACATAGATAATGATCCGACAGAGCAATCGGAATCAACTCCAACGGCGGTTGGTATTGGGTTGAGTGCAACGACTCCGAATGAAAATGAAAATGCGGCGCGACGAGAGCGACAATCGGAGCATTATCTCGGTAGGCGTCTCTCAGTTTTTCAGGTGGAGAAGATGTCAGATGCGGAGATCGATAAAATGTATGCGCGATACGAATCCAAATTGGGAGCGGAGATGACAAAAACTCTCGGATCGGCGGCTATTCATTTGTACGCAACCGCCGTTAGTATACTTCTCCCTATACCAAACACCGCGGGATTGATTGACGATCTAGAGACTGACCCTTTTATAGGTCACACTCTTAGAACAGCCTGCTGCTCAATTTATCACAAGTTTGGAATGTACTTAGCTCCGCTGACAACCGCGTTGACCACGGGTAAACACTGTCAATTTGGACATATATGCCCACGAACTATAAGCCCTGAAAATGATGACACAAGACACACCCGCGAGAGTGACGGAGTTGAACCCGATTGCTCCAACCCAATCGAACCCAACTCCGCCACTGGATGACATACCGCATATAAATAATCCCAAAAAGAAGGCAGCTGGGCGCGCGGCTGCCACCCGAAAAGTTTAAACAAGATAAAATACTCGCCGAGCTTCGAGAGGCTAAACTCCAATCGAGATTGGGGTTGCAATCGGGGACGGAGACAGCAAAACATCTGAAGACAGAGTTGAGTACAACCCCAATTCACGAATTGGAAGCACACTCAACACCCAATACCAACTGCCGTTGGAGTTGGGCGAATCCGATTGAACCCAAATTAGTGGAATTGAGTTGGGTTGTTGGTGGTGGTGGGGGGGGGGGGGGGGGGGGGGGGGGGGGGGGGGGGGGGGGGGGGGGGGGTGGAGGGGGGGGGGGTGTGGAGTGTTCCCGTTTGTGTGTGGAAATACACCCTATTTATCGAAAAAAACAACCAGCCAGTGTTCAGAAGAAAGTTACGAAACACCAATCGCGATTGGACGCGCCCCATTTAAACATTGATCGCGACCGCTTTTATATGCAATAATGGCTGAACAAGATGGTAAAATGTTAGTGAATGCGCTTTATCACGCCGTGGTGATATCGGGTTTCAGTATCGGGTATGCTCGACTATCAAAGATGGCCCTAGGAGGATCCGCTCCCAAATTGGACTTTACTGTGAGAGATGTAGGGCTCGCGACCTTAGATGTAGCGGCCGCAGTTTGGACCCGAGATTATCTAGTTAAAGATGGGAATTTAACTACCAGTTAATATATGGAAAATAAATGGCTTCAATCGCAATAATGATAGGTGGTGCGCTCTTAAACGCATTTGCGTTCACCGGCAGCAACTTTCTATTATCTAAACTACAAAACTCGAACGCGGATGAGGAGAGTACGCGTCACGATTTATAGCTGTAGAACAATTCACAATAGCGTAAAGGAAGCGTGGTCGGAAAAAACGAACCGCCCATCTTGACTGAGTCAATGAAGAGCTTCGCCGCGAAAATCACGCCGCACAAACTTTTCAGAACGTTGAAGAATCCAACCGCGAGTACGCGCTGGCATATCCGCAGAAAAGTCTCGCGCCGCTGGATCGCGAGCCCCAACTTTCAGATTTCTATGTACCGTGCAGAGCCCCAAAAAGACCGCGAGATCGCGTTCATCGTCCGTGGGGAATGGGTGTGGTGGGTCTCGTCGGCTACTATATTCAATCGAGATTTTAAATTAATTATTTTAAATAACTTTTTTTTATAAATATATATATATAGAACGATGTCAGTTGACGAACTTTATTTTGCTATGATTGATGTAGGCTACACTGCCCTTAAACACCGCATAGCTGGTGCAAAGGGTATGATTTGTCTGGCCCGAGATTCTCTCGAGACGTGGCGGGTGGAGGACGAAAAAGCGGCCACCCTTTTCGCAAAGCGGATGTTAGATTCCTCCACCAATCCTGGGGGATTAGATTTTCCCAAGTTCCTTCAGAACTTAACCCCCAATCGCGATTGTACTTCCAACAAAGGTTTATTATTATCGACGCAGTTACCGGACGATCTGGCGAGGGCATGTTGGAGATTGTCCGATATATTAGAATATATCGCATACGATGAACACGCGCAAACTTAATACCAAACTATCGGTTCGCCTAACGCGCAAGCTAGCGAACACGTACTATAGCCCCCGCGGCTACTGGAAGGGACTCGCTGCCATCAAGAACCTCGCGGCGGCGACCAAGGTTTCAGAAAACGCTGTCAAGGAATGGCTCAAGAAGCAGGCCATCTGGCAGATCTATTTACCCGCGCCTCACAATATTCCGCCCTCGAAATTCGACGTACCGGTACCGAACCAAGTTCACCAAGCGGATCTCCTGTTTCTCCCTCACGATCACGTCGATCGTAAGACGTACAAGTACGCGCTGACAGTCGTTGACGTAGCGAGTCGTTATAAAGGGAGAACTGAGCCGTTTGGCCACTAAAGAGTCTAAGGAGGTGGCCGAGGCTCTCTCCCGAATATATAAGAGGAGTCCTCTCAAATGGCCGAATCTTCTCCAGGTCGATCCCGGCCGCGAGTTCATGGGCGCGGTCTCTCATCTATTGTCTAAGCACGAAGTTTCTGTCAGACGCGGCCGCGTCAACATCCACCGGGACCAGGGGATCGTGGAAACGCTTCAATCGAACCCTGGCTGAGAGACTGTTCGGACACCAATACGCTAAAGAACTTGTAGACCCTCATTCGCGATCGACCGATGTGTGGCCAGACTGCCCGCCGTGGTCTCCGCACTGAACGGAGAGGTGACCAGATTGATAGGTAAGAAGCCCGTAGATGCTATCAAGTTTAAAAGGGTGACGAGCGAGCCCTCTGCCGTCTCGCGCGGGCGACCCGTTGGTTTAGAGGAGCAACGGCTTCCATCGGATATTGACGTCCGGTACCTCTATCAACCGGGAGAGCTCGAAGGTGGCACCCGCCGCGCTACTGATCCCGTGTGGTCTCTCAATGTATATCATCTAGATCGATCTATTACCAAGCCCGATGAGCCCGTGCTCTACTATTTGGATGATGGGCCATCTCGAGGGTTTGTTCGCGAAGAACTTCTCGCGGTGCCTTCTGACACTCAGCTACCCCCGGATCGTCAGAGTCTTTAGATTGCTAATTTTCATACATTTTTTCAAAATTATTAAATAAATCATTAGAGAGGTTCTGTATGTATTCCGTCTGGTAACACACGTCTTTTATCGTAGTATGCCGAGAGTCCTAATTTTTGTTGACAGTACGTTTTCATAACACCGTCTTTCATTTTAAATCCCCTATTTTGTGCTACATCTATAATGTGTTTTCCATCTTCTGTAGTTTCGGTTAGTACTCGTTTATATATATCCCAATTTAAATTGTTAGTTCTCTTGGACATTCCTTTCGCAGAGTTTTTATTAATAGAATTAAATTTTTCTACAAAATAACACTTACTAGATAACGCTATCGCCCTATCTCCGCTAAATTCCATTTTGAAAAGTCCGGGCTCTCTTTCGCTCCATTTATCCCAAGCCAACCATTTCTTTTTTTCTTTTTCAAACCCGTCTAGTAAGTTAGGTCTAATCAATTCCTCTATCGTTTTTCCACTAACTCCATATATACATACTATCCGTATCCATCTGTATTAATTCAAAGTCTTCTCTTTTTACGTATTTGTCAAGAAATTCGTAGTAAAATTCCAACATTCTCAATATAGCTAGTTCATAAACCGCTATTCCACAATGGAATGGTCTCTTTACCGCACACCTGGGTTTTCTTGAAGATATTTCGTACGCATTCCTATCTCTTCGCAAATCATCAAAATACGCGGATACTTAATGCTTTGTCAACCACAGGTTTTCGTTTTGTGTATATGTCGTATTTAAATGTCTCTCCGTTGCCTCTATCATTTTTCCACAACAAGAGTTTCCTAATAATTTCATTATGTCGGCTACTGGTTTCTTATTTGGTTCTACATCACCCGTTCGTCTTGCGGCTGTAACTTCTTTTGCGAACCATTCGAATGGTTTTCCGCTAATATAATCTATAACACGATGAACTCCAGTTATTTCTAGGCCGTGTTTTAAATACCATTTCAACAGTGGCGCGTACAGCAATACTTTAGTGGCTGTCATAGATCCCACCAATTTTTTTCCATCTCCTCTTGTTCGCCCAGTATCTTTTAAATATTTTAACATGTGTGTGGGAACTTCATCAACCTTTACTTCTCTGTTTATAAATATTGGGGACATTTCAGAAAACTTAATCTTTTAAGTTGTGTGGAACTTCTATATCCACCTCCGCAAACCCAAACCAGTCTCCGGATAAAAACTCTTTTACAAAACTTTTTAATAAATTTAGGGTTATGTGGGGTATCTATATGGTGTATAGTTTCTTTCCCACACGGCATCTCTTTATTAACGTAGATAAATATCAACGCGTTTGCGTCGTACCCCAAACAGCCTTGCACGGTTTGGAACCCACTCTAATATTTGAAACACCAGCTTCTGCATATCGTGTAAATACTATTGATGGACCGCCAACTAGAGCGTCCTTCATCATTTCGTATGTTTTCTTCTTTTGGTGCATATAGAGCATCCTCCGGTATAATCGTCTTTGAAGATTTTTGTTCTTTAATGGTTCCTCTCAATAAATATTGTATAGCTACTCCAGGTAGTGTTACCGCATCTTTGAAAATATCCACACCTCTGTGTTTATAAAATTCACACATTTTTTTCCACCGCTTCTAGGAATCGGTGCTACATCTAAATCGTTATAATATTTCAACCAATCTCTGAAGGTTTTCATATTATTTTCTTCGAAAATTCTACGACATTTACTTAATTCTGTTTCATCTATTAACATTTTCCCAGATAGTTTGGAATACCAATTCTCTATATCCGGCAGTCCTGGGTAATCCAGTTTGTCTGGAGAATCGAACCACTCATAAGGAAAGAAAGATTTCTGTCCTTTGCATTCGTAGGCTTTTATCCAACTATCGTAACTTACACCGGATCCTAGATAAAGTATTACATCAAGAAATCTAAACTCTGGAGTAAATAGAAATATTGTTGCGTTTGCACGTTTTCCGACCATTACTTTCTTTGTTGTTGATGCCAGTTCGCCTACTAGGTATTTCTTTATTAAGTTTTATATCGTACTTACTGCTGTTAAAACCTATAACCGGTACTTGCTCTATCCACTGTTCGATCTTGGCGATTTGGTTTTTACGTAAATGTTCTGTATTAAACCCATATCTTGACCACACTTCTTCTCTTATAGATTTTCCCCTGACTTTCAAATCTTCTACGAATTTTTCTATAAGTTTTGCGGGATCTTTATCACAAATATGAGTTACTGTTCCTGAGAAATTATCTCCTATACTAACGCGTACCGGAAAACGTGCTCGGCTTCGTACTCTAGATTATTACCGAGAGTTTCAAATTCTGGGTTGAGATATGCCTCAAAATCGTATACTATCTGATATGGATAAAGAGTAGTGTCGCAACCGATCTTTATGTCTTTACCAGTTCTTTGAAATTCGCATTCCCACATAACTACTAGGTTGAATTCTTTGCTTCTTCTAATAAGTGTATCTCTTCTCATAGTGGATGCGCGTTCTTCTTTTCTATGTTTTGCATGAATCTCACACCCGTGCCAGTAACAGCCGTGATATTGATATACGGTATTGGTTTCTGGACAGTATCCATCTACTGGAGCTCCTAAAATCCATCTTTCACCCCCGTGTCCACACTGTTCGTGGTGAATGTGAATTCCCTCGCGCTTTTCCACAGAGTACATCCAATCGATCGCCCCATAACTGTTAGAACTTTTTGGTAGAACGCTTTCTGGAACGACGAACGCGGGCGCTCTAAATAATTACCATCACATACTACTTTTGTCTCACCTTTCATACATTTTGGTCCGTGTCTCTTCATATTACTCGCTTTCGTGAATTTCTGCTTGCAATTATCGCAGGCGTAAATTTTAGATAGGTTTTTAAGGTTTTTTTTTTTTATTAGAAATGCGTGATTATTAAACAGTCCTATTGTCATTGGTTTATTTACCTATTGCCTTATAGTGCGCTGGTACCTTTTTCAACCACCATACGTTACATTGGGTGGGTTGATATACTTCTATACCGATTTTAAAAAACTCTTCAACCTTTTTCAGATCTGAAAAAGGAATTGGTGAAACCACATTACTACCAAAATATTGCTTACTAAGTTCTTTCGCCTTTTCTGTACATCTATCGGGTCTTTTATCTGTCATATGCATAGCTAGACACCTGAACAGACAAAGGTATTAGCTTTACGAAAACCTCTACCCATCTTACAAACTTCCACTTTGTATTCGGTCTGTCTATTTTATCGGACATTATTCGTGTTTGCTCCTTATCTGACAGCCATTTTTTAACGGTTTTCATTGATGATAGTTGTTCGCTACCACCGAGATTTTTGTGCATTATTATAGTTACAGGTTTTCAATTTTTAATTTCCTCCATATGTTCTAGCTTGTAAGAATATGAATATCTCAAATAAAAATTGGTTGTTAGATACGGAGCGAGTTTCTCGGACATGCGTTCAGACTCGTTAATGTTAATGTTTTTACGAAAGGATAATGTAACTACCCGTCTTCCATTTTCTACCTTTTCCAATGTTTCATCGTGAGCCCCCAATATTTCTTCACCTTTTTCCACTATCGCGCGAACGAGAGATTTTTTCTTATTATTTTGTATTGGGCCACCTGTGTGTCTAATTTGGGACAAATTATTGGTGCTTGAAGGTTTTATTACACTAGCCCTTAACTCCGCAATTCTTTCTTTTTGAATTCTGTTACCAACTTCATCCGCTGTGAGAGGTTTGTAATGTGCCCCTCTTTTATAGGCGCGGGTAAACCGCTTCATAAACGCCTCATTCTTTGTGGCATTTATCAGCTTTGTCAACCCCCTAATCTCAACCTGAATGTACTATAAGTAATCCCTAGATATTCGGCTTCTCTTCTCAAACTTTCTATTTCTGCTGTAGTTTCTGGCGTTATCATATTTTCTGTATTATACTTTTGTATATATACTTTTGTATAACCTATAAAATTTATTTGTTCAATTGGACGTCAAAAATTTACATAATGTTTTTTTCACGTCCAATTGAACAGATTAATTTCATAGGTTATATACATATATAATGGAGTGTGAGACTTGTTGTAAGACGTTTACGTGTAAAGACTATCTACGAAGGCATCTAGCGAGACGTAGAAAGTTTCCTTGTGTCCCCCCACAATTTCAATGCCCTAGATGCCCTTGTAAATTCGTTAGTGCCCAAACTCTTTGTAGACATAAGCAATAACTAACGCTGTCAGGTGGCTAAAGGTGAACGTGGTAGACTAGAGCTGGTAGAATTTAGTTGCTGGTCTGCGAAATAAATTAGCTATATCGAGAAGTAAAAATGAGGAATATAAACTATTGTACTTACATGAATGATTTCGACTTTTTTCAAAAGTCAATTACCAATATAATTGGGACTCCCTCTTTTCAAAATTGTTTTCTCCAAAAATTCATAAATTTGCTGTCGGGAGACCCAATTTTCCTCGTTAACCAATTTTTTGGTTTTCGGGGGTGGTGGGGGTATTATAGAGGGTTATAAATGATATCACGGTAGGTGGTATCATTTTGACTCCCTTACTACTACTGCAGGTAATAGCTCAACAGTTCTTACATTGAAACTAACATTTTCAAAATCTATTTTTACATCTGGTGCGCCAGTGCCTCCTATTAAACAAAACTTTGTTCGATTACTTTACTCCCAGAAATAAATTAATTCCTCTTATTAAGACCTAAATTTGCGCCTGCAATGTCAACAATCTCATATTTACCGGCGGTATCTTTCATCCACATTTCACTAGCAGCTAATTGTGTTGATTTACATTCAGCGTTATATGACAAAAGATTTTCTAAATATGCCCGAAAAGGATATGTATCAGAATTATTTGTTATCAGTTTATTGTTTAGATATAAATCAATGTTACTGAAGATACTATGAAAGAAATTGTTAACTGGCGTAATATTATCATCTGCGTCTAACACAGTATTACTGTAAAAAATTTTAAAATTTTCAATTTCAAATACATGTAAGATTGAGATAAATCTGTCCATTTATCTGTTTGTGGTGGAATTACAAATTCTATTGGAGCATTATTGTTGAGAGAGGAAATCGGAAAATGTTCAATCCACTGACTTTCGTGCATAGCAGTCATGGTTGGAGGTACTGATTGAACATCCAACTCAGTCTTACTACATTCACAAGAACCGTTTTGCATCATTTTTTATTTTAGTCAAAAATATCTAAATTTCTGTTAGATATTTTTCTCCTTTTTTTACCAAGACCTTTTTGATTGTTACTTGATTTATGGACCTTAACTCTTCGATGTATTGAACGCGACTGATGTTTCCTTTTATTTTTCTTTGTTTTTATACCTAATTTCTTCAAAAACGATTTTCCTAGTGAATTCATTGTTTGTTTACCTCGTGAAATAATTACATCCTTTGGATTTTTGTGTTGAAGAAAAATATATTGAGCTAAACCTATTCCTTGTTTCATTCCTTCATTTTTAAAAGAATTTACTCCAGTTTTTATTATTGGTTTTATAATTGGAGAAACGGTTCTAATTGCAGATTTGAACAAGGATCCTAAACCTGCCCCATACTGACGTGTAGCTCCTCGATATACGGGATGCATTTTCAATCTATTTTTCTTTTCCTAAAATGTAACTTCACCATAGACTTTCCAAGAACAAAATGAACAGGATTGCCAGAATCTCCTCTTATATTTATATGAATTGTATCAAATTCAGATTTTGATACAGGCATATAATGTAAGTTTAAACATTCATGGTTACTATGCTGATTGTCACTATCATTTTCAATTGAATTTGATGTTTTGAATGGTACAACTCTTAAAATCGGAGCTTGAATATGTCCTATAATCGAATATTCAACAATATCAGAATAAACAAACAAATGATTAAACCCCTCATTTAAATTTGACAAATGTGGAAAAAAATCATTTGCATCACTGTTTGGAAAAAAAGTATTGGATTTTAATAGCTTTGGATTTCCACCTAACTTTAAAAACAATGTATGGTTAAAATTTAATTCCTGTTTTTATAATTTTCTGGAAATTAAATTTTGGACGTTTCATACCATGAGAATATGAAACGTGAATCGCTTGCTTGTTTTTTTTTAAAAATATCGTTACAAGAATCTTGAATGAGATTATCAATTGTTTCCAATACCTGAGCTAATGATGAATAGGATCCAGGTTGAAAATTAAATTTGAGACTCCATTTAATCGGAGTACCATCTTCACTAAAGCCTATCTCACTTATATCAAATCTTTTATTTTTTATATCTAAAACATTCAATTAGAAAGATAAATATTTTGTTATAATATTAAATTCTGTTTCGTCTTTGGTAATATTTAAAAACTGTGACGGAATAATTAATTCCACTAATGCTATTTCCCAGTTTTCTTTATCGATGCGAACTGTCTGAGGTAATTTAACTTTGAAACAACATTGTGTATTTGATGAATAAATATCCATAGAACTATCACTCAGTAATGTTACGTAAAATGAATTCATTTTTTACCGTCTGTAAAATCGAAGCCTGCCTGTGGTTTTTTGGTAAATTTTAAGCCTGGACTTGGTAAAATGTATCCATGAGAATTACTTAAAAAGAACGAGCCATAATTCACGATTAGGACTTTGGATACATAATGAATGATGGCTGTTATAACAATTGCATATATTATAACTACTTGAGAAATATATTGAAATTGATTTTTTGGTATTCGTTTACCACAAAATGAAAACTTTTGTTTTTCTATTTTTCCGTTTTCAATTATATCTTGTTCATTCATATTATGTTTGATGTTGAAATCCAACTATCAAACTTTGACGGATAACCCATCCAACGAACTTTAGTTTCCTTGATTGTTTTATTACCTACACGTTCTTGTACGTCGAGCAAGAACTGATTCAATTTCATATATTTCATCATCTTTTATACCTTGAATTTTCCATATAATGTACCCATTATTTGTTCACCATCAAGATCTTCAATTTTAATATTTGTTTCTGGTAAAACTTTTATTAATATGAAATATTTTTTTAAAATAATTTCTTTCGTCCAGTTTGGTAGATACCCTTTTCAAATGTTCGTTTTTGTTTATTAATACGAACTAAATCACCGACATGTAATTTGTTTTTGTTGGTTGGAATAGCTTGTTTCATTCCATACAATGCATGTGTAACCTCAATTTCATTTGAGGTATTGACAGAAATTGGGGTCCTCTTAATACTACGATGGTATGTTCGGTTGTATCCATCAACAATATTTTGTAAAATATCAATATATTTTCTAGTTTGATGATATGTGAAATATTTCCACATACGTGTTTTTAAAGTTCTTTGAAATCGTTCAACTATACTTGCTTTAGTTTCAGGGTTTTCGGTTGTGAAAAAATTCTTTATTTTTAAATTCCGTTCCTTTATCGCTTTGTAAAGACCGTGGCTTGCGTTTTGATGTTTTCAGTATCAAATCAAACGCGTTAATCAATGTTTTCCCCGTTTTGTTAGGAAGTGGTATGACCCATGCATATTTTGAAAATACATCTATTACACACAATAGATATCTTTGATTCTCATTTTCGCCTGAGAATTGTTGCATATCTGCCAAATCAGCCTGCCATTGTTGATCGATACCGCCTACTATTGTCTTACGACGTGTAAAACGTCTTTGACTTTGTTTATGAAGTGTATATGTTTTCTGTCTACTCAACCATTCTTGTATATGTTTTAATCTAACATCTGAAAATGTGTTTATTCGTTTAATTGAATCATATAAGTGTTTTCCACTTGTGTAGGCAATTGAACTTTTTGGATCATAATATATTTTCTTTAGTAATGAATTAAGTTTCTTTTCTTTATGCTTTAATAAGGCTCCCATCTTTTAAGATATGTTGAATCCGACGTTCTTTTTATACCAGTTGGTGTGACTGAAATTTTTGATTTTGGTGTGTTACGATGTTTCAATACTGTTTTAGGTGTACTAAATATTGAATCCGACTCAATGTCAGATGTATCAGTTTGATATTTATGCATCCAGTTCCATCGGTGTCTATTACCAACTACGTCTTGTGGTATATTGAGTTCATGTAAAGCTGTACTGAATGTCTCCCAACCTCTGGGGTTAAATCCTTTTCTTTGACGTAAAGTGTCATTAACTAAATCAATAATATTTGACCCCTTTATAAGTTTTCCTTTATATGTTACTAAACCATTTTCATCCCAACTGATTTTTGGATTATCTTTCAACATGCTTAAAAGAAGTTCTGCATTTCTTTGCATTGTTTTTGGTATACTTTGTAAAATCCTATCATTAAGTGGTCTTTTTGTACTTTCATTTACTGTAACATGTTGAGGTTCTAATTTTTTTTAAATGATTCCTGGAATTTATGTAATGTTTCTCCGTGTTGCTTTACCTTTTCACTTTCCGATAAATCTGTTCTTTCTAAAAGGTTAGATAATTTTTTTTTGAAGTTTAGCTGTATTTGCAATTTGTGGATCCGGTGGGAGCTGAGGTTTTTGACTTTGTTCTATTTTCCATTTATTCATTTCTTCCAGTAAATGAAAAGGAACAAGTGCCATTTTCCTGACCGACATTATTTAACTAGAGCTCGAATACCTGCTCTGGCACCAACACCAAGTGCACCACCTAGAACAGCTTTACCTATTAATGGTAATAATGGAAGTAAAAATGGTAAAAGATCTCCTGTCTGATTTATAATATTTTTCTTTTTCTTAATTGAAATTGATTTTGATACAAGTTGTCTGAGATGTTTACGCTTCGGATACAATTTACGTTTCTGATCAGATGTAAGTGTGACATTGCATTTTAAGAGATTGTGACAACATTCACAAATACACTTAATTATATGATTTGGTGCATTTTTTATTATTTTTTCACGATATTTTTTAGGTTCATTAGCTATAGCCAAAAGCATAGCACCATGTTTTTTAATTAATGGTTTCTTTTTACTGGTTTTATTCTTGACCTTACCCATCTTTATACTAACAATACTTTATATTGAATGATACACAATTAATTAATAACTGTATTTTATACGCCTAAGTACCTTTTAATTTTTACTCTTAATTCAGGAATTTTAAACGCAAAATCTTTTAGATGTTTTATTTCCTTTTCGATTTGAATAAGTTTGTTTTTGACAACTTCTTTAGCCGTAGGAGATCTCAAAGGTGTTCTTAACGACGAAAACATAGTTATTGGATGTTCATCCAATGCATTATATTCCTTGAACAGTTGTTCATGTTCTTTTGTTGCTTTATTAACAAGTCTAAACCACATTTAGGGGTATACTGTTCCTGTATATAATTTTCAAATATTTTTGACAATAGCCATCTGTGGAATATATAAGGCTGATGCAATAGCCATCTGTGGAATATATAAGGCTGATGCAATAGCCATCTTTGGAATATATAAGACTGATGCAATAGCCATCTGTGGAATATATAAGGCTGATGCATAATGAAAAATAATTTCACCTCATCCTATCTAACTACTCTCATACCATTCCAATGATCCTCTGCCGGACACTAATGTACATAAATTCATTCTTACGATCAGCAATTCGTGAATGGAACAACTTACCTGACCACATTAGGAACACACATAGTTTATCAGCATTTAAGTATATAATGAATACGTTGATGTCAAAACCATCACCGCTCTTTAATATAGTCAATAGGAGAGACCAAATAATGCACGCTCGTCTTCGTCTATCATGTAGTTCGCTTAACTATGATCTCTACCGAAAATCAATAGTAGAGTCCCCCTATATTAGTCATATCTATGACAGGGAAAGCCAAATACAAACGTCTTGAAATAGTCTAAATAATATAATTGTGAGTAAAAGGATCAACACGTTTCACTACCTGTAAATATGTGTAGATTTGAATATGGTTGAATGTTTCTCATTGCCTGTATGCTGGCTTTTAGCGACAGTATTTAGCCAACGCCACAAATACAGCAGAAGAACGAGTCTAAATAGTCAGACTATTATGTAGTGGATGGCGGTGATCACCTCATTTTCCAGCAATGTGCTTTATATTGGCTGAGTTATTAGCTAATACATACTGACATAACATGTCGGGCACTGCATCTGGGGGCCGTTTCACTAAACTTCTTATAGCCTTTGAGGTACAACCCGAAATATCAGAGTTGACTACCAATTGGCGGGAATAATTGCCACTATGGTTTTCAGTTAGCTTGGTGTCTCAGGTGTATGGAATCATGTGATGGACTTGCGCCATGCCCAGCTAAACATGATTTTGGCGGCCATTTGTAAAGATGGCGGCCAATTTTTAACAATTTAGTATGTATCGGGAAATCAGCTATAACAGTAAGATATTTTGAGGTACGTAATTTGTTTTCCAGTATGATTGTGGACAATATATTGGTGTAGTCGGAAATATTAGTTTTTAAGTCATTAGTGCTTGAAAAAATATGAAAATCGACTTTCAAACGCCAAATTCTTAGATTTTTTTAAATGAAACGCTGTCTATTGTATTATTCTAACACGTGATGAATATGTAGTTCGAAATACATGTATTAATCTTACTAAACATCATAATAAACACTTATTTTAGGGCTTAACGGCCTGTAGTGAATTACCCCACCCACCTACTGAAAGCAGGGACAAATTATTATGCACACGCCAACCTTGTTTTCTCATATACATTGTATATTTTGAGTTTTGTGTATTAAAATATTTTGTTTCATTTAGTATATACGTATAAACGTATAGACTACTATAGTTATTTACTTTGGAATATATAATTCAAGATGGCCGCTATATATATCGCTATTTGACTGTTACATATAAATGTGTGTGTGATATGTGACTTTCAATATACATAATCTGACACATTATATTATCTCTTGAAGTAGTACGTTCGACACCAGTCGTGCTTAGAACTAACTTCAGCTGTCATCAATGTCGCTTGTATCATCATCATCATCCTGATGTATATCATCGTCCTCATCAGCAACATGCATGTTGGAACATGTTACCAGTTTACAAGCAGCTGTACATCGGAGTCCGTTCATGATGCATGTACAATCAGCCTTACAAGTCCGGGAGCACTTACACGATAGCAGACCAATGACCGCTTCTGGAGCAGGAGTAATTGTCATCCACTCAATGACAAGGCTTCCATTTTCATCCTTTATCCAGCCATGTCCCGCAGTGGGATCTGGAATATCAGGTGAGTTTTCAAGACTTCCACCAAATCGCAGTCTGATAGTTTGCACGGCGTGTGTGCTGCTTCAGCGTATCCTCACATGGGGGTAACTGTCCAGATTCAACATCCCCCTTTCGGTTACGGAACATGTTGTACCGCAGTTCATTCACCACGCTCGTCCTGGTGGTACTACAGTACAATTTGCATGCAACTTGGATGTCGCAGAAGACCTGCTGCGGTAGATCCCAGTCTTTACCAAGCATTTCAAATGCTTTCCTGATTTGGGATGTTTCAGAATGATATTCAGTGCTTTAATCTTTCCTTGCCCCGCCAGTGCACTAACAGTATCACACCCGGTCCAGGCGTGAAGACCCATTAAAGCCAAGCACGTGTCACTCCCAAGGGCAGAAGCCAACAATGTGACATCAATGAGTGGCATACGAGTTTTCGTCCCACGTCTTATGAAAATTCTGCCTTCAATGTATTTGCTCAGGCCCAAGCAGATGATGAACACATCTGTGTCAACACACACACATAGCAGTGAATGCTAGTCGCGTGAAGCATGCTTTGCGTGTAGCAATATACGCGTGTCCGCTTCTTCCTGACCTGATGCGAGCGCATCCACTTCTTCTGCACTGTCTTTCGTGAGTTTGAGACATTTATTGCCACATGTAACATACAGTGTTTTAGTATCGAGTTGTCCTCTCGTTTCTGGTGTCTTCCAACTCTCTGCGAGAAATTGTGTGAGTTGGCTTTTGCTTTCGGTACTTGCTAGTAAGCGTCTCCAGTTCTCTATCTTGTGACCTGGTCGTATCTGACTAAATGCTATAGCTTCAGCTGAACCGCGGCTGACACGTTCTGCTGATTGGATGGAGTCTTTCTTGTAAACGTCAAATACCACATCGATTCTATTGCTACGATGTCCGTCATGGAGTACTTGTGTAAGCACATGATTGGCCAGTTCACTGAATGTCTGGTTATCACCATGTATCTTGTGTATGAGACCCATTGCGTCCACCAGTGTTGCACATTGATCTGGGTAGTCATTTGTTGGCGAAACTCTGCTCTCGAGTTATCTCGAGGACGGCCATTGTTCGTCTTTTTCATGGTAACCAATCGGCATTTGCCGGAGACCAAGGCAAAGGGCCAAGCGGATAGCAAAGCACTTCCCCCATTTCCAACTTTCTGTTCTGCGCAATGAGTATCATATTTCCGAATAATATCCTATCGGCCTTCAACACAACTTCCTTCGTTGTGCCTTTCTGTATTTTCTTTTTCATTGAGCCGAAAGTTTCTTAATTGGTTCATAGAAACCGTCACCCATTTAAAGTCGTTCTTGGAATTCCAGATATGCAGTTTCTCCTTGTTGATGTGCAGTTAGAAGGTCATGTACAACATTTGGTGGGGCAACGGTACCAGTGGACATACTGACCATGTCTTGCGAATCTGGTAAAAATGGATTTGTCCAATTGTTCTCTAACAGATCAGTAATTGACTCGTCTTTGCTTATGCGAGAAGCCCCTAGATCAGCATGACTGAACACCCGAGAACTGGTTGCCACATGTTCACGCATTTGCCTCAATGCTGAGGCCCGATATTCTGCTGTCAAGTAATATCGTGACACTGTCCCAGGTTTGAGACTAAAGCCACGTGTCCCACCTACAGTCTGTGTGTCCTTGTTCACTGTTTCCTCTGTTGTCTGGTCCACAGCAATGCGACCAAATGGATTTGTATCGCTTCGCTGAACAGTGAACTCACCACGTTCAAAATGTTCGTACAAATCCGGGTTGGTCTTATGCAAGTTTTCTATGTGTGCATAATACACGGGAAGGTATCTGGCGTAATTGGTTTTGTCCATTGCAAAGCACCAGGGTATGATTTCTCTAAGTGCAGTGCAAGTGAAGCTGCCAGTCGCCCTCTCTGTCACACGCAACAATCCCAACAGTGTCTCAACCATCTGAATGTATGTCATCCATAGAGCCGACAAAGGGCCCCGCTGATTCATCAGAAGCTTCTGATATTCGACAAACAATTCGAAGATCCGTTTGCACGACTCGTTTTCCATAGCGGATGTTAGTGTTGCAGAACATTTGTTCTGGTGAAGCTCGAAGCACTCTGAAAGAGTGTGGTTCAGATGTGTGAGATCGTCATGATGCTTAGCCTCCAGCCAATCAGAGAAACCTGCCCATGCAAATCGCATTAGTGCTTCGTATGTGAGTTTATGGAAGAGGACGGCTCGGTTGTACTGTTTCCCTTCCAAAACCTTGTTGATGGACCCTTCAGCAATCACCCCAGATTCAACCGCCATGTCACGAAGTCCAGCGTCCCCAAACATCTTCCAATAGTTGACATAAAATTGCATATGATATGAAAATTCCCCATCAAAAGCACAATGCTTTTGTACTCTTCAACATATTTCCATGCAATTTCGGATGCTTTGCTATATAACGCCTGATCCAGGACGACTGCTATTGCTGGTAAGTTGAGTGATTGCTGAATGTTGAGGGACTGATGTAGAATTTCCTGTACCGTCGACATTTCCGTTGCGGGGGCATTGATTGTTGGCAAGTAACCAACTGTGTCTGAAGTAACAGATCTGTCATCTCGTGTCGTTATATTGAATCCCGTCCATGAGCTAGTAATGTTCACGTCGACATCGTGTTGTACCAGTACCCACATGAAATTCCGCTGCCTTGCAGTTACAGCCGAAGGGGCAATGTGCATGGCCACATCTGCGCGTATGACCGGTGGTGGACCAACCCGTTTACCTGTAATATATACAGGGAGTGCCTGATCAGTCGGTTGGATTGTGCGCCTCCTTTGTCGTTTGTCAGTAGGAGCTATTGTCTTTGGCGGTGGTGCATATGTCATAGTTGGTGTTTGGACTATTATGTCATTGACACGATGTGATGTCCCTGCCCCACTTAAGACTTCTTCTTGTCGGTCAATGTTGTCAAATGCAAGAACTGTGGGGATGAACGGATGTGTGTTTGATGCCAGGGGTGTGTCGTCAGTATCAAATTTCTCCAGTTTTGATAAACACAATGCCGTGTCAATCTCTTCTAGGCTGGTGTATGAGCATGAATGCCCCATTTTGTTGAGGATTTGTATCAGCTCAACATTTCCCGTGAGTGTTTTCACCACTGACGGGAGTAGAACATGTTTTGCTGTGAGTATTTTCCCTCGTGTTATGGCGTAGATTATGTCCTGGGCTATTGACCACGATACTCTGCCAATGCGAGCTGATGAACTTATGTTCACCCGCACAACATGACGGATAGCAGTCGTTTCAGAGCATCGGGCAATTGAATGTATGACGCGTGTAGGTCTTGCGGGTCAGGTGGCCATTCTTTGTCCGGGATACTAGATTTTACCTGTTCGTGTACAAAGTGGCCGACGTGGTCAATCAACGCGTTTTCATCTTGCTTCCCGGAAAGTGTTTCACACTTTTACTTTTCACTAAGGAGGACACAGTTTCTTGCCATCGAATCGGGCGAACATGTTGTCGGCCCATAACTACACCTTTCGACCGACTGTAATGAAATGTAGCGAATTTCCAAATTCTGTCTCTAATTTCCGTCGATCTGATTCTTGGTTGCTTCCATGACCGTAATTGCTTTGGCCTCGATGTAAGGCACAAGTATTGATGTTAGTTCTGTGCGAGTAACTATGCGTGGGTTAACAAAGACATCTGTTCGGATGTAGCTATATACGTCCTCAAACCCTGTTTGTTCAACTTGCAGATACTTGTTTTCGGCTTCGGTTCTGCTAATTGTGGCCTTCGGTGTTCTTTTTCGCGTATAAGCCTTGCAACATGATGTGTGATAGTGCGCTTCCGCTGCAACAATGTCTCTTGATGTTACAGCCAGAATGGTTTCGTCTGAACGTTCGGTTGCAATTTCACGAACTGTTTTGTCAGCCCTCAGCTCCGAAGCTACATTCAATGATTCACGAGAGTTGGACCCCCGTATATACTTCGACGTACTTAGACAAAATATGCATGTTTTATCATATACCCTTGATTGAGTACTGGGTCCTTGTCTTGCAGACTTTCTAGAACCTGCTGGATCTTGGCCGATTGGACACTTTCCTTTCAGTATTGTTAGTGATTTTTTGTGAGTAAATTCTGATCGACATGCCCTATGGTAATGTATATGTTGAAATGTCGATGTGTCTCCAATTTCATGTTTCGATAGAATTGGCTGAAAACTCCTGACCTCCGCAGCTTGATAAAGCGTGTTCCATGAGTGTTCATCTCTTGGACTGGTCAACTCGGCAATAGGTGACTGCTTGCTACAAATAATACATGTATCGACTTCTGCTTTTAGTCGTTTTGCCGCAACTTCCATTTCTGACATGTACGTGTGAAATGGCGAGATATGAGCCACAAATAAGTATTTGTGTAAGAGAACTACGTTGAAATGTGTCACAAACAATGTATCATGTGAATAGATAGCAGCGCTAGGGCATTACACTGTCTATATCTAGTTACATTGTATATTAGCAGACGATGAACGTACTTCTAATTCTGACTGAGAAACAGTATTTTCTGGTTGCGTCATTGTGACATCGCCAATCTAATTGGTGCTCTCGATGTTAACAACGCCAGCAGTAAATCTTACGCCTGAACGCTATTAATAGACATACAAACGTTTTAATAAATAAAATACAGCGTTGTTTACAAGCAAATCTACTAGAAACAATACACCGTGTTAAATATGCACACTTATGCCTGCATGTACTATATTAAGAATAATACAGTGATCGTCACGTGTAGGCTACGCACCTTAAAAATACAGCGTCCGAGACATGTAAGGTTATTCATCACATTAACAACACAGCGTCTTACACACGTGCGATAAAAAAATACAGCGTACATCACATGCACACATACACATGTATATGTTTATGAGAAGAAAAATACATCGCCCTTGACTGACGTGCGTGCATTCGTGACATCATTTGAAATATGCCGTGTTTACGTATGGCGTAGTCACAGTTGGCGGCATGGTGTTGGGGGGGGGGGGGGGGGGGGGGGGGGGGGGGGGGGGGCGGGGGGGGGGGGGGGGGGGGGGGGTGGGGGGGGGGCATTCATGAAAACGTTATCGATGTTGTTTAATATAACACTACAATGTATATCTGTAACATGTAAAGCATGATATGCATACATCATATACATTATGATAATTCAGATAATGTGCTATCAAGTGAAATTCACGAAGTAAATGTTTCAACGTTCTGGAAAAGTGGGTGGGGTAATTCATAACACCGTAGATAATAAATGCAATATAAAGTTAGAAAAAATGGTATTGATTGTAATTTTCTTGCACGAATTGTACCTATGGTCATGTGGCCGTTGATATCATGTAAAATATTTCGTCACGAGTATGTACTATGGGAATGAAAATGAAAAATATGCAGAAAAAATGTGGATTTATTAGAAATCTATTCATAATGCATGTAATATATTTTTCATACTATCACTACTTGGTAATCCGCATGTGCCATGACTTGCGAACACCTATACTGAATAAATAAAACCAAAATGTAGGCTTGTATGTCTTCAGACCTCTGAGATATTGCGATTTTACTAACATACCCCACACTTGGCCGCCATTTTTAAAGATGGCCGCCAAAAACATTTTTAGCTGGGCACCACGAAAGTCCATCACGTGATTTCGTATTATGGACACATCAAGCTATTTGAAAAACATAGTGGCAATTATTCCCGCCAATTGGTAGTCAGATGTTGTGTACCTCATGGACTATTACGACTAAAATATTCGTAAGTGTAAAATTATGATAGTCTGTAAATGTCACATTAACAATGTTTTCTTGTAAACTATTTGTGGATTTACATTTATTGAGCATAGGCTATGCTCAATAAATGTAAATCCATCAATTGAAATTTCCAGACGATCCTAAATTTGCATTTACGAACATTTTAGTCGTACGAAGTTTAGTGAAACGGCCCCCTGGCATTTACCCGGTACAAATATATGGGTTACAATGATCAGTGGTGCTGCACTCCGCGCTGTAGAAAAATGTTTCCAGTCGATCTACTTGAAAAATACAATAGGTACCATTGTAAACTGTTTCAAGATGAGCGTTACAATCAATAATATCAATAATCGTATAGGAACATTTTACCATGACACTTTTTTTTTTGTCAACTGGATTCACTAGGAACAATTTCCTATGGCGTGGAGTGCAGCATCAGTGATGATGTGAACGCTGACGTTCCATTGGTCGACCGACATTGTGACATGTATGTAGCAGATACGAGACGCGGCATGTGATTTTGTATCTAAAACATGTGCGTTTCTTTATGAAATGCTTGTATAGAAAGTGGGAGATTTTTTTTGTAAATGAAATCAAAAGTTGAAGAAAGTTTAAGAGCTGATGCAGAGAATATTCAACATGTGCTTTGAAAATCAACTTTGGACGTCATATACTGGCGTATCTCATATGTTAGTGATAAACAGATTTATCAGACGAGTGTCTGTTGGTATCAACTTGATAATGCTTGGCTCGGAAATGGTTCAAATACCTCTGACACCAAAGCTCGGAATTCCTACGCATTTCACAGCTTTGCCTGATAAACTTTTTCAAAAGGCACCAGCATGTATTGTTTTATACTTGTAGTTTTGTCGTGCCTGCTTTAGCAGATAGTCGCCACTTTGGGTTATCCTACATATATATTAACCCTTACACCGCTATCTTATTTTTTTTGTCGTTTGCTGTTTATTTTCTATATTCCATTTTTATCATCAAAAACATGGTTTGACAGCACTTTAGAATAATTTACAATATGGTTTGACAGCACTTCAGAATAATTTCCATTGAAAATGATTCTGAAGTGCTGTCAAACCATGTTTTTATTGAGAAATAAGGCAAGATATAAAAGCAACAGCAGACGACACTTTGTTGTGAGTAGCGGTCTAAGGGTTAAATATGGTTATGCATGCTATGCTACGGAAAAAATGACAATTCATGCGAAATAAATAAATAAATAGTTGTATTCAATCAATGTCGACATTATATACGGACTATGGTATGACCTATATAAAACAACACAACTAATATGTGGCTGTGACTGGAGAAAAGTGGCTTATTTGTTTTTCATCAACCTATATCTTGATACATTGGTACTGTAGCTTGATAATGATCTATACTGCCTTCTAGAGACGCTATCCACGCTGTATTGACAAACTGGCAGACCCTGATCAGACCGTGCTAATACGCAGGCTGATCTTGGACTACACTGGTCGCATAACCCATAAGCAACCCTTCTCCAGTCACACCATATTTTTGAAAACACATTTCATAAAATGTAGCAAATGTGATTATTGTCTGTTCAACGTTTTGCTGCCGACGAACTTTTGGCTATTAAATACATTAAATCTAAACAATATTTTAAATAAGTACTTTTTCATCAATAACAAAAAAGTCACCCTCCCCAAAAAAAATTAGTTGATGAAATTCCATCAAATATTGATTTTATTGCGAAAAAAACGATTTTCCTATGGGAATTTAACATGGGGGCTAAAAATAGATTTTTTTAAAAATATTTTTTATTTGTGGACCGATTTTCAAAATCTAACTTTTGTTTTCTTAATTACATCATTTTCAAGCTATCTCGCCAGGTTTCGGAGTCAACTTCCAAATATTTCGTTTTTGATCTTCCTTCTGGATCAAAAAACGAAAAAAATTGGAAATTGACTCCCCATGTTAAATTCCCATAGGAAAATCGTTTTTCGCAATAAAATCAATATTTGATGGAATTTCATGAAATAAATCTTTTTGGGGAGGGTGACTTTTTTGTTATTGATGAAAAAGTACTTACTTCTAAATATTTTTTAGATTTTAGATGAAATTCCATCAAATATTGATTTTATTGTGAAAAAACGATTTTCCTATGGGAATTTAACATGGGGGCTAAAAATAGATTTTCTTTTAATATTTTTTTTATTTGAGGACCGATTTTCAAAATCTAACTTGTTTTCTTTATTACATCATTGTCAAGTTATCTCGACAGGTTTCGGAGTCAATTTCCAAAAAGTTTCGTTTTTTTTATCACAAAACGAAAAATTTGGGAAATCGTTTTTTCGCAATAAAATCAATATTTGATGGAATTTCATCCAACAATTATTTTTGGGGAGGATGACTTTTTTGTTATTGATGAAAAAGTACTTATTTTTAATGTGTTTAATAGCCAAAAGTTCGCCGGCAGAAATACGTGGAACAGACAGTAATTATTTATCTTAATTGTAGTGTACTTAGATGGGTAGTGGGTTTTTCAAAACAAGAAGTGCCTTCCACTCCAATCCCACCTCCCTCCCCCTTCAATGTAAATAATCCTGTATAAATTGCCCTAAACATGTGGAAATAATTGCTAGAGAAAACATTGTCATACACGATGAAATCCTTCATTACTGTCTGATGGGAACGCCTTTCTGATGGCAAGCACAGCACATGATGGCAGAACAACCCTGACGTCTTTACCGTCTTAACCCCAGCCCCATCTCACCAGCTGCCGGCACGCTGTGTATCTCTGTCTCCTGAAAGATAATAAATGATACAACTGTTAGTACATTTCACTTGTTTCTAGTCTATTCTGACAAGTGATTAGAGACAGCCGTAAAAGCAACCCCCCCCCCCCCATTCCCAATGCAGCATTATTCATTATAATACATGTTACTGAAATGAACTGCTTCATCATAGAGTACTTGTATCACCCAAAATACCAATGATAAATTACATGTCCTGACCAGGGCACACAATTCCACTCATCCGCTCTTCCCGACGAGTGGGGATACCTGCAGGACGAGTTGAAATTTCTGTATGCATTTCTGTATCAAATGTCTGTATGTAAATTACTTATTTTTGCCATTTCCATCAAAGTTAGGATGAGTAAAAATGTTAAGATCTTTTGTGCTCTGTCCTCTATACTTGTACTCACTCGTTGCCTTCACGGCCGTACTGCAACATGTAATGGTAGTAGGCGATTCGCAGCACAATTGGATTGAGGCAGGCAGGCTCGAACCCTGGATGGTCCACTATGCAGGTGTTGACGTTATAGTCGTCCATCTCCAACTTTATGTTGTGAATGTTGTGGCAGCATACACATTCTTCCTCTGTGTCCATAACAGCGCAGTTACCACACTGGCACCTGTGAATGTAGATTGAACACTAATAATATACTGACTAATTTGATTCTGGTCAATATTTAGAGGTTTATTATGTGGGTAGTTTGATATCGGCCTACTGTCTGTTCCACGTTTTGCTGCCGATGAACTTTTAGTTAGATTTTGAAAATCGGCCCACAATTTTTTTTTTGAAAAATGAAATCTAACTTTTAGCCCCATGTTAAATTCCCGATTTTTTTCGCAATAAAATCATTATTTAATGGCATTTCATCATCAAATACATTTTTTGGGGGAGGGTGACTTTTTTTATTACTGATGAAAAAGTGCTTACATTTAAATAGTTTTTAGATTTGATGTGTGTAATAGCCACATGTTTGTCGGCAGCAAAACGTGGAACAGACAGTATGTATCGACCCGAGGTAATGTGATATCAGCCTGAGATCGAAGGCTAAAGGTACATACCCACACAGTAGGCACAAACTGTTCTTTATAGGAATTAAATAAGTGTATAATTATGTCACTATTCCACCAGTTCTCAAAATTACCAGTGCCCGCTATACAAATATAATCATTTATTAATTATCAATTTACTGTTAGCGACGCGCGGCAGTAACAGTCTATTTTGATAATGTGCGGGGACGACGACTTTCACATCACGGCTTGCGGTGCGCATGCGCAGTATACTACGCGCTCCAGTAGGCTTCCCAATATGTAAACAAGAATATCAACATGTCGAAACGTCCAGGACGGAAATTGTATGAAACGGCGTCGGCCAAAAAAAAGGCGAAATGTCTGAGGGACAGGCAGTACATAGTGAGAGAGAGTGGTTAATATTGGCGACCAGATCACCAAATGGAAAGAGTTACGTGGAGATTTAGATTTGGACTCGAACAGAGATTTTTCTTCTCAACTTCCGATACTTCACTGCGCATGTCAAATATGCGATATGATTGACCGTGTCACGTGACGCGTGTTGGTAAAAATAGCACGAGGTCGGAAAATACCCTTTCTGGTCGCGGCATATAAAATTCGATTTAACACCAATTAACACGCGCCGTAATTAAAAATAACTTGTTAGTGGGTAGACAAATGGCTCATTTAAAGCATGACAGAAAATGAAAAGTAGTAGTACAGTGTAACCTGCTGCGTGGGCATGTACCTTTAAAGGCTGATATCAAGTTACAGAGGGCCCATAACTAGGATGATATCAACATAACTACGTAATAACGTTTACTACTTAGATATGAATTTTGAACAATACAAAGCCAACAACAATCTCTACAATAATTAACATTTACTATGTTCGTGCCCTGGGGGCCGTTTCACTAAACTTCGTACGACACAAATGTTCGTAAGTGCAAAATTACGATAGTCTGCAAATTTCACATTAACAATGTTTTCTTGTAAACAATTATTGGATTTACATTTATTGAGCATAGGCTGCATATGCAGCCTATGCTCAATACATGTAAATCCATCAATTGAAATTTCCAAACGATCCTAAATTTCCACTTACAGACATTTTAGTCGTACGAAGTTTAGTGAAACGGACCCTGCTGTCAAACCACACTATTGAATAGTTGCCTAATACATCGATTCATCATGTTCATGGAAGTTGTTCATGCATACAGGTCTACTCGGTTTTTGTGCATTTAAGCAGTCCACAATTCGATGATAAAACATATTTAGAACATAAATGAGTACATTGTTTTACTTCTATAGTGTAAAGACTAATTTACTTATATATACATGTATATTTTAGTTAGTTGTTTATCAGTGCAAGTTTTGTAACAGAATTGCGAAGTATTAATCCGCCGCTCGCTCGTCACTAAATGCCAGGAGAGAATGGCTGTTATTGTGGTCATATTTTATAATGGCCGGGTCTCAGCTATAATGATACAGATACTATAAAAGACAGATGAAATAGTAAAAGTCATCCGTATAGCTGATGTTATCTAATTAAACTATACTTGACCAAGCTACTTTCCACATTTCATTCTTCAAATCTGGGACGGATTTAATAGAATAGTGAGGATAAATAAAGTCATTATGTCTATTTTCACTACATTGTTACTGCGAGTTTGCCTAAAATCGGAAACGTTAAGAACCACATGTGACATTATCGGGATAATATTTCCATCAAGATCAGTTAAAAAAAAAAATCCCATCCCATTTATCTTTATATTTACAGTTATGTAATCAGTAAAAAACAGTGCAACATCTTAATTAAATTATGACGGTCATAAAGGATACATATTAAACTACTAATCTGAGAAATATATTTAAATTCGACCCGTTCATTAACGAGAAATTTCATAAAATGTAAAACGACATCACGTGGACATCACTGAGGTGACAGCCGTTCGAGAAAAATTCCAACGTTTCTGAACAAATATTACATTCTGTCGATGTCTGAACATCCAGACAGCCTACAATCAATGACCAAGAATATGTATTGACTCTTACCATCAATACAACATGCTATCTAAGCTGCATGTAAATGCTTCACGTTGAAATTTAGTTATTTTGTTCATTTTCTGCATGGAGATCGCCATGTTGTTTACGAAGACGGACGGAGAGCTCCGGAGAACTCAGGTTTGTGTCAATGGTTTTTATTGCCTGGTCGAAACACCCGAAATGTTCCAGCCAATGAAAACCGTCGATAGATAATCGGGGTATTTCCCCGAATGCAACATGTCCGTTAGAGCTAAATTTTAGTGGATGGAAAGGAAAAACAATGTGAAACTCGGAATAAGTGATGTCCAGGAAAAATGTCACTCTAATCAACCTTGTAAATATAAAGATAAATGGGATGGGATTTTTTTATTATTTTTTTTGAACTGATCTTGATGGAAATCTTATCCCGATAATGTCACCTGTGTTAAGAACTGGCCGTTTTGCCATGGGACGTTTGGCTTACTTCCGCGAAAACCCATTACAGTGTCATATATCCTCCAATGACGACGAAATATTAGGAAGTCATGATGATCAAACGATTAGTATTACAAGGTAATCTATATGGGTAATATAATATTTAAAAAAAATAAAATTGGAATATTAAACGAAAATGCAAATACCCACCATTCTGAAAGTTCGGAGACGGGGGGATTTCCAGGATTTTCCGTGACCGATTCTACGGACAATTCGGCGAGGCCAGTGTTAGTTTCGTCCACTAAATCCAGTAATGATTCGCTCATGTGCGCACGGACGTCGGTCTGATCGTCATGGCTGCTTGAACCGTCATAAGAAGTAATGTTGTCAAACTGTCTTATAAAGTCGCTCATATTTTCGTTTCAGGAAACCGGGTAAACAAAAGCCGACAAGTATTCAGGTACGATATTAAAATGAGGATTACAGGTAAAACGTGAATAGTCCGAGGGAAGTAATCACAAATCATTATAACGAAGTAATAAACTACAGAAAAAATGCCGCATACACTTTGAATGTGATTTACCTTTAATTTCTCGTATATAAACCTACTATACGTGCTATAGTATAAGTGTTGTGCAATAAGGGTTGTAGTCAGTTTTTATTTGATTTCTTATAATAAATTATGTTTTTTATGTAATAATAGGGGGTGTTCCGTTTTAAATTATTAAAAATAAAATTAAAACAATAAACCAGTGATATCTCGGTTAAACTCCGTTATCGACCGGGTACATATACGTGTTAACCCTGTGAATAGATTGACAAGGTCGTGCATTGCGGGATATGCAGCAGTTAAACACTGTATAAATACACTTGGCTAACAATAGCCACATGTTCACAAACCGTGCAATTGTAAAGAAAATATCGGCCGAATGAACATCGCCATCTGCTTGAGATTTGGCTGGGTCTCGAAATTGTGGCGGCCACTCGTCCGGCGAGCCGTCACTTGCCGCAGCGCCATTTGGGCATCGTTCCGATTGCTCACCGAGCGACTTGCGGAGGGGCCGGATTGCCTCCGGGAAAGGTGGACTGGGAGGCGCTGCGAGGCCCCACAAAAAGTATGCTAAGCCCCCCTGCTGATGTATTTGTTCTAATAGTAGCCGATCCCATATTAGACACGCCATGTGATTTTGTACCGACGAACGTGCAATATCTCATGAAAACTATTTATAAAATCTACGTTCCGTAAATGACGTCAAAAGAGTTGACGAAATTTTCATAGCATTTGATGTGAACATTTTGTCATCTTTCGACGTCATTTACAGAAAACATCACAATTTCATTAAACACATTTCATGAAAAATGTTGTTAGGTACAAAATCACATGGCGTTTCTCTTTTTTAGCTCACCTGAGCCGAAGGCTCAAGTGAGCTATTGTTATAGCTTTTCGTCCGCCCGTCCGTCAATTTTTTTCGACCTCTTCTTCTTCTGAACTGCTTGGCCGATGTTGACCAAACTTCATGGGGATGGTATATGTGTTACTCCTTTTCAAATTTGTTAAAATGGACGTCGTCGCATATCCAAGATGGCCGCCGTCGAAAAGTAGGTCAAATTCTTAAAAAAACCGCCAAACCGATTTCGACGAAACTTGGCAGAAATGATCGATAATCTATGCTCTTTCAGATTTATTAAAATGATTATCCCGGGATAAAAAATGGGCGGGGCCCGAGGGGTCCAGTAGGGGATAAATTTAAAATTTTACCAAATATGTTCGAGGAGTCGATCACTCTGGAGCATTTTTTGTCGAAATCGGATGATTACGTCATCCATGATGGCCACCGAAAGGTCGAAAGGTCATACTTTTAATATAGATTTCACACGTTTTTCTCGTGAATCGCTTGGCCAATGCTGGTCAAACTTCACAGTTATGGTACGTGGGTAAAGCCTTTTCATAGATGTTAAAATGAAGGTCGTCGCATAATCGAAGATGGCCACCATAGAAAAGCAGGTGAAATTCTTAAAAAATCTTCTCACGAACCGCCTGACCGATTTCGACGTAACTTGGCTAGAATGATCGATATTCAATGTTCGTTCAGATTTGTTAAAATGATGACATTGGGATCAAAAATGGGCGGGACCCGGAGGTCAAGTAGGGGTCAATTTTCAAATTTAACCAAATATGGTCGAGTTATATATCAAATCGAATGCATCGAGTAGCATTTTTTTCGAAATCGGATGATATATGTCATCCAAGATGGCCACCGAAAGGTCATCCTTTTATTATAGAGTTCAAACGTCTTCTTCTCGTGAACCGCTTGGCCGTTGCTGGTCAAACTTCACAGTTATGGTTCGCCTTTTCTTCATATTTGTTACAATAGAGGTCGTCGCATAATCCAAGATGACCGCAATAGAAAATTAAATGAAATTCTTAAAAATCTTCTTACAAACCGCCAGGCCGATTTTGCAGAAACTTGGCTGAAATGGTCGATAGTCTGTGCTCTTTCAGATTTGTTAAAATTATGACCCCGATATCAAAAATGGGCGGAGCCCGGGGAGTCAAGTAGGGGTCAAAATCACATTTGACCAAATATGGTCGTGTTATATATCAAATCGAAGGTATCGAGGAGACGATCACTCTGGAGCATTTCTTGATGGCCGACAAAGGGCCATCCTTTTATTATATATTTCACACGTCTTCTTCGTGTTAACCGCTTGGCTGATACTGGTCAAACTTCAGAGTTATGGTCCGTAGGTCAGATGAGCGATACATGCCCATTTATGCCTCTTGTTCTGTAAATATTAAGTTATGATTTCCCCGCATTCGTACAGGTAATATATGGGATTCGACCCTATTAACCCGGCCTAAAATGACCGTAGCTGTTGACAAGTTGTTTAAACTCCATTAATTGATCATGGTATTTTCTTTATACCACACCCCTCCCCCCCTTTTTAGTAGCCGATTTCATCAAAAGTGCAAAGTATACTTATCTAGCAAAGTATACTTTCAGGGAGTAATCATTTATTTTTCCCAAGATGCATTATTTCATATAGAACTAACGACTGCATATATTTGATGATTAAAAGTATGCAGAATTATTATACTCAATTTATTACATTATCACAGCCATAATGTAATAAATTCAGTATAATAAAAAATAATAAATTTATCCTTAAATTGAAAATTTCTCCCTCAAAGTATACTTTGTTAGATAAGTATACTTTGCACTGTTGGTGAAATATGCTACTGAGGTTTCATCCTTCTTGGAATCCCGACCAGAGACCTGTAGCCGATTTCATCAAAATTGCAAAGTATACTTTACTAGCAAAGTATACTTTGAGGGAGTAATCATTTATTTTTCCTGAAATGCATTATTTCATATAGAACTAACAAATGCATATATTTCATGATTAAAAGTATGCAGATTTATTATACTGAATTTATTACATTATCATGTAATACATTCAGTATAATAAAAATTAATAAATTTATCATAAAATTGAAAATTTCTCCCTCAAAGTATACTTTGCTACTAAAGTATACTTTGCAATGTTAATGAAATAGGCTACAGATTTGGCCCTCATGTACGTCTTTGGTCTTTGATGTTCTTGTATGTGAGAGTTGAATCTGATTATACTCCTTATATGAGTAATATGATTATTCATAATCCTATTACTTTTAGGCGAAGGGGCCAAGTGGCTTTGATGTGGTATGGACCTGGCACCAGGTCAGGTTATTCTAATGTCAGGCTGAACATATATTTTTTCGATGTAAATATTCAGTTCTAATTTTGGTATCCCCCCCCCCCCCTCAATGCAGCTGGTTGAATGACGTAATTTGTGTTCAAACGTAGCCGACCGTCTCCGCTGCGTGTGTTTATTATATTTGCATCTCATTGCTTCATAACCATATTAGTCTTTGGAGAACTCACAATCAGGTAATCTGGACATGTTATACATTTAATTAATAATATTCATTAGATAATGCAAAGGGTGACTACAATTTATTCAATGAAAACCCGCAGATTTGGGTTTTTTTGTGGTAAAAAATAGTTTTTCTTGTTTCGAAGCCAATACTATAACCACGGTTATTACAGGAGTAAAGCACTTGGGATTGACGCTCACATGCAATTCAGTAAACACATTTTAAACTCAATCAAGAAAGAAAACAAAGTGCTCGGAATTATTAGAAGAAACTTCACATTCAAGAAAAAGGAATTGCTCCTACAACGCTACAAGACACTAATTAGACCTCGTCTGGAACACACCTCCCTCATTTGGGTACCATGTTTTAAGAAATACTGTTACAATAATTTGATTGAAATTGTACAGCACCGTCGCCATGTAAGGTCTGCGAACCAATTACGGGCGTTAAATCCAAGATTGAACTGAACTTACAGTGCCGTGCAACAAGAATCGCGAAAATCATTATCTTTAGATTTAGCATACGAAGATACATGTACATGTATATGAAAACTTTAGATCGACCAACGTTGAAATACCGGCATAGTACAAATGTTCACAATTCTAAACGATATAGACAACTTGAACTCCCGATATATTCTTCAATCAGCCAGCATATAACATAACAAGGCGGTATGCACAAACATTAAGTAAAAGCCACAGTAGACGCTCCGTATTGAAGTTTTCTATTAACCGCGTAACTGGAATGCATTACCAAGTACCCGTGTAATCAGCGATCCACGCAACTCCTTCACGAGGAAGACGAGACCCGAGAAATTAAGTTTATGAAAGTTTAACATTGATAAATTGCGCACACCCACATGAAGTTTAATATACAATATCTGCTAAGTTGCTATAACATGCAAGCACAAGCCTAGATTGCTGGGTAACGGCATTCAAGCCAAATGTGAATACATATAAGTGCGGCACATCTTCTCGTGCCCAATAACTCATAATCCAATGCTAAAATGTATATCATATGGGTTAGTTATACATGCACACGTGACTTAAAACTAAGGCAGTTACAGCATTTAGAACCCATTGACAACCAACTTACGAAGCCAAGTAGACTGTCTTCGCACACAACTGAAAATGTATGCTTGCCCATCAAGCCTAAAACCGGTTATAATGTCAACGCATCAAACGAAAGTGACTTCACAGCTCCACTGTGAGCGTTTTCGAGAATGCATCGACTGGTGGGCGTTTTTTTTAGCAATATTGATGACACAGTGCACATTTTAGCATTGCAGAATGCCTTGGGAAACGTGTATGTTCGTCATTTTGACGGCAGGAAAAGGAAACAAAATAAAAATCGCTTCCTGGACGGGCATGTCCGGTAGTTTTCTCGAATGATCGTGGAAACTTGGCAACCTGGCAAGAGGTATGAATATCCTGCTGAAATCGGAATCATTGGTGGTCCGGATAAGCCTCCGAAAATCTTTGGAAATTGACTCCGAAACCTGACTAGATAGCTTGGATATGATCTAACTAAGAAAACAAAAGTTAAATTTTAAAAATCGGTCCAGTATTTCTAAAATTCAAAAAAATGTCCCCATGTTAAATCCCCATAGACATCTTCACTCCGTGAAGATGTCTATGGGGATTTAACATGGGGAAATTTTATTTTCGCAATAAAATCAATATTTGACCAAATTTCGCGAAATAAAAAGAAGGCTCATTCTTAAATTTTCCTTTAATTTAACATTATCGAAAATAATATTGTTTTTGAATTGTCTATATAGCCGTAAAATTTGGGCAGCTTTCGTGAAACAGACAGTAATGACATGTTCTCTACACAAATATACAATAGATGAAACAAGGCTCTACTTACCTGTGTTTTGCCATTTTGAAATCGCATTGAACAATCGAATGTATTTTTATCGAGCCAAATTCTCACTTAACCCTTAGACCGCTACACACAGTCTGCTGTTGCTTTTATATCTTCCATTATTTCTCAATAAAAACATGGTTTGACAGCACTTCAGAATCATTTCCAATGGAAATGATTCTGAAGTGCTGTCAAAGCATGTTGTAAATTATTCTAAAGTGCTGTCAAAGCATGTTTTTAATGATAAAAATGGAAAATAGAAAATAAACAGCAGACGACAAATACATTAAGATAGCGATGTAAGGGTTAAAATAGCGCAGCAATCATGCATATTCTTGAGCTTATACATGGGATTGAAGGTCGCCTGCGCTAAAATAATAAAATGTTTTTTTCTCTGGTCGTTTCTGCATGATAACTCGACTACTATAAGTCCAAGCTCGACAGTACTTCACGTGTGTATTGATATACATGTACATGCAAATTGTGGTATTATATATTTCAAGTTGCATGTTCACGTGGTTACAAAAACAACAACGTCGCCCACTCCAAAGTAAGTATTATTTGATAGTTTCCTTAATATGCAACTGATTTTGATGAAATATGAAATATGTTCTTCATGAGCTGCATTTGGTGGTCTATGGAGTTTGTCACAGACTTATGTCGTTTTTGCGAAGAATCGATTTCCGTGTCGGAGTACCACGTGATCATACACCTTGTATTTACACCTATTGAATATGTAGTGTGACAGCCCAAGTTCAAGATCACCGGGCTGGAAATACTAATAGGCATTCAGCGGGGGCATCCTTGTACCGACATGCCATATTTCTAGTTTGCGTATTCGAATAGCCGAACATTAACATGGAACATACCCTGTCAACTATTCTTAGGGGTGGAAGGGTTAACCCTTTAAACCGTTTTTATCCCGTCAACACAGTGCGTATGTGCCGTGAAACACGGTGCCGTGAAACATTTTTGATATCCAGTCAATACTATTTTTGCATTTTACAGCCATTTGTAGGTGTTGACGGGATAAATAGAATAGTAGGTTAGTGCCGTGAATCTGTGAATGGGAAAAAATATCTGGCGCGGCACGGAAACGGGATGTGCTCGATAGAGCCTCGCCCATCCCGTTTCCTGAGCCTTACCAGATATTTTTTCCCATTCACGGCACTAACCTACTATTCTCTCTATAACTGGAATGTTTCTGTGATATGTTAATTTAAGTACCAATCCAATGACCACACACTTATTTTCAGACGAGTCCATTCATAAGAGGGTGTTTTCCCCTGACAATTACTTGTACAAAGTGCAGATCCTGATGAGACGGCTTGTTACGAGCCGCGCATCTGGATGTACATTGTTTGCAAACACTGCTAAAGAGGTTTGTAGTGTTGAAAGTATACCTCAAACAATTCAAACTTGACCAGGGTATGCGTCATGATCGGACAAAACTATTGCACGTGTGACCATTGCAGACCCAGACCAGCATTTGCATCCTCAGGTTATACAATATTTGTCATTCAAAACATTAAATGACTATCACGTACCCACTGTTGTCCACAATAGGTGAAAAAAGAGATTCGACCCGGCGTAAAATGACCTTAGCTGTTGACAGGCTGCTAAACACCATTAAGAAAATACACTGTATTTAAACACCCAGCTAGCAAACAATATGGGGTGTTACACAGTTGTTTGCATGTGGTATAGTTGATCAGGATCTACACTGATCAGTAATGAAATACTGTCAGATGGTGCCAGACATGATACCGATCATGTTTGATCCACATGACATTTAACAATAGAATGCCGTTTATAAATGTTAAAAACATTAACTCTTTTCATGCTAAGGATACGCCATTATGTTTGCGGAAAATCCTAAATATTGTTCTTCTATGCGCTCAAACGTATATGTCGCGACTACCATTTGAACCGTCTCGTCGAGACGGTTCAAATGAGTGGTCACAACATATACTTTCATTGAGAAATAACAAAAATAAAAATAAAATCTTTAATAAATTTCATACCTGTAAAGGTTTATTCCGAAAGGAATGGATTAATGTACATGTATCTTTAATGTATTACAGAAATGTGGCTGTGACTGGAGAAACGGGGCTTATGGGATATGCGACCAGCGTAGCTCCTGATAAAATTGCACGTTCGTGTAACCTCAGATAACGCTCTATATTGCCTGTACGAAGCATGAATGCTATTTTATTGATGGATTGGCGAACAGTACAGATCCTGATCAGACATTCTGATCTGGATCTACACTGGTCGCAACACCTATAAGCCCCTGTTCTCCAGTCACAACTGTCAAGTAGGTCATTGCCTTTAGATAATGGATTGCTAGAGTCACCTTCGCAACTAGAGAACCCCCCCCCCCCGTTCCCCAAATGCTGGATCCGCCCCTGATTATATTATATTATATTATATTATATAGCACAATCATGTGTTTCATGTAACGACCTGCACACCTTCATAATCAGCATAGATGATGATTATAGATTACACCAATCAAAACAATATACAGCGGAACCTCTATAAACCGGACACCCTGGGAGGTCCCCATGGTGTCCCGTTTAGAGAGGTTCCACTGTAAAACAGACATATGACTACTTCAAGACACGTGTGGATGCTTTGCGATCATGAACATACATTATCAATAGAGGTAAATGACAATGAAACGTATCAAAATTAAGTACAACTAACATGTATCTGTGTCGGGTTTAGAGAGGTTCCGCTGTAGTCTCCCCCGTTGTCCACATTCAGAGTATGGATGTGCAGGTTGATCTGTGTGCTCTCTCTTGTATTGTCCACGCTGCTTGTATTTAGTCGGACACATTTGACGAAAATTTATGTCCAGTCGATTGGTCAACATGGACCTTGGGACATTTGTTTAGCTGACCGATACATTCCAGGTGCATGATAACGTTGTTACAACAACAACAATTACTGAAACTTCCAGAAGCGCCTCTGATTCAAAGTACCTATTCTGTTATATTGTCCTTATTATGTTTTAATGAGATATGGCGCATCAAACGCGTCTTGTTAAGCTGCATTTGGTGGTCTTCGTACTTTGGCCCAAACTGCTGTCGTTTTTGCGAAGAATCGATTTCCGTGTATTTCCGTATGTGCCAAAGTCCCGAGACCACCAAATGCAGGTCATGAAGACGCGTTTGCTGTGCCAAATTTCATCAAAATCCGTTGCATATTAAGTAAACTATAAAATAATACTTTGGAGTGGGCGCGCTTTCAACACTTTCAGATATTGTTGTTGTTGTGGTAACCACGTGATCATGCACCTTGCTATTGGTGTTACAGTAACCTGCGATTGCTGTACACAAGGTCAAGGTCGAAGGGTCAAGACATTTGTCTTGGTGTCCGGCAGCAAATCGTGTTGTGGAGGTGAACTCGAAGCCGGACTCATAATTGAGACACGCCAGGTGATTTTGTACCGACGTCGAAAGATTCAACGAAATTTTCATTCCGCATTTGCTATGAAAATTTCGTCGATTTTTGACGTCATTTACGGAAACTATCGTAAATCCTGTAAACATTTTCATGAAATATCGCACATGTCCTTAGGTACAAAATCACATGGCGTGTCTCATATATGGTAAGTCAAATGCACAGTAATTTCTTAAAAACCATGGTTTGGAGCTTAAACCCTAGTTTATGCTCCTCAAACCCTAGTTTGGGTTCATGATGTGCACAATAAGTCCATAAACACCAGTTTGAGAGTCGTTTAGGGGCTCACAAACCTGCCATTTGAATATTCGTAACATAACATACTTGTATCTGGTGGCCCTTAACTTCCTTATTTTGAAACGGGTTGCAAAGATACGATATATCATGTATGTTCCTGGTCAGCTGCCGGTCGTGTTATCTGGTATGAATTAATGACTTTAATCGTCACAAAATGATTTTCAGACTAGTCCATTTATGAAAAGGGTGTGTTTTTGTTCTAAAAAAATATGAAAATTACTTGTACAAAGTGCAGATCCTGATGAGACGGCTCGTTACGAGCCGGCTCATCTGGATCTGCAATGTTTGCAAACCTCGCTATAGCGGGCGTTCGGGTTCAAAGGATTAACTATGGTTGGCATAATAAATAAGAAACAGTGTAATCCCCGATCAGACTGTGTTGTTGTACAGGTTTATTTGTCGTATGTGTAATGTGTCCAACTTTACCATAGCGAATCACATACGTGACTGTCACTGGAGAAATAGGGCTTATGGGGTTTTGCGAGCAGTGTATAACCAGATCAGCATGTGCATCCGCACAATCCGACAATGATCTGCATTGTGCTGCGACGTTCCATGAATGAAACAATTCAATTCAATTCAATTCGTTTATTGGAATTAAACAGCAAACAGCACATTTATAGCCATATAACAAACATGTATGATGGTTTCATGGAAATGTGTTCTCACTAGACATATTAGCCAAGAGACATGATTAGGCTAAATCATTTCACAATCAGTTTGTTGCTAGTCCACTGCATTCTAAACTCTTTCTGTCGTCATTAAATTTCATATACTATTTTCATCTTTCTCACCCAGGCTTCATGCCGCGACAAGCCATTCAAAACACCCGTCATGCTTCTAGCGAGCAATTTAGATCGGTATCATGGGCCCGTTTCAATAAACTTCGTACGACTAAAATGTTTGTGAGTGCAAATTTATGATCGTCTGAAAATTTCAATTGATGGATTTACATTTATTGAGCATAGGCTGCATATGCAGCCTATGCTCAATGAATGTAAATCCAATAATTGTCTACAAGAGTAGTAATGGGTGGCACTATGGTACGGTTTTTTAACATGTGTTTTTTCCATAGACTTCTTAAACCGGAAGTAGTATTATTCTTACCAGAAGTCTGTGAAAAAACCACAAGTTAAAAAACCGTACCATAGGTACCATACCGATCATGTTTGATCCACATGACATTTAACAATAGAATGCCGTTTATAAATGTTAAAAACATTAACTCTTTTCATGCTAAGGATACGCCATTATGTTTGCGGAAAATCCTAAATATTGTTCTTCTATGCGCTCAAACGTATATGTCGCGACTACCATTTGAACCGTCTCGTCGAGACGGTTCAAATGAGTGGTCACAACATATACTTTCATTGAGAAATAACAAAAATAAAAATAAAAATCTTTAATAAATTTCATACCTGTAAAGGTTTATTCCGAAAGGAATGGATTAATGTACATGTATCTTTAATGTATTACAGAAATGTGGCTGTGACTGGAGAAACGGGGCTTATGGGATATGCGACCAGCGTAGCTCCTGATAAAATTGCACGTTCGTGTAACCTCAAGATAATGCTCTATATTGCCTGTACGAGAAGCATGAATGCTATTTTATTGATGGATTGGCGAACAGTACAGATCCTGATCAGACATTCTGATATGGATCTACACTGGTCGCAACACCTATAAGCCCCTGTTCTCCAGTCACAACTGTCAAGTAGGTCATTGCCTTTAGATAATGGATTGCTAGAGTCACCTTCGCAACTAGAGAACCCCCCCCCCCCGTTCCCCAAATGCTGGATCCGCCCCTGATTATATTATATTATATTATATTATATAGCACAATCATGTGTTTCATGTAACGACCTGCACACCTTCATAATCAGCATAGATGATGATTATAGATTACACCAATCAAAACAATATACAGCGGAACCTCTATAAACCGGACACCCTGGGAGGTCCCCATGGTGTCCCGTTTAGAGAGGTTCCACTGTAAAACAGACATATGACTACTTCAAGACACGTGTGGATGCTTTGCGATCATGAACATACATTATCAATAGAGGTAAATGACAATGAAACGTATCAAAATTAAGTACAACTAACATGTATCTGTGTCGGGTTTAGAGAGGTTCCGCTGTAGTCCCCCTCCCCCGTTGTCCACATTCAGAGTATAGGATGTGCAGGTTGATCTGTGTGCTCTCTCTTGTATTGTCCACGCTGCTTGTATTTAGTCGGACACATTTGACGAAAATTTATGTCCAGTCGATTGGTCAACATGGACCTTGGGACATTTGTTTAGCTGACCGATACATTCCAGGTGCATGATAACGTTGTTACAACAACAACAATTACTGAAACTTCCAGAAGCGCCTCTGATTCAAAGTACCTATTCTGTTATATTGTCCTTATTATGTTTTAATGAGATATGGCGCATCAAACGCGTCTTGTTAAGCTGCATTTGGTGGTCTTCGTACTTTGGCCCAAACTGCTGTCGTTTTTGCGAAGAATCGATTTCCGTGTATTTCCGTATGTGCCAAAGTCCCGAGACCACCAAATGCAGGTCATGAAGACGCGTTTGCTGTGCCAAATTTCATCAAAATCCGTTGCATATTAAGTAACTATAAAATAATACTTTGGAGTGGGCGCGCTTTCAACACTTTCAGATATTGTTGTTGTTGTGGTAACCACGTGATCATGCACCTTGCTATTGGTGTTACAGTAACCTGCGATTGCTGTACACAAGGTCAAGGTCGAAGGGTCAAGACATTTGTCTTGGTGTCCGGCAGCAAATCGTGTTGTGGAGGTGAACTCGAAGCCGGACTCATAATTGAGACACGCCAGGTGATTTTGTACCGACGTCGAAAGATTCAACGAAATTTTCATTCCGCATTTGCTATGAAAATTTCGTCGATTTTTGACGTCATTTACGGAAACTATCGTAAATCCTGTAAACATTTTCATGAAATATCGCACATGTCCTTAGGTACAAAATCACATGGCGTGTCTCATATATGGTAAGTCAAATGCACAGTAATTTCTTAAAAAACCATGGTTTTGGAGCTTAAACCCTAGTTTATGCTCCTCAAACCCTAGTTTGGGTTCATGATGTGCACAATAAGTCCATAAACACCAGTTTGAGAGTCGTTTAGGGGCTCACAAACCTGCCATTTGAATATTCGTAACATAACATACTTGTATCTGGTGGCCCTTAACTTCCTTATTTGAAACGGGTTGCAAAGATACGATATATCATGTATGTTCCTGGTCAGCTGCCGGTCGTGTTATCTGGTATGAATTAATGACTTTAATCGTCACAAAATGATTTTCAGACTAGTCCATTTATGAAAAGGGTGTGTTTTTGTTCTAAAAAATATGAAAATACTTGTACAAAGTGCAGATCCTGATGAGACGGCTCGTTACGAGCCGGCTCATCTGGATCTGCAATGTTTGCAAACCTCGCTATAGCGGGCGTTCGGGTTCAAAGGATTAACTATGGTTGGCATAATAAATAAGAAACAGTGTAATCCCCGATCAGACTGTGTTGTTGTACAGGTTTATTTGTCGTATGTGTAATGTGTCCAACTTTACCATAGCGAATCACATACGTGACTGTCACTGGAGAAATAGGGCTTATGGGGTTTTGCGAGCAGTGTATAACCAGATCAGCATGTGCATCCGCACAATCCGACAATGATCTGCATTGTGCTGCGACGTTCCATGAATGAAACAATTCAATTCAATTCAATTCGTTTTATTGGAATTAAACAGCAAACAGCACATTTATAGCCATATAACAAACATGTATGATGGTTTCATGGAAATGTGTTCTCACTAGACATATTAGCCAAGAGACATGATTAGGCTAAATCATTTCACAATCAGTTTGTTGCTAGTCCACTGCATTCTAAACTCTTTCTGTCGTCATTAAATTTCATATACTATTTTCATCTTTCTCACCCAGGCTTCATGCCGCGACAAGCCATTCAAAACACCCGTCATGCTTCTAGCGAGCAATTTAGATCGGTATCATGGGCCCGTTTCAATAAACTTCGTACGACTAAAATGTTTGTGAGTGCAAATTTATGATCGTCTGAAAATTTCAATTGATGGATTTACATTTATTGAGCATAGGCTGCATATGCAGCCTATGCTCAATGAATGTAAATCCAATAATTGTCTACAAGAGTAGTAATGGGTGGCACTATGGTACGGTTTTTTAACATGTGTTTTTTCCATAGACTTCTTAAACCGGAAGTAGTATTATTCTTACCAGAAGTCTGTGAAAAAACCACAAGTTAAAAAACCGTACCATAGGTACCATACCGATCATGTTTGATCCACATGACATTTAACAATAGAATGCCGTTTATAAATGTTAAAAACATTAACTCTTTTCATGCTAAGGATACGCCATTATGTTTGCGGAAAATCCTAAATATTGTTCTTCTATGCGCTCAAACGTATATGTCGCGACTACCATTTGAACCGTCTCGTCGAGACGGTTCAAATGAGTGGTCACAACATATACTTTCATTGAGAAATAACAAAAATAAAAATAAAATCTTTAATAAATTTCATACCTGTAAAGGTTTATTCCGAAAGGAATGGATTAATGTACATGTATCTTTAATGTATTACAGAAATGTGGCTGTGACTGGAGAAACGGGGCTTATGGGATATGCGACCAGCGTAGCTCCTGATAAAATTGCACGTTCGTGTAACCTCAGATAATGCTCTATATTGCCTGTACGAAGCATGAATGCTATTTTATTGATGGATTGGCGAACAGTACAGATCCTGATCAGACATTCTGATATGGATCTACACTGGTCGCAACACCTATAAGCCCCTGTTCTCCAGTCACAACTGTCAAGTAGGTCATTGCCTTTAGATAATGGATTGCTAGAGTCACCTTCGCAACTAGAGAACCCCCCCCCCCCGTTCCCCAAATGCTGGATCCGCCCCTGATTATATATATATATATATTATATAGCACAATCATGTGTTTCATGTAACGACCTGCACACCTTCATAATCAGCATAGATGATGATTATAGATTACACCAATCAAAACAATATACAGCGGAACCTCTATAAACCGGACACCCTGGGAGGTCCCCATGGTGTCCCGTTTAGAGAGGTTCCACTGTAAAACAGACATATGACTACTTCAAGACACGTGTGGATGCTTTGCGATCATGAACATACATTATCAATAGAGGTAAATGACAATGAAACGTATCAAAATTAAGTACAACTAACATGTATCTGTGTCGGGTTTAGAGAGGTTCCGCTGTAGTCTCCCCCGTTGTCCACATTCAGAGTATATGGATGTGCAGGTTGATCTGTGTGCTCTCTCTTGTATTGTCCACGCTGCTTGTATTTAGTCGGACACATTTGACGAAAATTTATGTCCAGTCGATTGGTCAACATGGACCTTGGGACATTTGTTTAGCTGACCGATACATTCCAGGTGCATGATAACGTTGTTACAACAACAACAATTACTGAAACTTCCAGAAGCGCCTCTGATTCAAAGTACCTATTCTGTTATATTGTCCTTATTATGTTTTAATGAGATATGGCGCATCAAACGCGTCTTGTTAAGCTGCATTTGGTGGTCTTCGTACTTTGGCCCAAACTGCTGTCGTTTTTGCGAAGAATCGATTTCCGTGTATTTCCGTATGTGCCAAAGTCCCGAGACCACCAAATGCAGGTCATGAAGACGCGTTTGCTGTGCCAAATTTCATCAAAATCCGTTGCATATTAAGTAAACTATAAAATAATACTTTGGAGTGGGCGCGCTTTCAACACTTTCAGATATTGTTGTTGTTGTGGTAACCACGTGATCATGCACCTTGCTATTGGTGTTACAGTAACCTGCGATTGCTGTACACAAGGTCAAGGTCGAAGGGTCAAGACATTTGTCTTGGTGTCCGGCAGCAAATCGTGTTGTGGAGGTGAACTCGAAGCCGGACTCATAATTGAGACACGCCAGGTGATTTTGTACCGACGTCGAAAGATTCAACGAAATTTTCATTCCGCATTTGCTATGAAAATTTCGTCGATTTTTGATTTTTGACGTCATTTACGGAAACTATCGTAAATCCTGTAAACATTTTCATGAAATATCGCACATGTCCTTAGGTACAAAATCACATGGCGTGTCTCATATATGGTAAGTCAAATGCACAGTAATTTCTTAAAAACCATGGTTTGGAGCTTAAACCCTAGTTTATGCTCCTCAAACCCTAGTTTGGGTTCATGATGTGCACAATAAGTCCATAAACACCAGTTTGAGAGTCGTTTAGGGGCTCACAAACCTGCCATTTGAATATTCGTAACATAACATACTTGTATCTGGTGGCCCTTAACTTCCTTATTTTGAAACGGGTTGCAAAGATACGATATATCATGTATGTTCCTGGTCAGCTGCCGGTCGTGTTATCTGGTATGAATTAATGACTTTAATCGTCACAAAATGATTTTCAGACTAGTCCATTTATGAAAAGGGTGTGTTTTTGTTCTAAAAAAATATGAAAATTACTTGTACAAAGTGCAGATCCTGATGAGACGGCTCGTTACGAGCCGGCTCATCTGGATCTGCAATGTTTGCAAACCTCGCTATAGCGGGCGTTCGGGTTGGGTTCAAAGGATTAACTATGGTTGGCATAATAAATAAGAAACAGTGTAATCCCCGATCAGACTGTGTTGTTGTACAGGTTTATTTGTCGTATGTGTAATGTGTCCAACTTTACCATAGCGAATCACATACGTGACTGTCACTGGAGAAATAGGGCTTATGGGGTTTTGCGAGCAGTGTATAACCAGATCAGCATGTGCATCCGCACAATCCGACAATGATCTGCATTGTGCTGCGACGTTCCATGAATGAAACAATTCAATTCAATTCAATTCGTTTATTGGAATTAAACAGCAAACAGCACATTTATAGCCATATAACAAACATGTATGATGGTTTCATGGAAATGTGTTCTCACTAGACATATTAGCCAAGAGACATGATTAGGCTAAATCATTTCACAATCAGTTTGTTGCTAGTCCACTGCATTCTAAACTCTTTCTGTCGTCATTAAATTTCATATACTATTTTCATCTTTCTCACCCAGGCTTCATGCCGCGACAAGCCATTCAAAACACCCGTCATGCTTCTAGCGAGCAATTTAGATCGGTATCATGGGCCCGTTTCAATAAACTTCGTACGACTAAAATGTTTGTGAGTGCAAATTTATGATCGTCTGAAAATTTCAATTGATGGATTTACATTTATTGAGCATAGGCTGCATATGCAGCCTATGCTCAATGAATGTAAATCCAATAATTGTCTACAAGAGTAGTAATGGGTGGCACTATGGTACGGTTTTTTAACATGTGTTTTTTCCATAGACTTCTTAAACCGGAAGTAGTATTATTCTTACCAGAAGTCTGTGAAAAAACCACAAGTTAAAAAACCGTACCATAGGTGCCACCCCTTATTACTCCCATTATCAGGGTGAAAACTTCTTGTATTACGTTATAGTGGCTAACAAACCGTACCATAGTGCCACCCCTGAACCATTTTGTTGGAGATTCGTGAATTTTATCCGGATGGAAGCTTCTTGTATCAGGCTATAGTGCCACCCCTGAACCATTTGTTGATGATTCGTGAATTTTATCCGGGGGTGGAAACTTCCTGAATCACGCTATAGTGCCACCCCTGAACCATTATGTTGGAGATTCGTGAATTTTATCCGGGTGGAAGCTTCTTGTATCACGCTATAGTGCCACCCCTGAACCATTTGTTGATGATTCGTGAATTTTACCCGGGGTGGAAACTTTTTGTATCACGCTATAGTGTTAACCTGAACATTTAGGGTTGTACTGTTCCCCCATATAATTTTCAAATATTTTTGACAACTCCAATATTATCAAATACATATGAAAATGTCCTAGAAATAATTTTCATCCACTTCTGACAACTCTAATATTGACATAAGTTAATGAAAATAAATATTGATTGTAAATCAATATATTGGTATTTTTCAATTTGAATGTTGTTTTAAAAACTGATGATACAGTTCTGAATTTTCTTGATCTTCGACTTTTTTCTTGCATAAGATTATACAATCTTCTAACATCTGAGGACTCTTCGTTTTCGCTCTCGGTGTCCGAGTATGGCACAAGTGACATGTTGAATTTTATAATAAAGTATTAATCAATTTGTAGCAGATTATATACTATCGTTACACCGTGACGACTATAAAAGAAGCCACAAATTATATATGGTTATCATTAGTCTACTGAACTCTGAAGCGACATGGACTATCAAGTGATAGAACGTTCTTCAATTCAACTACAAAAAACACGAGGAACATTTTGCTGACTATTTCGAAAGTATGAAATATTGGCATAAAGGATGTGAAATGAATTTATATGTAAATCCGTTTACTCATGAAGTTGAATTCAGCAACATACCGAAAACCTATCCGATAAAACATATTGGAAACTTTATTGGATCGTTTACATCTTACAATTATTCGGGCGACTCTGAGTATCTGATTTCTACAGGAAAGAGCAACATACCGAAAACCTATCCGATAAAACATATTGGGAACTTTATTGGATCGTTTACATCTTACAATTATTCGGGCGACTCTGAGTACCTGATTTCTACAGGAAAGAGGTTTACAAAATTCAGCATCGACGAGAAATATGGAGGGGGTGAAATATCACCTAACATATGTTACATCTGTCAATCAACGGAGCATTGGGCTAATAAATGTAGTCAGAAGCTACAAGGAAAGTACATAGATGTGTTTGTGAATCCCTATTCTCATGAAGTTCAATTTTCGAATTCTCCTAGTATCACACAAGACGTGTGTGTTGGAAATTTCATGTCTTATTACAACGAAGAGAGTCATCTGAAGCTGCCAAGAAATGTTATGTACGCTGGATGTTTCACCTGTAAATCGAAATCACATTGGGCTTGTGATTGTGACCAGAAACCCCAGGTATGACACAGTGGATGTTAAGGCCTCAGAGAAACCAGTGAACAGTCGTAAACGTAAATACCAGGGTGAACCGAGTGTTTCAGTCAAGAAGAGGAAAATTGATGTTACAGTCAAGATGATGAAAATTGACTTTAAGATTTGATTGATTTATATGTCTTGCTAAATGAATACAAGTTGAAATGTATTTTCTTGTTTGTTATTTATCATTTTATAACTTCAATTCCTATGATTTACAAAATGCAAGTGTTTCTTTCTGGAAAATATTGTGGTCCTGAAAAGGACCGTTTAATTACTGTCTAATAGAATTCAGACAGATCGGGGTACAAGTTATTCATTGTAACTTTCCAAACAATCTTTTGTTTGGAAGGCCAATGATAACCACGTCTTGCAAAGAATTGTTGTAACAATTCTTTATTTCTCTTCTTTTCTTCAATAACATAATTTTTCCTGGAGAATACAATTTTTAGCAAACGGTGAAAGAATTTCTTGATCTGCATTCTGGTATGTAAGAATGAATAGAATGAATACTGTACGCTTTAGATCCTGAAATGATTTCATCCATCATTTGATTGGCTAAAATTTAGAGGATTTGATTGGCTAAGGATTCTGTCCCTCTCATTGTATGAATTTCAATCCGTTTTTACAGCCAAGCTTGTGTAAACAAGCTTTGTTCACAAAACACGTTTACAACACGCTTTCTGATTGGACGAAAATCTGAAAAATGACTAAACTACCAAAAGTAGGTCAATCCGTTTGATGGGTATAAAAGCATGTGTTTTTTAACACATACTTCACATGTTTCATCCGAACACTAAAAAATGGATACTGATCGAAGCAATATGATGGCAAGGAGGATCTCAGAATTGATTGAAGTAGTAGGGACGATGAGGGAAGACATAGAAGCGTTGCAAATGGTTACGACTGACCTGTTGATGAGAATAACGAAACAACCAAAACCTGCTTACAAAGAATTTGAAATGGACGATCAAAAGAGTTTTACTACAGAATCAAAACCTGATACTACGGGCTTTGCCAGAGTTAAAACTCGAGAATCAAACAACAAATGGCGACGCACTTACACTGAATATTAGTTTGTACAGGTGTACACTCTAAACAAAAAAACGGCCCTTTTCAGGGCCACCACACATTATTACGAAAAGATTACTTTTCAATTTATATCCTAATAACTTTGTATATTTACCGTTAGTTTTTAAAACACAATATACATTTCAAAGCATGTACTATCTTCAGATGTAATTTAAACATTTTAGTATGCATACAATCTCTGCTCAGATAGGATGTAAAAGGGTTTTGTCAGAGTTAAAACTCGAGAATCAAACGTGTTTACAATACGCTTTCTGATTGGACGAAAATCTGAAAAATGACTAAACTACCAAAAGTAGGTCAATCCGTTTGATGGGTATAAAAGCATGTGTTTTTTAACACAGACTTCACATGTTTCATCCGAACACTCAAAAATGGATACTGATCGAAGCAATATGGAGGATCTCAGAATTGATTGAAGTAGTAGGGACGATGAGGGAAGACATAGAAGCGTTGCAAATGGTTACGGCTGACCCGTTGAGGAGAATAACGAAACAACCAAAACCTGCTTACAAAGAATTTGAAATGGACGATCAAAAGAGTTTTACTACAGAAACAAAACCTGATACTACGGGCTTTGTCAGAGTTAAAACTCGAGAATCAAACAACAAATGGCGACTCACTTACACTGAATATTAGTTTGTACAGGTGTACACTCTAAACGAAAAACGGCCCTTTTCAGGACCAACACACATTATTAAGAAAAGATTACTTTTCATTTTATATCCTAATAACTTTGTATGTTTACCGTTAGTTGCTAAACACAACATACATTTTAGTATGCATACAATCTCTGATTCTCAGGTAGAATGTAAAACCTTTGTGTGGTTTAATATAAAGTGTGACATCCGATGAGAAGCATCACATTGTTCAGAGTACAACCCTGACTCTACACATCTAGGATGATAACTTTAATATATTTATTTCATGAGTACGTTGCTAGGAATTTAATTCCTTACTATAATTTGAATTTTGAAGCAAGAGAAGCATCGAATAGCTTCGTATATAACTGAAACAAGCGTAGGACACACGATCAGCTTGTTACTATATACTACTTGAAACTATTGATCTTGGAATATGTCTCCGTTGGAACAAAGTAAATCAACGAACCGAGAAAAAACCTTTTTCTGGTTTAATATAAAGTGTGACATCCGACCTGAGTAAGCATTATTTTTTAAATTAAAAAATAAAAATAAAATGGATCAACTAAGAAAACATTGTGAACAGCATCCGAAAGCCGAAGAATGCACATGTTTCGATTTTCTCAAAAAGTGTACTATAGGCATAGTAAACGGAGAATACACTATTAATAATGTAAACATTTATAAATCACCCAAATATCAATATTATCCTTTCATAGGGTACATAACAAACAATTCTAGATTTATACCGTTTGGTATTTGTCCAAAGATAACTGTGATAGAAAAAATAAAATGTATAGGTTAGTAAGTTCTAGAACATACGGGAAGGATAGTCAGATTTACTTCGACAAGGATCTTAAACCTTTGCTTCATCTATACAGCCATAAAATTCCTTTTTCGGGGGCTGCCAACATAGAAACTAAAATTATTAAGAGTTATCCCAGTATCCCTCAATTAAATGTGAGAAAAGAGTACTGTAAATGGAATATTGGTTAGCAGCTATCGTTTTGTAAGACACACTGTGATTGGTCACTTGATTTTTATCAATTTCTAAGTAGGTCAATCCTTCTGATGTGTATAAAAGGCGATCACAAAATAATTAATTTTCATTCGATACGATGGCTGCCAACGGAAGTTACGATTTTATCGGTCAAGAATTTGATATAATAGCAGAGGCGATGGGTGATATATATCAACCAACCTTCCAACCACCACCACCACAACAACAACAACAACAACAACAACAACAACAACAACAACAACAACAACAACAACAAAAGCAACAGCCAACTGTTCCTGTATACATCCCAATACAGAAGAGAGAAGATTCTGCATCATATCAACTGGACAACAGCAGACCCCGATCCAAGGAAGGAAGAAAGAAGACAGAATACAACAACAGTGTATACCTGATCGTTTACCTCAGAAAGAAAACATGATGATATTGAAAGAACTACAGAAACTGAACAACAATACAGAAAGAATATTACAGAAACTAGAGAACATCGCATCACGACATCGTGTTCAACTGGACAGTATGACAGCCACATTATCAAGTAAACTAGAGAAACAGTCGGAAAATCGGGACTTGACATTTAACACAAAGCCATTGAAAGTACCTATCAAGTTTGAATTGGACAAGAAAACAGTGGCACAGATCAGTCAATATGCCGAAAGGGCTCTGTGTGATACAGTTGACGAAAAAATACATCCCGGGATTGGTGCACATCGTAAACACATTCGTCCAGAAAAAGAAAATCATTTGATTCCACGAAAATAAAATATTGTACCAGTACTCATGTCTTTTTAAAAAACATTTAAAAAAAAAAAAAAAAAAAAAAAAAAAAAAAACAACAAAAAAGAAGAAAAAAAAATAATTGTACCAATACTCGTGTCTTTTTAAAAAATAAAAATAACAGTACTCGCACCTTTACCCAAACGGCCCTTTTCAGGGCCATCCCAAACTATTCGAACAGAATTCCTTTTCAAATAAAACATTGTTATACACATGATAGTATATCATAATACAATTGGACCTTGTACTGTAAACAATGGAGAACGAAGACCTATTGTCTTTGTTATTTCAGCATCCCTGTAACATGTATATAGCAGGTCCAAGTGGATGTGGAAAAAATGAAATTGTATAAAAGATTATTGATTATCGCAAAAAGACATGGATACATGTCACAGAACTGCAATGAGAAAATTGTTGATGATAATGATTCGATCTCTAGCCGAGAATCCAGATGGCTTAGGCCTAGTGGTCGACGACCTAACTTCGAACGAGATTCTCACCATGTCGATGCGCGAAGACATTGTGACAGAAAGGACACCTACAGCGAAGGCACGAGCCCTCGCATACATGTTACCGAAACGCGGTCCGACTTGCTAGGCTCACTTCATTTTTGCACTGAACCAACACGGACTCAGTGACTTGGCGAATCAAATCAGAAGCAATGTGACGACGTCAACCGGTATACAGACATCTGCTGTTCCACATCCACAACAACAAACGACAGTGAGCAATAACGATCGGGAGTTAACCACAGCTCAATCGACAATTCAAGTCGGGCATAGTGGTGACGACAGTACGAACACATGCGACATATGCGAGGATGCCTATACAAACACTGCTTTGCTTCCATGTGGTCACGTTTATTGTGACGGATGTTCTCGGCGATTTGCCCAGTGTCCGATGTGCCGGTTACACGTAACTGGCACGATGCGTGTATTTTTTTGACGTGCCAGTTAAACAATTTAAGAGAAAATGTGACAGCTTGTACGACATCAATACAAAGCGTTGTCCAAACTGATTTGATACATTTCATATAAATATAAGAGGAGGTTCTGACAACCCTGTTCATTTTGTTCTTGGAAAGTGTATGGTAAAGTTACATTTTAGGAAAAGAAAAATAGATTAAAAATGCGAACAAATTCAATCATTAATTAAAAAAGAAGTAAATGACAATTGTTATGGATGTCAGGTTGAACATCCAAGTCAATTACAGCATGACTTGTGCTTATTCACAGATACGTCTGAACAAACAGATTTATTCATATTGACAGCTCTACGAAAATTAGATCACTATAAAATTATGGAAGAATGGTATCCAATTCTCAAAGATATGGCATTGGACGATCAAGAGAAATTGGAAGAATACAGACTGTGGGTACAAATTAAAAACAAAATCCGTTTTAGACCCAATGAATCGTAGTTGGAACAGTTGAAAAAACAAGTCAAACAATCCTGGAAATGATTTCACGAGGATTACAATGAATATGTAAAGGGATATTGTCCAGGACAAAGAAGAGGCACACATAAATCCTATAAGAACTGGAAAGCTACGCATTGAGCTTCAGTTTGTCGCTGTAATCGACAAGGTCATCAACTTAATCGTATTTACAGAACTTGATAAACAGATTATAATAAACAGTCTACGAGAAGTGCTCTTCGACTACTAACAATGATTGGATATAATTATGAGTTGTGGCTACAAAATGATGTTTGTCTGGTGACGAAATCCAGAGAAACACCACGACGAAAAAAGATAATACATGATACATTCTACAGATGTATGGTTAAAGAGCTTCAATAATTAATTAAAAAGGAAGTAAATGACAATTGTGAAGGGTGTCAGATTGAGCATTCTTGTCATCTTGAACATGTCAATCAAGTACGTCATCAACTATGTGTAAACACAGGTCAATATGAACAGATATATCTCTTTATAGCTATAGCTGTGAGGAAATTGGATCCATATATATGTCAAAATGGTATCCAATTCTCGAAGATATGGCCTTGGACGATCAAGGGAAATTGGAAGCATACACACTGTGGGTACAAATTAAAAACAAAATCCGTTTTAGACCCAATGAATCATGGTTGGAAGATTTGGCTACACAGGTTAAACAATCCTTGAAGTAGATTGATACTGAACACTATAAAAGTAGGAACGACCTATAACGGAATTATTCTAGGAATAGACACACTTGAAGAAACAATGAATCCTCTGACTGATCTATTGAATCACATAGCGTACCGGAAAGCATTGATATTGGCTTTCAAACTAAAAGTATCAAATGAACAATATCTCACACCATGGATCATCAAGGATGAATTAGAAAAAATAGAGATGTTTGAAGAGTTCAAGAAAACCATATTAGTAACAACGGGGTTCTTCAAAGATTCAAGGATTAAATTAGAACAATTAACATTTGAACAATGGAGAAAGGAAGTTGTTGAAAATGACAATGTTGTGAATTTCTTATTTAAGCGCTGTAAACCGAACTTACGGATTAGTGGAAAGACTGAAACAATGCCTGGACTAAGGCTTCCATTGTTCACGCTTCATGGACAGAGACAGTTTGAACCAATGGAAATAGATCATACCTCTTGAATGTTAAACATACATGTTGTAAATATGTTGTTGTTCAATAAAATATTATTACAACTTTACATATCTTGTATTCAATTTTACCATAAATTGAAAAATACCAATATATTGATTTACAATCAATATTTATTTTCATTAACTTATGTCAATATTAGAGTTGTCAGAAGTGGATGAAAATTATTTCTAGGACATTTTCATATGTATTTGATAATATTGGAGTTGTCAAAAATATTTGAAAATTATATGGGGGAACAGTACACCCCTAAATGTTCAGGTTAACACTATAGCGTGATACAAAAAGTTTCCACCCCGGGTAAAATTCACGAATCATCAACAAATGGTTCAGGGGTGGCACTATAGCGTGATACAAGAAGCTTCCACCCGGATAAAATTCACGAATCTCCAACATAATGGTTCAGGGGTGGCACTATAGCGTGATACAAGAAGTTTCCACCCCCGGATAAAATTCACGAATCATTAACAAATGGTTCAGGGGTGGCACTATTGCCTGATACAAGAAGCTTCCATCCGGATAAAATTCACGAATCTCCAACAAAATGGTTCAGGGGTGGCACTATGGTACGGTTTGTTAGCCACTATAACGTAATACAAGAAGTTTCCACCCGGATAAAATTCACGAATCTCCAGCAAAATGGCTCAGGATGGCACTATGGTACGGTTTTTAGCCATTATAACGTAATACAAGTAGTTTCCACCCTGATAATGGGAGTAATAAGGGGTGGCACCTATGGTACGGTTTTTTAACTTGTGTTTTTTGGTAAGAATAATACTACTTCCGGTTTAAGAAGTCTCTGGAAAAAACACATGTTAAAAAACCGTACCATAGTGCCACCCATTACTACTTACAAGAAAACATTGCTAATTTGTAATTTACAGACTATCGTAAGTTTGAAATTTCGAACATTTTAGGCGTACAAAGTTAACGGCGCCCATGCTACGAGATTGTGCTATTTGATGAGGCTCTACACTGACCACAATTCCTGTAAGCCCCATTTACCAAGCCTCAGCCACAGCCGCACATTATCGAGAGGAAATATACAATTATGTCTTGTTCTTTGCCATTTAATGTGCCCAGGAGAATCCTTCAAGCTTTATAAAGCAATAGTGCAGTTGTGGTATATGTGATAGACCCATTAATATGACATCACCGCCAACTATACGGCTTCCACAAAGTAATGCTTTTAATATGGTTCCATTTCTTCCCGTTTTCTAAGTAGCTGAACGCATTTTGTCTGGCTGTTTTAAGTATGTTTTAGTTTCATTGAGAGTGGCGGAGCAGTTCATGTGAATAATATACAACTAAACTGGCAATACGTAAACTTGCCTGTACCGTTTATTGTTATCTGACTGATCCATTTTGTCATACTTCAAAAATTATTCAGATATGACATCTCCCAGCACAAATGGTTTCTCAATATTTATGAAAACAACAATTGTCGACGTATTTCCAGTCATGTAAAATTGGAGACGTCGCCGATGAGAACATTTTTCATGATATATGTGTTTCTACGTTTCCTTAGATAACACGTGTCCCATCATATTGGCCGACAAAGGCATCGTAGTTTGATTTAGTGGAACTGTATTACCAGAATGGTGGGATTTCGCACAACTTGAAACGTGTGATATCATCGCGCGTCATCTATGTAAAACTTCAATAAGTAGACATTCTCCAAATTCCCTTGGGGGCTTAACTTGAAACTTGGAATTTAGTAATACGTTTACGGTATAAGAGTTCGCGCCGGAAGTGCAAGCGATGCCTTCATGCTGTAATGACATTGGCGATAGTCGACGATCTGTTTACTGGCATGTGGCTTTAACAGGAGGAGAAATGGGGAGTATGGGTTATGCGACCAGTGTAGATCCAGATCAGCCTGTGCATCCGCACAGTCTGATCAGGATCTGCACTACTCGCCATTCCATCAATGACGCACCCGTCATGATTCTAACAAGCAGTATATCGTTATCAGGCTACAGGAGTATGTTATTTGATCAGGAGTTTCACTGCTCACACATCCGATAAGACTCATTTCTGCAGTCACAGCCACAATTACAAGGTGTATGATCACGTGGTTACAACAACAACAACACGTACTGGAACGTCCAGAAGCCCACAGATTCAAATTATTTTTTTGTCCTTATTATGTAACGGATTTTGATGAAATATGGTGCATCAAACGCGTCTTGTTAAGCTGCACTTGGTGGTATCTGTACATTCGCCCAAACGTCTGTCATTTTTGCGCCGCAAAAACGAAATAAGTATGTGCCGAACTGCCGGGAACACCAAATGCAGCTCACGAAGACGTGTCTGCTACGCCATATTTCATCAAAATCCTTTGCCTAATAAGGAAACTATACAATAATACTTACTTTGGAGTGGGCCCGCTTTCAACACTTTCAGCCATTGTTGTTGTTCTTGTAACCACGTGATCATGCACCCTGAATTACGGCGGAATCGGATTACACACACTTTGTAACAGACGTACTCGCCGTTCGGATGGAACCAGGGGCAATAGAAACGTACGTCATGGTATCGGATATTGCCGATATTGATTTCGAAATTATATTCATATTTACGTCGAAATTATACCATTTCAACACTACAGACGTACATGTATATAACGGTGTGTGAAAATGGTTCAGATGAGCCGGCTCGTAACTAGCCTTCAAATCAGAATTTGCACTTTTTGCAAGTAATTTTCATATATTTTTAGAAAATCAAAAACACACATTTCGAATGTTCTGCGGTAATACATTGAATATAATGGATTATACGCGACGGAAGCCACATAATTGCACAATTCGAAATGTCTATATAAATAACTACTAGGAATGGCGGAATAAGACTATCTTAGTGATGATTTAATATCATATTTATTAAACGAGTTTACTGATTTCATAAGAAACTCGGCTATGCCAAATATTAAATCCTCACAAATGTTAAATCATATGTATTGCATATATAACAGGGCTCCAGATAAGGAATTAGTAATTGAGTATTGTCACTCCATCATTTTTGAAGCAATTGGGTATTTCCAAATTGTAATTGGGTAAAATATAATCAGACTACTGTTTACACAGCAACAAACAGCAAGTATTGATAGTTTGCTTCGAAATGAAAACATGTCTTGGCATTTCATTACAATTGACAATTCTAATACATGTTTTCATTTCGAAGCAAACTATCAATACTTGCTGTTTTCCAAGTTTATACCCCGATAAATTCCACAAAAAGGCCATTCATTCCTATAGTGTTTATACACTGCGGATGCCTATGCTATGCAATATAGCAAACCTTCCAGAAGCGCCTCCGATTCAAAGTACGTGTTATTATCCGAGCTATTAGCTCTGATTTAGTAACTATATGAACATTCTCAGTCATTGCAGATATGCTAATGAGTTAAGTGGCGGCCGCAGTGTCAATGTTTGCGGGTTTAACTTTAGAAAAATACGCGGTACTACGCCATAAAAAAGTAGTTCGACAACAGTAAAACAGCGAGCTATCTTACCGTTTCAGTGTAATACATGTGTTGTTTAATTTTTTGTGCTATATGTGTGTTATTGCAAAGGGTTTTGTATACTTTATTAACTATTAACTGTTATGTATTAATATGAGTTCTTTGTTATGTATGTTGATATTTTGCGCAATGATATAGTAGGGGGCGGGATTTCCCTGTGGCGTTTTTCTTGAATGACCAATCAGATTAAAGCTTACATTCTGAACTTTACATAGGTCAATGGCTCGATAAACTCCGACATTGGACAGCGAAATGATGATGATTTAAAGCAGAAACATTGTTTTTTGACAGTTACATACTGTTTTAATCATCTTGAGCCATCGATATTATTAATCAGTTTCCATTTTACTTAAACAATCAACTAATCTATAATGAATTTAGTAAAACAATTCGCGCGGAAATCCAAACTTTCCAAAGAGGTGCTAGCAATTTTTTGATAATTACACGTCGTGTGTGTTAGCGCATACGCTGCCGACAGTCTTGCGACTTGACGTTACACAGCATATACAGTACGATACACTTCACAAAGGAAACGTTGTCTTGAGTTTGAATAAGGATAATAATTATCTCTAGATTATTTGTATTATGAATTAAAAAAAGTATATTTAAATAATTAGATATTAATTTAAATAAATATTTTGGCATCATTTACTCAATAAATTAAAATTGAATGTGTAGCTGAAATGAAAGTGAAAGTAGAACGTTTTTGTTATATCCTCAGGGTGACAAATCACTGAGGATTCCTATTTGAATTGGAAAATGATTTGAATTTTAAATTTAGGAGACTGTGTCAGGAGAAAATGGACTGATGACATATGTCACCAGTCTAGTTCCTGAGCTATGACTGTGACAGGAAAAAATGGACTGATGACATATGTCACCTGTCGTGTTCCATGCATGACTGCTCGCTCTTGTTTGTAATTGTTGTAAAATATATAAAGTTTAAACTGTGTATACAAAACTATAGATATAACCCCCTCCCCCCCCCGGCATACAAAGTATGTCGAGGGGTATACAGTTTTCGTAATTACGTCCGTCCACGTTAAAGAGTTTGGGTATCCATTATCTCTGTGACGGAAAGTCGGATGGACCTGAAACGTCATATATTTCCTTATCATCAACCATATTTTCATTCCATACCACACTCATGCGGCCTTCATTTCCAAGGTCAAGGTCAAATTACTTAGACATTTGCATCCGTACGATTTGCCTTAAAGTTTTCTGCAACCGTACGTTAGATTTACTTCAAACTTCATATACTTCCTTATCATCATCCATTTTTTCATTCCATACATGTACCACACCCATGTGGCCTTCATGTCCAAGGTCAAGGTGAAATTACTTTGAAAAATCATGTTTATCAAGATAAATATTGTTTTTGCAGCATTGATAATGTATACTGATTCGACGAATATATTTTGATATATGGATTTTTTATATATATGTTGTGGAAATATTAAAATGGTTGCCATGACAACCAATATTATTAAACTTTCACATGCTAAGTGTATTGTCAGATGGTAACAGTACTCGGGTGTATTGCATTGATTTTCAAAAAGTAAACACCTTTTCAACAAATACTATTTTTGTGTTTTCCAATATTGGTTACCATGGTTACTATGGTAATGCATATATATTTCAGAACTAGTGTATAATAACATATGACAAAGCAATATATCCTGTGAGTATATATAGTCGGGAACTTATTGAGCAAGTGAAACTTGTATGTAGCTGACCATTTGAATAGTTGCTGTCTCAACTACTGACAAGCCGCAATATATCTATTCCGCAAAGTTCCGCATCCCTCCTGGTGCTAATTCTTAATACTACAATGTAATTTCCAACAAATGAATTCTTAGTATATGTGTCCTCCACAAGCACGTACTGCGAAGGATTTCAGGACTTTCAGTCCTTTGATATTGTCCTTATTATGTAACGGATTTTAATGAAATCTTGTTAAGCTGCATTTGGTGGTCTCGGTACTTTGGCCCAAACTTCTGTCGTTTTTGCGAAGAATCGATTTACGTGTTTACTGTCAACACTGATACGGAAATCGATTCTTCGCAAAACGACATAAGTATGTGCCGATGTCCCGAGACCACCAAATGCAGGTCACGAAGACTCGTTTGCTGCGCCATATTTCATCAAAATCCGTTGATTGGAGTGGGCGCCGTTACTGTGGAGTGGGCGCGCTTTCAACACTTTCAGACATTGTTATTGGTGTGGTAACCACGTGATCATGCACCTTGACAATGAAGCAGCTCGACGGTGCGGCACTGTGTTTACATACCCGCGATGAGTCAGTCCGGTGGTGCGTGTCAAAATTAAGTAAAATTTAACCATTTTCATGCTGAGGATACGCCATTATGTTTGCGGAAAATCCTAAATATGTTCCTTCTGTGCGCTCATAAGTATATGTCGCAACCATCATTTGAACCGTCTCATCGAGACGGTTCAAATGAGTGGTCGCAACATATACATGTACTTGCATTGCGAAATAGCATATATATTTAAAAAAAAACATCATCCGAGTAAAGGTGTATACCGTATGTAATGGGTTAAAGGCACCGTGTCTCGGATGATGCCTCAGCTGTTCAATACATGGTGTTTTTGGCTTCATGCTCTGCAAATCTCCTGAATCAACGAATCGCACAATTACATTTAATCAGATTAAAACATAGCTGTTCTTGGCTTAAATATATACTAAGTATCAGAAACTGTGATATACAGGCGAGCTAATTTTTTATTTTGCGTTTTCACAATTCATGTGCAAATAATAAAAAAAAAGTGAAATATAATTATGTTTATTGGGAAATGGTCATACTAAATGTATAACACATTTAGACAGAAGTTCTAGTATAGACGCTAGTTTAATTAATTTAAATACAATTAATTGAATGACCATCGATTGCAGAAAAAATGTGAATATTGTAGCGCCGCATAGAGCTCCTCCTAACGCATAGAGCTTCCAAGGAGCTCATTTTCGTCAATATGCCCGATCGTCCGGCATTCAGCTCGTCTGTTATCAAATATCACCTACGACAACATAAATCACTGACTATATTTTAGCATGAGTAATAAGAGTCAGGGCTCCAGATAAGACATTAGTAATTGAGTAGTGTCACTCCATCATTTATGAAGCAATTGGGTATTTCCAAATTTTAATTGGGTAAAATAAAATCACACTACTGTTTACACATCAACAGACAGCAATAATTGAACAGTTTGCTTCGAAATAAAAACATGTCTTGGCATTTCATTATAATTGTCTCCTTGGAGACAATTCTAATGAAATACCAAGATGTGTTTTCATGGAAAATAAGAAAAATATGCTATAATTGTAGTCTGTTTATTTTTTCTGCAGCATGATAAAGGTACCATGAACTTGTTATTGCTTTTTATCCAAGCATATTTGCTTGGATATAGTCCTTATACGGTTTTTGGGACCTCACATGTTTTATGCAAATGAGTAATTGTCGACCAACGAACGTACTTCATGCTTCATGATTCTAGCTACGCCACGTGAGAGAGTTTCAAAGCGAGCGGTGCATTATGAACGTGTCACTCACATTTTTGGCCAGTTACATTTTTTTTTATACGTAGTTATACGCCATGAACAATAGTTCTGATAGTGAGCTAACATTGTATTGTGTAGTGTAATACATGTGTTGTTAATTTTTCTGTACGACATTTGTATTACAAAATGTTTATCTGATTTAATATAATATAAACTGACATGTATTAATTTGAGTATATTTTTTTCACGCGCAATGATACAATTAACCTCGTGTCTCATGAAAAGTAGTTTCCGCCATTTTATGCAGACAAATTACAGAATCGTTTACATAGTCATAGGTCAATGGCTCGATAAAATCCAACATTGGACAGCGAAATGATGATGATTTAAAACAGAAACATTGTTTTTTGACAGTTACATACCGCATGCTTTAAATAATCATCTTGAGCCATCGATATTATTAATCGGTGTCCATTTTACTTAAAACATCAACTAATCTATAATGACGTTACACACCATATGCAGTACGATACACTTCACAAAGGAAACGTTGTCTTAGAGTTTGAATAATTATAGGTTGCGCCGAACGAACGAGTACGCCGAAATATATTTCCATACAAATCCAATAACCTATTTATTATATACCTGTACCCGTTCAACAAAACATGCATCCTAATCATTAAATAATCCGATAGGGTGATGAAATGCGACTCTCTATTAGTTTTGTTGAACAATCCGAGCGCCTGTGATCCTGTGATGGCTTCAGTTTATGCAAATTGACAAGGTCATTTCGCGCACCTGAATCGATACAATACACGAAAAACCAAGATGGCTGACATCACTACAGACACAACAAAACCGGGAAAAAGGCGTTAAATTTGGATAAAAAGCCATACTTAAACACGTATGTTTATTTAACACATGTTTTATTTGCCGACGATATCAATGAATATTGTTAATACCCCAAAACTTTCATATAATCGTCCGGCAAAAATATGAAGCACCTCCATCAGCATCGGATCGACTGTCAATAATTTCGACACGTTCAACAACTGCTGAATTTAATTTTGTTATGAAGACAAAATAACAACATAATACACAATATTGAATTATCGCATGTATCGGTACTACGGTAGTATCACGGCAACATTTTCAATTCCATTGGCCAACGAAGCAAAAATGAACAAAATTCATCAATAAATGATCATAAAGACAATATTTTGTGTTTGCCTTGAAAATCTGCTTACTATCCCTCAAAAAACACCATCACCCTCCATATCTCATCTCTACGTGTGTTTTACACCAATTACATGATATTCAGTACAATACAGATCACTACAATTAGTTGCGAACAGTAACTTGGCATTCTACCATCCGTATCCAGTAGCGATTCCACTCATAGGCTGAAGTTTGAATAAAATCTGATTCGCTATTCTGCAAAGGAATCCTATGTTTGGAATTGTAACTCAGACTACAAACGGTACGGCAGTAGATTGCAAGAGTTACTGTTCGCAACTAGCATACCATAAGGTGATTTTCGTACAACTGAATTTTATTGACATTTATCACATTTAAATTTCAATGTGATTTGGTACAGCTCCAAAGTTTCCGAAACCGTGGAATGTATTGCCAGACAAGAATGTTGCAGGAAATGGATTTTGTGCAGAGAAAGGGTTCGCTGACGAGGTGACATTTTCGATCTCCTGTAGCGGCAGAACATTCACACTACTAGGGACAGATACAGTGGCCGTGCTCGGTGGGGCGATTAATTGACCCAGTTGTACTGTGCTCGGTGGGGCGATATTCTGACCAGACTGTAATATATTTGATATCTGACGATGTTCTCCGATAGACAGTTCGGCGTCATAGTGTGTTATGGATTGTATATTTGTATGTCCCGTAATTTTCATTATTTTTTTGTGGGGGAACTCGTGCTTTCGATAAAGTGGTGACTGTTGACTTTCTAATACTGTGATTTGTCAACCGTGACGAGATTCCAGCTTGCTCTGCAGCATTCTTCATCAGACTGCGAAGTGTAGCCTCTCCCATGGGCCGTGGGTAATACCTGAACATAAATATTTGGGAGAAAATGTGTAAGAAATACTTTTGAGAACTTTGCATATCGACCAGGCTGTAGAATCATTTTAAGATCACTATTGACACGCACTGAATTACATCTCATTTTTCACCAATTATAATAATTATCAAAACATTGTCGTATTTATAACTATTTGACTTTTCTAACTAAATATTAATGTCACTTTCTATAAAACTTCATTTGATCTTCAGCCTTGTCCGTAATGATTTTCGGTGTCTTATGATAATGTTTAAATAACATTTAAAACAAAATGGAAACAAATCATAGTGCATTATTTCACATAATAAATGTCATACCATGGCTCATTTTCTGTGCCTTTCAATCGTTGTTCTGGTACTGCTGTCAGGTCAAATGGACTGTCAGCAGCCAACATCTCGGAAGGTTGGCGACTTCTGAATATCTCAACAATCTTGACAGGGTGACTCGGTCTCTGAAATGGAAATATTGGTCCATAAAAAAAATGTTATGTTTCTCATATATTGTCACGCCAGACGGCCGATATTGATTTCAAACAAAAATATAATAGTTTTTCCAACAAATTTCACAGTACATTGTATTCACAGAATTATATCTCAAATTCAACTTCAGATGTATTTATGGATTTAAGTCGATATCAACAAAATACAGTGATAAGAAACAATATTTTTTTCACATGCTGGCCCAGATATATTTGCGAGCGGTAACTCTTGCAATTTGCTCCCATACCGTCCACGAGTAGATTGCAAGTTACCGTTCGCAACAAGCTTTATTCGCTGATGTTTCCATGCCAATTCAGACCTATTTATCTTATTAACAACAATGATATAGTAAACTTTCTGTACTGAATGTATGAAAAGCAAAATACTTTTTATGGACTACAAGTAGTGGTGATCACAATACATCGGACCTCCGCTCGTATGCACCGAACTTTATTGTGTCTTGAGATATTTGAATTAATAAAAAATGTATGACTAAACAAATATTTATATTTGAATGCTGATATATTAAGGATCGATTAACATTACGCTCGTGAACATTTGATCGATTCTCCAAGTATCGTCATGACAACCGTAATATATAGTTTTCAAGTTATTCAATTTTCTATCGACAATATCTCACGACTCAAAAATGTTTTGCGCTTACAAGGCCAACAAACATACCTGGTGTTGTCTGTTGCAAATATCTTCGGTGTGGTCTCTCGTGTATTCGACAGATTCGCCCCATCCCTGATCTTGCTTGCCCTCATTGAACTCGAGAAACTTTTCCCCATTGGATGTCGTTTTCATCTCTATATCACCGAATTTCAATTATCTTGCTTCATCTCGTCCACGCAGACCGAACATTTTTCCGAAATAGTAAAATATCGTGAATTGAAGGCTTTTTGGTGTACTTGTACCTAGAGACCCAGATGAATACATTTTCTCTTCTTCTTCAGGTGTAATGTTCATGCACTTTTTAGGTTTATTGCCCTTCCCAAGTTTCTTCAGATCCATTTTCTTGGCCGTTAATGCTCTGATACACTGCCCAAATACTCTGTCTCGATAAATATTGTTTTTGCAACATTGATAATGTATACTGATTCGACGAATATATTGATTTTAAATGGAGTATATATGATTTTTTGTGTGAAATATTAACTAAAAATGGTTGAGCACGTACTGCGAAGGATTTCAGGACTTTCAGTCCTTTGATTGATACTCGCTAGTAGCTAACTCTGATTTAAACTGGGTTTTTGGCAATTTTATTTGGGTATTTACGCAAATACGCAGCTTATCTGGAGATCTGAAGAGTGGAACAGTTCTACTCCTGTATTCCTCAATCAACATCATCAAAAAACAACAAATCACCAGCGTTCTGAACGTCGTCATCATCATCATCATCATCATCATCATCATCGTCATCGTCATCGTCATCGTCATCGTCATCGTCATCGTCATCGTCATCGTCATCGTCGTCGTCGTCGTCGTCGTCGGTCGTCGTCGTCATCATCATCACAATCATTATCATAACAATTGTTGTCAAATTATGAGGATGAGGATGATAATAAAAACCACTAGTTGTATTTCAGCAATATACCCGTTTTACCAACGCCAGAATCGTTCGAAGAGACTCGGATGTAGGCCTACAGTTTGGTTCAGAAAAACTGCGGCCCGTTTTACTAAACGTTGAGCGACTAAGAAGTTAACAACACATCTTACAACACATTTGCGCATTAGCAGCTGATTTGATGAAATCTTGGTGTATGTGTTCAAATTTAACCCTTTCAACCCTAAGGAACTGGAATGGACTGTGATATGCTAATGTTCCGACCAATCCAATGGTCACCAAATGATTTTCAGATTCGTCAATTTATGAAAAGGGGGTGTTTTTGTTCTAAGAAATATTAAAATTACTTTAAAAAAGTGCAGATCCTGATGAGACGGCTCGTTACGAGCCGGCTCATCTGGATCTGCACTTTTTGCATAAACCGCTATAGCGGGATTTCGGGTTCAAAGGGTTAATGGCACTTACACTAATGTGTAGAATTGTAAACATATATTATATATATTTTTTTATCGTTCAGTGTTCAGTGAAACGGGCCCCTGTTTACTTACATTCTGCGCTTGTCATATCTGAGACCGAGTGCCTTAAAAAAACTATAGTCTGTTTCACGAAAGCTGCCCAAATTTTACGGCTATATATTAACAATTCAAAAACAATATTTCTTTTGATAATATTAAATTAAAGGAAAATTTAAGAATGATCCTTCTTTTTATTTCGTGAAATTTGGTCAAATATTGATTTTATTGCGAAAAAACAATTTCCCCATGTTAAATCTCCATAGACATCTTCACGGAGTGAAGATGTCTATGGGGATTTAACATGGGGACATTTTTTTGAATTTTAGAAATACTGGACTGATTTTTAAAATTTAACTTTTGTTTTCTTAGTTGGATCATATCCAAGCTATCTAGCTAGGTTTCGGAGTCAATTTCCCAAAAAAATAGATTTTTGACTCCTCCCACACTTCCTTACCACTTTTTTCCCCATGTTAAATTCCCATAGACAAATCAATTTTTCGTAATAAAATCAATATTTGACCGAATTTCACGAAATAAAAAGAAGGCTCATTCTTAAATTTTCCTTTAATTTAATATTATCGAAAAAAATATTGTTTTTGAATTGTTTATATGGCCGAAAAATTTGGGCAGCTTTCGTGAAACAGACAGCAGGTGTTGAAGGGTCAGTCATTAGAATTCACACTTAACTGTCCTCGTTTGATTCCTGCTTGCATATTAACATATTCTCCGCAGTCTTGAGCTTAACTGTGGCTGTGACATTACAATGGAGTCTATGTGATCTGTTTAAACTAAATCTGTGACCAGCGTAGCTCCTGATCAAATAGCACACTCATGTAGCCTGATAATGGTCTATATTGGTTGTTAGATGCATGACGGGTGTTTATTGATGAAATGGCGAACAGTGGAGATCCTGATCAGACAGTCTGATCTGGATCTACACGGATCGCAAAATCCATAAGCCCCATTTCTCCAGTCACAGCCACAAATAAGAATGTCAATGTATTCACCACGTCTTGAATTGTCGTGGTGTCGGGTATGTGTGGCTGTGCCTGGCGAAATACGATGGCATGTTTATGGGATGTTTTTATCAATCGGGCTTTTGATCTGTTGCCGATTTCATCAAAATTGCAAAGTATACTTATCTAGCAAAGTATACTTTCAGGGAGAAATTTTCAATTTTAGGATAAATTTATTAATTTTTATTATACTGAATTTATTACATTATCACAGCCATTTTGGCTGTTTATCACAGCCATTTTGGCTGTGATAATGTAATAAATTCAGTATAATAATTCTGCATACTTTTAATCATCAAATATATGCAGTTGTTAGTTCTGTATGAAATAATGCATTTCAGGAAAAATAAATGATTACTCCCTCAAAGTATACTTTGCTAGAAAAGTATACTTTGCAATTTTGATGAAATCGACTACTGTTGAAGCATTCTCCTGTAGTCTGGTGATGTACATTGTTTAGTGGACGTGGTACTTAAAGGTACATGCCCACTCAGTAGGCACAAGCTGTTCTTTATGTCAGAGACATCATCTGAGACATTTTCTGGCAAAATAAACATTGCGTCACCATTGCCCCACGTATTGATTGGCATTATTATACATTTCATATCAGACGTAATTTTCCACACTGATATCAGGGGCGATAACCGTGTTTCATTAAAATGTTAACGGACATTACTATTTATACTCACTCTGTATTTATTTTTTGATGTGCAATTATCATAATTTATAATCTGTCGAAAATATTATTATATTATGTTTTCAGGTGACTAATTTAATTAAAAATAATAATTAAAAAAATATCATGCCTCATTTACACATGAAAATAGCCTGATACTAACGCGCGTCACTATCAGTAAAATAAATATTACTAAATGATTATACCTGTATAGCGGCGACTCGTAATCTTTAAAACTGGTGAAATAGTGACACATTATACACTTATTTAATTCCTATAAAGAACACATTTTGTGCCTACTGAGTGGGCATGTACCTTTAAATTTTCGAATAGCGTGCAATGATATGCGGCGTATTCGTGCAATATATACACGAGATATACCTGCCTTAGTCTACACTGGTTGCCACTTTTCACCTACATGTATGTGACAAAGGTTTTTCGGGCGGGTATGGTGTACCATGAGGACATGGGGGCCGTGATTATTCTACCATTACTTTTATTTAATTGAGCTGATGCTTGGACTTTGTTCCTTATGATTAATGTTTTCACCTGCATTCGTGACCTATGCTGATCCAGTAGCCGATTTCATCAAAATTGCAAAGTATACTTATCTAGCAAAGTATACTCTAAGGGAGTAATCATTTATTTTTTCCCAAAATGCATTATTTCATATAGAACTAACCACTGCATATATTTGATGATTAAAAGTATGCAGAATTATTATACTGAATTTATTACATTATCACAGCCATTTTGGCTGTGATAATGTAATAAATTCAGTATAATAAAAATTAATAAATTTATCCTTAATTTGAAAATTTCTCCTTCAAAGTATACTTTGTTAGATAAGTATACTTTGCAATGTTGGTGAATGCAGTGTTGGTTACGGATCTGACTGACATCTGTGCAACCCGAACTGTATCACCACTGATCACATGCACGATCTGTGTTTTGGGTCAGATTATTGCTATTATTATCATAGTAATAACCTGCATTCACATATCCCAGGTTGAGTAATTAAACGATTTGTTCTGTTCTGTTCATGTTCATTATGCAATGGTCATAAGCCACATTTCTCCAAACACTGTCACATCTGTGGCTGTGACTGTAAGATGTGCCTTGTAATATTTGTGACCAGTGCATTCCTAGATCAGACTGCGCATCCGCATCCGCGCAGTCTGATCAAGGCGTGCACTGTTCGTCATTCAGTCACGGAAAAGTTGCGATACTTCGATCAAACAGTAAACTGGTTATCAGCCACAAGAGTAGCAAGGTGTATGATCACGTGGTTACAACAACAAGTACTGAAACTTCCAGAAGCCCTCCGATTCAAAGTACGTAAACTATTCTTTTATTTTGCCCTTATTATGTAACGGATGTTGATGAAATATGGCGTATCAAACGCGTATTGTTAAGCTGCATCTGGTGGCATCGGTACTTTGGCCCAAAGTTATGTCGTTTTCGCGAAGAATCGATTTCCGTGTCTACTGACACGGACGCAAAAACGACATAAGTATGTGCCGAACTCCCGGGACCACGAAATACAGCTTATGAAGACGCGTTTGCTGCGCCATATTTAATCAAAATCCTTTGCCTATCAAAGAAAATATAAAATAATACTTACTTTGGAGTGGGCGAGCTTTCAGCACTTTCAGCCACTGTTGTTGTTGTTGTTGTTGTAACCACGTGATCATGCACCTTCAGTAGGCTGACTCGGGGAGCAGGAGATACACTTCTCACAATCACATAAGCCCCATTTCTCAAGTCACAGCCACATTTAATGCACATTTCAGCACTAAATGCATCGTGACGTCTTAACCGCTGTCTAAACTACCGGCTCATTCTATTTATAAAACACGATTCTAGGAAAGTTCTTCTAAACTTGAAATGCACTTCGTTTGCACTGCATCATGGCTGATCTACGGAAGCCCATTAGGGCCACTTCACTTTTTATTATTTCCATTTATTCAAGATCTTTTCTTGAATTTTCAAGTTCTTTTCTTGAATTTTCGAGATCTTTTCTTGAATTTTCAAGATACTTTCTTGAATTTTCGAGATTTTTTCTTGAATTTTCGAGATCTTTTTTCGAATTTTCAAGATCTTTTTAAGATCTTGAATTTTCAAGATCGTTTCTAATAAAGGATGTTTCAAGATATTTTGCTGAATTTTAAAGTTCGTTACTTGAATTTTCAAGATACTTTCTTGAATTTTCGAGATGTTTTCTTGAATTTTCAAGATGTTTTCTTGAATTTTCAAGTTATTTTCTTGACTTTTCAAGATCTTTTCTTGAAAATTCAAGAAAAGATCTTGAAAATGCAACAAAAGATCTTGAAAATTCAAGAAAGGTTCTTGAATGAATGGAAACTAAAAAAAAGTGAAGTGGCCCTAACGGGCTTCCGTACTGATCTGTATCCATCACTACTATCACTAGGATAAATATACCTGAGTGGCGTAGCCAGACTCTTGCTGACGGGGTGCGAATTTTGGATGGAGTTTGGAAATTGGTGCGGGAGATGATAAATTATGTTTTTGTATTCTTTTATTGTCTTGTTGTCTATTTGTAATACGCTGCAAGCGGTGCATGCGTGGTTTACAGTCAGCATAGGCACTAAACAGCCATTCACCGCTTTGACGTCTGATTCGGGTCTATATTCAGAGAAATCAATTATTCAGATTCATATTCGATAGTGATTCGGTTCATACAGTTTATTATTTATTATTATTATACAAAATCATAAAAAAAACACATGAAAATGTGGCCTGTCTGCACACAAATGCCCCCGGTGGCAGATATAAGAAAGTTCGGCGAACTTCTTAACCGATTGCACTGTGTTTATTCACTGCGGAAGCCTATGCTATGCATAGCATAGGCTTCCGCAGTGTATAAACACAGTGCAAAAAACTTGTTCATGTCTGCAACAAACGCATATCGATTAGCGCTTTCTGTATACCCTCACAGCCAAGTAGCATTTTTGTATCTCTCTAATTTTCAGAAATTACGCGTTTACTATAAATATTGACAATAATTTTAGACTTGCGGAAAATTCACAGATTTATAATGAGTCTTAAATCCACTGTGTACAATTATCTCCCGTACGAGAAGTTAACATTTCCATGTTGGACTTTTGTCATGTAATACGAGCTGTTTGGTGTTATTCTACTGCAAATTGGATACGTTGTGGATGAATTATTTAGCGATGACCAAATGTACAATGAACAATGTCCAGGGCCCATGTTATACTATAATGTCATACTGTCAGTGTGACATTCTATGACACATGGGCCCAGGTAAGAGTGTAATGTACCCGTAGGTAACACAAGTATAACACATAATGTCCAGGGCCCATGTTAATTATAATATAATGTGATACTGTCAGTGTGACATTATATTACAACATGGGCTCAACGTAAGATTTTAATCTACCCGTATGCCTCCAGTAGTGCTACACTCCGCACCGGCTTAACATATTTCACGCCACTCAGTGCTACTTGGACCTATCGCAGAAACTCATTATTTCGCCTAGTAATCGGCGCACATTTCTTATACCGGTTACTAGACGAAACTATACGTATACAGTATATTCTGCATGTAGCTGAATGGTAGCTGAATGGAAATTCGTCAGGAATCCAGCGCCTAATTCAACGTGTCACAGTATACGTCGGCGCGGAGTGGAGCACCAGTGGTATGTGCCCCCGTCAATGTCTTCATCGCCTGGGCCCGGTTGCTCAAAGCTTCAGTTAGCTTAACGGACTGTTAAATCCTTAACTGAATGGTTAAAATCTCTGTTAAACAGATATTTTAACAATTCAGTTAAGGATTTAACAGTCCGTTAAGCTAACTGAAGCTTTGAGCAACCTTAAACAGAAATTTTAACCATTTTTTAACCTCACGGGACCACCAAATGCAGCGCCATATTTCATCAAAATCCGTTGTCTATTAAGGAAAATGAAAAATAATACATGTACTTACTTTTGAGTGCGTGCGCTTTCAACATTTTCAGCCATTGTTGTTGTTGTTGTAACCTTGGTAAGGTGACATGTATTGCACATAATGGCATTCATTTGTTTTATTTTAGATACCTACTGTCTCTGGTACTGGATTGGCTTGGGACTTGATATACTTCTTTGTCATTCTATAGAATGTACACGGTATTTTCGTCAATGCCGATTCTCTAGTTTCAGAGCACATCCATCAGTGATACTCAGTTCTTGTTTTATTCCTGTAAACTCATAACATTGCTTGTTAGAACAATGCAGATCCTGATCAGACTGTGCGGATGCACATGCTGATCTGGATCTACACTGGTCGCAGAACCCATAAACCCCATTTCTCAAGTCACAGCCACAAATACGTAACTAAGTATCGCATCAAAACGACTCACTAATTGATTTAACGAGATAAAATATCACGTTCTTTACGACATTTCATGTTAGTTATCTCGTCCAATTTATCTTGTCTTTTCCAATTCAGTAAGTCCTATTTTCAAGAATAGTATGCAGTTAAGACGAGATATAAGTAGGGTAAAGACGACTTGGCTATCGCGTTATCGCGTTATCGTCAATGACAAAAATATTCCACCATGATTGTTTGTAACTTCAACTTTGAAGAGATAAATATCTTTTTTTTTCTGAACCGATTTGAGCAATTTATATGCCAATAATTCATTCCATGTTTAACACAATTTCGTTTCTCAAGCCTCGACCGTCGATATTGGCCTGCTTTAGACACATTGGGCTCAGCTGATCGAACACTAACGTCGTTTAGTGGCAATTAAATGTATGGAAATACAGCAATTATAATCTTCTAAAATGTAAGGCTTCTTTTATTAGTGGTGTATCGGGAACTACTTTCTGACTAAAGGGGTGTTAGCGACCTGCGCAGCCCCAGATCAGCCTGCGCATCCACTCTGTTCGTAATTCAGTCATGGACTAATATCATGTTTTTGACGAGAGTTCGCGTTAGTAAATCGTCTTGACGATCATGATGTAGTTACAACGACGTATACGGTGTATTAAACTAGTTAATTTTCATGTTATAACATTATATAGATGACAAAAATATGTGTAGAAGCGTCCTGGTGCCAATGCTAAAATATCTCCTGATAGTAAGTCCTAATTATGAGATAGTAATTCCTAATTAGGAGAAAGCAACTCCTAATTAGGAGCTAGTATCTCCTAATTAGGACTAACTGTCTCCTAATTAGGACTTGATATCTCATAATTAGGACTTACAATATCTCCTAATTAGGAATTACTATCTACAAATTAGGACTTAGTATCTCCTAGTTAGGACTTAGTATCTCATAATTAGGAGTTATTAAAATATTTTTTAACATTGACACAGATAGTAAGTCCTAATTAGGATATATTAACTCCTAATTAGGAAATTTTCCTAATTAGGAGATACAAATATTTTAGCATTGGCACCAGGACGCTTCCATAAATATGCCTTCGTATATATGTGTCACGGTACGTAACTCACTGTGGGGAGGAAGTGTGTATTCGTGCCCGGCTAGCTCAGTCGGTTAGAGCGATGGTACGGTAAACCAGAGGTCCCGGGTTCGAGCCCCGGGCCGGAGCACATTTTTCTCACCCTGTGACATTTGGCGCCCAACGAGGGACCGTGACTGATATATATACTACCCAAAATGTACCAAATATATGGAATTCAGAGACGAATTAAATATAGAATTCGGGGACGAATTCCAATTTGGTGGGGAAGTATGTCACGGTACGTAACTCACTAAGGGGAGGAAGTGTGTATTCGTGCCCGGCTAGCTCAGTCGGTTAGAGCGATGGTACGGTAAACCAGAGGTCCCGAGCCCCGGTTCGAGCCCCGGGCCGGAGCACATTTTTCTCACCCTGTGACATATGCCATTTGTTAAATACATACATTAGTTTAAATCATAATTATATTACAGTGTTGATCTTTCATCGTTTGTGTTTTTATGGTTTCTGAGAAGTTTGAATGTGGAATCTGCTTTCATATTCTGAAACAATTGAATTTTTCTCGCATCATTTATTCGCCATTGACTATTGTCAATGGCGAATAAATGATGCGAGAACAAATAAATCACAAAAGAACAGAGCAAGATAAAGATGTGCTATGATTTAGCTGTGGCATACGGATGGTTGCAGAATTATCCGTGACTGGGAAATATCCGGACCTGAGAAAACAACAATATCGTCAGCAAACGGGCTGCGATAATTACGAGTTTCCTCTTTCTTGTGATACGTTTGATTGTTAATTGTGGCTGTGGACGGAGACACGAGTCTTATGGAATTTGCGATGCAAGTAGATCCAGATCAGCCGATGCACACGCAGGATCTACTACCCTGTTCTTTTAGCAAGCAATATAGATCCTTCTCGGGATACAGACGAGTGAGCAATTTGATCAGGAGCTATACTGGTCACATATCCCATAATCTCAATTTCTCCTTTCACGACCACAATGCAAATCATTCGGCAAAACATTTAAACTGCTGATTGGTTTAATTAAACTTTTATAGACTCCGTGGCATTTTGACGAAGAATCGCGACGAATGGACACGAATACAATTTAAAAACAAGAGTCCATGCCCTACTTTCGTTGCCCGATTTCAATATACGACATCCAAGGTACCAGTCACCTTGGCCGAGTGGATAACACTACCGCCTCGAAACTGGACGGTCAATGTTTCGAGCTCGAGCTGACATGGCCGGTTGGTGAGCCGCCAGGTCGTTACATATGGTAGCAATGGCCTTCATGTCTGTTGTGTGGCATAAATAATAGAAAGTTTGAATTCTTTTCGTCCAAAAGAAGAACGAACGAACGAACGCGAACGCACCACGCCCCCCCACCCCCCACCCCCACCCCCCGGGTTGAATTAATGTCGCATAAAACATCAGCAGCGTAAATAGCAACATTTAAGCTGGTTTCCGATGTCCGACGGTCACCTGGTGTCCGCCGCCTTTGGCCTGTAATGTTTTATGTGACCAGTGTAACAACAACTGTATCCCAGACAAAATTAATCGCGTCTATAAATCATTTCCTGTTAGGGTTACAGAGGCTCCCAGTGGAGCTAATGTTGGACGATTACGTAAACAATCGCTGACGAGAGAAATGGGGCTTATGCTGCTTGTAACCAACGCAATGACGTGAGAAATGGGGTTTATGCTGCTTGTAACCAACGTAATGACGAGAGAAATGAGGCTTATGCTGCTTGTAACCAACGTAATGACGAGAGAAATGAGGTTTATGCTGCTTGTAACCAACGTAATGACGTGAGAAATGAGGCTTATGCTGCTTGTAACCAACGTAATGACGAGATAAATGGGGCTTATGCTGCTTGTAACCAACGTAATGACGTGAGAAATGAGGCTTATACTGCTTGTAGCCACGTAATGACGAGAAAAATGAGGCTTATGCTGCTTGTAACCAACGTAATGACGAGAGAAATGGGGCTTATGCTGCTTGTAACCAACGTAATGACGAGAGAAATGAGGCTTATGCTGATTGTAACCAACGTAATGACGAGGGAAATGGGGCTTATGCTGCTTGTAACCAACGTAATGACGAGATAAATGGGGCTTATGCTGCTTGTAACCAACGTAATGACGTGATAAATGAGACTTATACTGCTTGTAACCAATAATCTGCAATTATCTAGTAAGCCCCGATCTGCTAACGCAATCATGCTGTCGGATAAGGGTCTACATTGATGTTAGAAGCCTGGTGGTGATCCACTATATGAATGTTGAATAATGCAGATCTTGTAGGAAAGCGCAACCTGATCTGGGTATACACTCGTCTCATCGGTCATATGCCACAGTATGCCACTCAGTGTCACAAATATCCATATTAGTATACTTGATGGTATTGTCTCCAACTATAAGGGTCAGCTCAATAGGCGGCGTATTACCTCCGTGGTGCTAAAATCATCATCCAACAATTAAAATGTCGGAACTGGTTTCCTGAAACAATAAACTGGAACATAAGTGAGTGCAAATAGACCCATGAGGCCAATTTTTTTTTATGTGATCAGTATTTTGTTAATACATGACTTGGAAGCTGAAACGGTGCCTGGAAACTAGTTATCTCAAGAAACGCATATTTTACGCACAGAATTAAATTAAGATTGGACATGGGTGTGTGGAAAATAAAGGCAGACCTTTACCTGTATTGTTAGTACAAGGTGCATTATCACGTGGTTACAACAACAACAACGTCGCCCACTCCAAAGTAAGTATTATTTGATATTTTCATTAATATGCAACGGATTTTAATGCAATATGGCGCAGCAAATGCGTCTTCATGAACGGCATTTGGTGGTTCAAGGAGTTCGGCACAGACTTATGTCGTTTTTCTTCGCAAAAACGACAGAAGTTTGGACGAAAATACAGAGACCACCAAATTCAGCTTAACAATACGCGTTTGATGCGCCATATTTCATCAAAATCCGTTACGTAATAAGGACAATATAAAAGAATACGTACTTTGAATCAGATCGGGATTTTGGAAATTTCAGTACTCGTTGTTGTTGTTAGTACCACGTGATCATACACATTGTATTATATCGAAATAAAACCACAGCCTGTTTATGAACACAATCCCGCCACTTGATGATTGTTAGAAATGTTTTGAGACGAAGGTGAAGTTTAGAGTAAATCGGTAGACACCACCACGGCAGCCGTAGCACTACTTTGACCATTCTTTGCTAACTGTCTGTGGTATGCTGAACGACCAATATTCTACCCTGACAATAGAATGTAGCAAACACCATGTTGATGGTCTTTGAATATTTGTTTCCGTCGTGACATTATTTTAGGCACCACTACGCCTAGCATATGATCTAAATCAAATCCAGCCGTCGTTGGTTTACAAGTATGCACATATCAGTGTAGTCCCGGCTCGAGGAGAGGCGGGTACACACAATACAAGAGAAGTGGGCCGTCTAATTCGTAGTTAAAGTAGCGTTATTCAATAGACAATATGAATGGATTTAGGCACCTAATATCTCAACACAGATGGAATAGTGGGGCTATCTAATTATCACCCCTGTATCATTATCCATGATTGTACGTCAAATAAGGGGACATACCTCGAGTCAGTTGAGTGTGGATGACCCACATGCAAGTGTTTGGCATGGAACTAGAATCGGAATACGCCTCTGACTTCAGGAATATAAACAAACATATGTCTTCAGCACAGGTAGATTCTGCTTGTCATGCTCGCCTGTATGTAGCTCTATGTAATATTTATTGATTGCCTGTCTGTGTCCTACCCATGTACGCCGGGTGCCTGTCGTACAACTAACCATTGTCCAGACTTCGTACGGCTAAATGTTTTTTTTTCTGTAAACAATCATTGGATTTACATATATTAAGCATAGGCTGCATAGCATATGCTCAATAAATGTAAATCCATTATTTGAAATTTCCAGACGATCCTAAGTTTGTACTTACGAATATTTCAGCCTTATGAGGTTTAGTGAAACGGCCCCCGGGTGCCTGCTGTACAAATAACCATTCTCGCAGACCTGACGTGTCTAAGTACGGCCAAACAGCCAACTATTCCCGCTGCTGAAAAAGGGCGTACGTCATTGCGACCACCGTAGTTCCACATCAGCCTGGCCTGTGCATCATTGCATCCTGATCGGGATCTGCAGTGTTCGCCCGTTCAGTCAATGAAACAGTATCGATCATGCCCAGTCGACAGCAGTGAACTTGAAAACTGGCCAAACATATCAAACATTTTATTGGGATGTCGGAGCCAAAATCGTTTAAAGCGCGCTATAGTAAGGTCTCATTCCTCTTGTCAAAGTCATTAACGAAAGTAACGGCGGCTACCCCGATACCAGTTGTGTGTGGGTAGTGGCGGGGGGGGGGGGGGGGGGGGGGGGGGGGGGGGGGGGGGGGGGGGGGGGGGGGGGGGGTGATGGGGGGGGGGTGATTGATGGGGGGGGGGGGGTGGGGGGGGGGAGAGGTGGGGGAGCTTTATCAAGTAACTCGCTGTGTATTGACCGAATGAATCACTGACTGATAACAAATGATCGTATCATTCATCGACTAGATAACACATTAGGGTCACCATGAAAACAATCTTATTTCTGCCCATACTCTAGCATAAAACGTTACCCTATAGGCAATATAATACCATGTTAATATCGTTTGATATAAAGTTTATTCGGCTCGGCTTGGACACGGTAGGCTCGCCGAGTAATTCCTCTGCGTTTGTTAGCATGGCCCGATAATCTTGATATCAAGACGCATAGTATTCTCTATTTGCTTCGATCTTTTCCGTACATGGGTTACGATTTCACCCCTAAGTAACTGGATTGGATTTTGATATGTTAATTTAGCAACCAATACAACCGTCAAAAAATCGTTTTAAATCTAGTCCATTTATGAAAAGGGGGTATTTTATTTGTTCTCAAACATATGAAAATTACTTTCAAAAAGTGCAGATCCTGATGAGACTGCTTGTTACGAGCCGGCTCATCTGGATCTGCACTTTTTGCATAAACCGCTATAGCGGACTATCGGGTTCAAAGGGTTACTAATTGTCAGCAAATGTAAACAAATATAAGGATGTTGTCTATCAGCCAGAGCCACACTCGTGTTTGACTGCCGACGCGGCGATATCCGCCGGCCATTGATGGATTGGAAAGCGTTCAAGGCTGTCAGCCCTCCAGCTGTCAGATGTGACGGCGCCGTGCCCACTAACATTGACGCTATAAGCCCTCAGACATTCGCCGGACATACTAATTGGTCAATGGCCGCAACCGTAACGATGCCTCGCCAATTCACGTCCATAACTGATTGTGGTGCGTGGTGACAAAATAAAGGTGGTGTGTTGTTTTACGACCAATGTAGCTTATGATCGGCATGCGCCATCTGCAGTCTGCTCATGGTCATACCTAGTTCGCCATTTATTCAATATAACAACTATATTACCTAACCCATAATGCTGTTTACGTATATTTCAAAGCCAACTACGGCATAGCAAGTAAATGATGACGTTCGATGCCAGTTATTGAATGGTACATCTGCTCGGACTCATTAAAACTGGGACCCAAGATTTGGGACAAGCATAATCCTACCACTTAACTGTCAACAAAATGATTACACCAAATGCGACTGTGTAACTTCACAAGAAGACAGTGCGCTGTAACGCCGCATATAGCACAATAGCTGTATGCGGCGAAAAGGGTATCCGGACAAAAAACCCTTGGATATAACCCCCTTCATGTAAAAATGACCACATGGACATAACCTTTTCATGATTTTTACAGGGTGGAAAAAACCCACTTCATCGTTTTTACAAGGTGGACATAACCCCCTTCTCAGTTTTTACAAGGTGGACATAACCCCCTGCTCAGTTTTTACATGGTGGACAAAACCCCCTTCATGATTTCTACAGGGTGGACATAACCCCCTCATTTGAATGAATCTTTACAAAATAATTTGCAATTGGATATTATATGTGAGTATATGCCCTGTTCAGTGGCCTATTGCACCAACATTGCAAAGTATACTTTTCTAGCAAAGTATACTTTGAGGGAGACATTTTCAATTTTAGGATAAATTTATGAATGTTTATTATACTGAATTCATTACATTATCACAGCCAATTTGGCTGCGATAATGTAATAAATTCAGTATAATAATTCTGCATACTTTTAATCATCAAATATATGCAGTCGTTAGTTCTATATGAAATAATGCATTTTGGGAAAAATAAATGATTACTCCCTCAAAATATACTCTATTTACATTTATAAACAATAGCATTAGTTAAAAATTGTATATTGTATTGCGCACTACATTTGATGTGTACGTTACACTGTCGTATATCTTGTAGGGAGATGAATTTATATAAGCTACTAGCTTGTTTTCAAATCCCTGTATTTTGCTATGTAACATGTATACAATGTACATTTACCAATAAATATTGTTTAAACCAAATAATGCATTTCAGGAAAAATAAATGATTGGTATGCTCTTTCCTTACATGTTTGAAAATAAAGTGCTAAAAGTGTTTATGTCATTACTGTCTGTTCCACGTTTTGCTGCCGACGAACTTTTGGCTATTTATTTTAAACACATTAAATCTAAAATATATTTAAAAGTAAGTACTTTTTTTATCAATAACAAAAAAGTCACCCTGCCCCAAAAAAATGAAATTTGATGAAATTCCATCGTTGATTTTATTGCGAAAAAACGATTATGGGAATTTAACATGGGGGCTAAATATAGATTTTTTTTAAATATTATTTTTATTTGTGGACCGATTTTCAAAATCTAACTTGTTTTCTTAGTTACATAATTTTCAAGCTATCTCGCCAGGTTTCGGAGTCAATTTCCAAATTTTCTTCATGATCAAAAAACGAAAAGTTTTGGAAATTGACTGCCCATGTTAAAGGTCACATGACAAACTATCATTTATTCTCTTCAAACCGCGCTAAAAACACTGAAATCAAACTAGTCGCCGATAGTTTCGGAGTACCTCGGCGTGTTTATTTCCGGTAGTACGGATTACTCGGCTTTATTCATTCAGTTTGCCTTCGTCAACAATGAACCAATGATGATTATTGCGAACTGTATATTCTACATAAATCGGTGTATTACAAGCATTTCACTATGTAAGTTCAACATAATTACACAGAAATAGATACTTTAATATTTCATTAAGCATTTACTATTCATAAATTTAGATAATATTTGTATTTTATGAGGTTCCAAGTCATTCCGACGCTGTTCGTCCCGAAATCGGCCTGTAAATTATGACATGTGCATGGTGGCACGAACTATCAGAACATATCTCAAATATGTCCAACTATAGCTAAATAAATGTTTAACTGATTATTATATTCACTCAGTTAATAAATAAGTTAAAGCATTTTAATCAAATTATTGTCTGGAATCCTGTTGTGTAGCAGTTTAAGACGCAGGTAACATCGCAACACTAACTATTACCCCACCCACTTGAACCCACATTAAAGATTTACAATGTGAATGCATGCGTATTGACTTGAACTTTGAATACAATGAACTTATTTTAGTGGCCATGTGGTTTAAGCAGGTCATGAATGACATGATTTCAAGTCAAGTTGAATTTAGCTTAGATAATCTTGGCTATGCAGATAAGACTTGTAATTACTACTTCATCTGTCTTGTATGCTTTCTGTATCCTAGCTGAGACACCTACTGTGTTTTTATTTTGTCACAATAACAGCTTATTCTTTCTCCCGTTATTCTTTCTCCGAAGCATTGTAAAAAAGTATGTTTTTATGGGTAATAAAAAATAACTCGAAGCTCAAAAATGGACAACTGGGTGACCCCAGGACCCCCTATTGCGACCCCTTAAGGGGAATGTGACGGCATGAAACGCCCGTCTATGTTATCTAGTATATATGTCTCAATAACAGGAACACACTATTGAGTTGGGGCACTTCTCCCGAAGCACTTGCAAAAAAGTATGTTTTATCCGGGTATGACATAAATAACGCGAAAAATAGGGCAACTGGTGACACCAGGATCCCCCATATGGACCCCTTAATGGGGAATGTGACGGCACTCCCGTCTATGTTGTCTAGTAATACATGTCCCAACAACAGGAACACACGATTTGAGTGGGGCACTTCTCCCGAAAGCTCTTGTAAAAAATTATATTTTCCAGGGTATGACAAAAAAATAACTCGAAAATGGACCAACTGGTGACCCCATGACCTCTATTGCGACCCTTAAGGGGAATGTGACGGCACAAACTCCCGTCTATGTTGTCTAGTATACATGTCCCAACAACAGGAACACACGATTGAGTGGGGCACTTCTCCCGAAGCACTTGTAAAAAATATATTTATCAGGGTATGACAAAAATAACTCGAAAATGACCAACTGGTGACCCCATGACCCCTATTGCGACCCCTTAAGGGGAATGTGACGGCACGAACTCCCGTCTATGTTGTCTAGTATACATGTCCCAACAACAGGAACACACGATTGAGTGGGGCACTTCTCCCGAAGCACTTGTAAACAAGTATGTTTTATCCGGGTATGACAAAAATAACGCGAAAATGGGCAACTGGTGACACCAGTACCCCCATATGGACCCGTTAAGGGGAATGTGACGGCATGAATCCCCGTCTAAGTTGTCTAATACATGTCCCAACAACAGGAACACACGATTGAGTGGGGCACTTCTCCCGAAGCACTTGTAAAAACGTATGTTTTATCCGGGTATGACAAAAATAACGCGAAAATGGCCAACTTGTGACCCCTATTGCGACCCCTTAAGGGGAATGTGACGGCATGAAACCCCGTCCATGTTGTCCAGTATACATGTCCCAACAACAGGAACACACGATTGAGTGGGGCACTTCTCCCGAAGCACTTGTAAAAACGTATGTTTTATCCGGGTATGACAAAAATAACGCGAAAATGGCCAACTGGTGACCCCAGGACCCCTATTGCGACCCCTTAAGGGGAATGTGACGGCACGAACTCCCTTCTATGTTGTCTAGTATACATGTCCCAACAACAGGAACACACGATTGAGTGGGGCATTTCTCCCGAAGCACTTGTAAAAAATATATTTATCCGGGTATGACAAAAATAACTCGAAAATGGCCAACTGGTGACCCCAGGACCCCTATTGCGACCCCTTAAGGGGAATGTGACGGCATGAACCCCCGTCTATGTTGTCTAGTATACGTGTCCCAACAACAGGAACACACGATTGAGTGGGGCACTTCTCCCAACAGGAACACACGATTGAGTGGGGCACTTCTCCCGAAGCACTTGTAAAAAATATATTTATCAGGGTATGACAAAAATAACTAGAAAATGGCCAACTGGTGACCCCAGGACCCCTATTGCGACCCCTTAAGGGGAATGTGACGGCATGAACCCCCGTCTATATTGTCTAGTATACGTGTCCCAACAACAGGAACACACGATTGAGTGGGGCACTTCTCCCGAAGCACTTGTAAAAACGTATGTTTTATCCGGGTATGACAAAAATAACGCGAAAATGGCCAACTGGTGACCCCAGGACCCCTATTGCGACCCCTTAAGGGGAATGTGACGGCATGAACGCCCGTCTATGTTATCTAGTATATATGTCTGAATAACAGGAACACACTATTGAGTGGGGCACTTCTCCCGAAGCACTTGTAAAAACGTATGTTTTATCCGGGTATGACAAAAATAACGCGAAAATGGCCAACTGGTGACCCCAGGACCCCTATTGCGACCCCTTAAGGGGAATGTGACGGCATGAACGCCCGTCTATGTTATCTAGTATATATGTCTCAATAACAGGAACACACTATTGAGTGGGGCACTTCTCCCGAAGCACTTGCAAAAAAGTATGTTTTATCCGGGTATGACATAAATAACGCGAAAATGGGCAACTGGTGACACCAGGATCCCCATATGGACCCCTTAAGGGGAATGTGACGGCACAAACTCCCGTCTATGTTGTCTAGTATACATGTCCCAACAACAGGAACACACGATTGAGTGGGGCACTTCTCCCGAAGCACTTGTAAAAAATATATTTATCAGGGTATGACAAAAATAACTCGAAAATGACCAACTGGTGACCCCATGACCCTATTGCGACCCCTTAAGGGGAATGTGACGGCACAAACTCCCGTCTATGTTGTCTAGTATACATGTCCCAACAACAGGAACATATGATTGAGTGGGGCACTTCTCCCGAAGCACTTGTAAAAAATATATTTATCAGGGTATGACAAAAATAACTCGAAAATGACCAACTGGTGACCCCATGACCCCTATTGCGACCCCTTAAGGGGAATGTGACGGCACGAACTCCCGTCTATGTTGTCTAGTATACATGTCCCAACAACAGGAACACACGATTGAGTGGGGCACTTCTCCCGAAGCACTTGTAAAAAAGTATATTGATCAGGGTATGACAAAAACAACTCGAAAATGGCCAACTGGTGACCCAAGGAACCCTATTGCGACCACTTAAGGGGAATGTGACGGCATGAACCCCGTCTATGTTGTCTAGTATACATGTCTCAATAACAGGAACACACGATTGAGTAGGGCACTTCTCCCGAAGCACTTGTAAACAAGTATGTTTTATCCGGGTATGACAAAAATAACGCGAAAATGGGCAACTGGTGACCCCAGTACCCCCATATGGACCCGTTAAGGAGAATGTGACGGCATGAATCCCCGTCTAAGTTGTCTAGTATACATGTCCCAACAACAGGAACACACGATTGAGTGGGGCACTTCTCCCGAAGCACTTGTAAACAATATATTTATCCGGGTATGACAAAAATAACTCGAAAATGGCCAACTGGTGACCCCAGGACCCCTATTGCGACCCCTTAAGGGGAATGTGACGGCATGAACCCCCGTCTATGTTGTCTAGTATACGTGTCCCAACAACAGGAACACACGATTGAGTGGGGCACTTCTCCCGAAGCACTTGTAAAAACGTATGTTTTATCCGTGTATGACAAAAATAACGCGAAAATGGCCAACTGGTGACCCCAGGACCCCTATTGCGACCCCTTAAGGGGAATGTGACGGCATGAACCCCCGTCTATGTTGTCTAGTATATATGTCTCAACAATAGGAACACACGATTGAGTGGGGCACTTCTCCCGAAGCACTTGTAAAAACGTATGTTTTATCCGGGTATGACAAAAATAACGCGAAAATTGTCAACTGGTGACCCCAGGACCCCTATTGCGACCCCTTAAGGGGAATGTGACGGCATGAACGCCCGTCTATGTTGTCTAGTATACATGTCCCAACAACAGGAACACACGATTGAGTGGGGCACTTCTCCCGAAGCACTTGTAAAAAATATATTTATCAGGGTATGACACAAATAACTCGAAAATGGCCAACTGGTGACCCAAGGAACCCTATTGCGACCCTTAAGGGGAATTGTGACGGCAAAACTGGGTGACCCCAGGAACCCCCCCCCCTAATTGGGGCCGACCCCTTAAGGGGAATGTGACGGCATGAACCCCAGTATATGTTGTCTAGTATACATGTCTGAACAACAGAAACACACGATTGCGTGGGGCACTTCTCCCGAAGCACTTGTAAACGGGTATATTTTATCCGGGTATCACAAAAATAACGCGAAAATGGGCAACTGGTGACCCCAGTACCCCCATATGGACCCGTTAAGGGGAATAAAACGGCATGAATCCCCATCTAAGTTGTCTAGTATACATGTCCCAACAACAGGAACATACGATTGAGTGGGGCACTTCTCCCGAAGCACTTGTAAAAAATATATTGATCAGGGTATGACAAAAACAACTCGAAAATTGCCAACTGGTGACCCAAGGAACCCTATTGCGACCACTTAAGGGGAATGTGACGGCATGAACCCCCGTCTATGTTGTCTAGTATACATGTGTCAACAATAGGATAGGAACACACGATTGAGTGGGGCACTTCTCCAGAAGCACTTGTAAAATAATATGTTTATCCGGGTATGACAAAAATAACGCGAAAATGGGCAAGTGGTGACCCCAGGACCCCTATTGCGACCCCTTAAGGGGAATGTGACGGCATGAACCCCCATCTATGTTGTCTAGTATATATGTCTCAACAATAGGAACACACGATTGAGTGGGGCACTTCTCCCGAAGCACTTGTAAACAAGTATGTTTTATCCGGGTATGACACAAATAACGCGAAAATGGGCAACTGGTGACCCCAGTACCCCCATATGGACCCGTTAAGGGGAATGTGACGGCATGAATCCCCGTATAAGTTGTCTAGTATACATGTCCCAACAACAGGAACACACGATTGAGTGGGGCACTTCTCCCGAAGCACTTGTAAAAAATATATTGATCAGGGTATGACAAAAACAACTCGAAAATGGCCAACTGGTGACCCCAGGAACCCTATTGCGACCCATTAAGGGGAATATGACGGCATGAACCCCCGTCTATGTTGTCTAGTATACATGTCTCAACAACAGGAACACACGATTGATTGGGGCACTTCTCCCGAAGCACTTTTAAACAAGTATGTTTTATCCGGGTATGACAAAAATAACGCGAAAATGGGCAACTGGTGACCCCAGTACCCCCATATGGACCCCTTAAGGGGAATGTGACGGCATGACTCCCCGTCTAAGATGTCTAGTATACATGTCCGAACAACAGGAATACACGATTGAGTGGGGCACTTCTCCCGAAGCACTTTTAAAAAATATATTTATCAGGGTATGACAAAAATAACTCGAAAATGGCCAACCGGTCACCCTAGGAACCCTATTGCGATCCCTTAAGGGGAATGCGACGATATGAACCCCCGTCTAGTATACATGTCCCAACAACAGGAACACACGATTGAGTGGGGCACTTTTCCCGAAACACTTGTAAACAAGTATGTTTTATTCGGGTATGACAAAAATAACGCGAAAATGGGCAACTGGTGACCCAAGTACCCCCATATGGACCTCTTAAGGGGAATGTGACGGCATGAATCCCCGTCTAAGTTGTCTAGTATACATGTCTAAACAATAGGAACACACGATTGAGTGGGGCACTTCTCCCGAAGCACTTGTAAAAAATATATTTATCAGGGTATGACAAAAATAACTCGAAAATGGCCAACTGGTGACCCCAGGACCCCTATTGCGACCCCTTAAAGGGAATGTGACGGCATGAACCCCCGTCTATGTTGTCCAGTATATATGTCTCAACAACAGGAACAAACGATTGAGTGGGGCACTTCTCCCGAAGCACTTGTAAAAAATATATTTATCAGGGTATGACAAAAATAACTCGAAAATGGGCAACTGGTGACCACAGGACCTTCATTGCGACCCCTTAAGGTGAATGTGACGACATGAACGACCGTCTAAGTTGTCTAGTATATATGTCTGGATAATAGGAACACACGATTGAGCGGGGCACTTCTCCCGAAGTACTTGTAAAAAAGAATGTTTCTATGGAAAAATAACTCGAAAATGGGCAACTGGTGACCTGAGGACCCCTATTGCGACCACTGGACCTTGGCTACATAGAGTACGTGACATTTAGGAAATCCCATTCTTTTGCAAAAGCAGCAAATTTCTGGTAGTCAATGACTATTGGAAATGTTTGTAGCAACACTTTGTCATAGGTGGCCAGGTACATAGTGTGATATCGACCTTGTACAACATGTCACATAGTGTTCCCGCGGGCTGTACTCCTCCCGTGTCGCCGACCTATACAGCATGTCACATAGTGTGCCCGCAGTCTGTACTCCTCCCGTGTCGCAGACATATACAACATGTCACATAGTGTGCCCGCGGGCTGTACTCCTCCCGTGTCGCCGACCTATACAGCATGTCACATAGTGTGCCCGCGGGCTGTAGGCAGACCATACTTATCCCGTGTCCCCGTCATTTACAACATATACCGTAGTGTACCAACGTACCGTACTCCTCCCATATCGTACTCCTCCCATATCGCCGACATATACAATATATCACATAGAGTACCGACGTACCGTACTCCTCCCGTGTCGCGGACATGTACAACATGTCACATAGTGTACCGTGTACCGGCGGACCGCACTCGATATGTACCACATGTCACATAGTGTACTGGCTGGCCAAGTCACATAGTGTACCTGCGGGCCAAGTCACACAGTGTACCGATGGGCCGCACTTCCCCCTCCACACCTGTGTCCCCGACCTATACAACATTACAACATGTCACATAGTGTACAGGCAGGCCATACTTATCCTGTATCCCCGTCATTCACAACATATAACGTAGTGTAAGAACGTACCGTACTCCTCCCGTATCGCCGATATATACAATATATCACATAGAGTACCGACGTACTGTACCCCCACCCCACCCCCCATCCCGTGTCGCGGACATATACAACATGGCACATAGTGTACCGGCGGACCGTACTCTTTCCGTGTTGCCGACATATACGACATGTCACTTAGTGTACCGGCGGGACGTACTCTTTCCGTGTTGCCGACATATACAACATGTCACATTAGCGTACCGGCGCGCCGTTCTCCTTCTGTGTCCCCGCCCTGTACACCATGTCACATAGTGTACCGGCGCGCCGTACTCCTTCCGTGTTGCCGACATTTACAACGTGTCACCGTGTCTCTGACATATACAACATGTCACATAATGTACACTCAGTCGTCACCCCCCCCCCCCCCCCCCCCCCCCCCCCCCCCCCCCCCCCCCCCCTTGTCCCCGTCATGTACAACATATCACAGTGTACCAATGTACCGTACCCCTCCCGTGTTCCTGACCTGTACATTATGGACAATAGTAATCTACCGGCAAACTTTAATCATTTTTTACAGACCCTTTATTAAAATGAACATAGTATTGGATTTAACAATGTTGTGTTTATCGGTTGTGTCAGGCCTTGTAGTGCAGCGGCTAGCATACTGGTATTCGTACTAGTAACCTGGTTCGAGTCCCAGTGGGGCCCATTCTCGTTAAATAAGCATTGTTATTTTCAATTCTACTGCTAGACATATTGAATGGTGCTTTCTCTGCATCTGCCTGTGTATTGTGTTAGCCCGCTTCTGACGGAATGCAAAAACTATAGCTTGTACCACAATAACCTACTGCGGTGTACATTAGAAACTGAAGTTATTGTTTATACTTTTAGCTAGCCATGATCTTTACCTATGTATTTTTTATGCTCAGTCGTTTCAACAAATTTAATTTCCTTCCAAGATAAACTTGGAGACTGTCTCAGATGATGTCTCAAATATCCAATATGTGTTTTTTCTCTACATGCACAGTAACTGACATTTTAAATCAAGCACATGAAGCCCTGTCTATGTTGTATAATACATATATCTGAATAATAGGAACACATGATTGAATGCGACGGTGTGATCTCAGGATCCCCATTGCGACATATTAAGGGGAATGTGAAGGCATGAGCCCTGTCTATATTGTCTAGTATAATGATCTCAATAACAGGAACACATAACAGCACTTCTCCCGTAGCACCTGCAAAATATTGTTTTATGCGTGGTTGGCAAAAATAACACGAACATGGGCAACTTGTGACACATTGTGACCCCTTAAGGGAAATGTGACGGCATGAACCCTAGTCTATGCTGTCGAATATATATAGCTGAATAAGGAGAACATACAAATCAGTGGTCACTTCTCCCGACGCGCATGTAACATATTATGTTTTATCCGGGTATGAAACAAATAACACGAACATGGGCAACTGGTGACCTGAGGACCCCATTGCGACACCTTAAGGGGAATGTGACGGCATGAACGCCCGTCTTTTTTGTCTAGTATATATCATTAACTGTGTGAGTATAACAAGAACACAGGATTGAGTGGGGCACGTCTCCTGAAGCACACCCCGTCTATGTAAACACAATTCTTTACAAGTGCTTCGGGAGAAGTGCCCCACTAAACAGTGTGTTCCTATTATTCAGACATATAAAAACGACAATATAGACGGGGGTTCATGCCGTCGCATTCCCCTTAAGGGGTCGCAATGGGGTCCTCAGATCACCATTTGCCCATTTTCGCGTTAATTGTTGTCATATCCGGATACAACATATTTTTCGGGAGACGTGCCCCACCACTCAACCGTGTGTTCTTGTTATTCAGACATATATACTAGACAACATAGACGGGGTTTCATGCCGTCACATTCCCCTTAAGGGGTCGCAATATGGGTCCTGGGGTCACAAGTTGCCCATTTTCGGGTTATTTTTGTCATACCCGGATAAACATATTTTTTTTACAAGTGCTTCGTGAGAAGTGCCCCACTCAATGGTGTTTTCCTATTATTCAGACGTATGTACTAGACAACTTACACGGGGCTTCATGCCGTCACATTCCCCTTAAGGGGTCCATATGGGGATCCTGGGGTCACCAGTTGCCTATTTTCGCGTTATTTTTGTCATAGTCGGATACAACATACTTTTTTACAAGTGCTTCGGGAGAAGTGCCCCACTCAATCGTGTGTTCCTATTGTTGAGACATATATACTAGACAACATAGACGGGGGTTCATGCCGTCACATTCCCCTTAAGGGGTCGCAATATGGGTCCTGGGGTCACAAGTTGCCCATTTTCGGGTTATTTTTGTCATACCCGGATAAACATATTTTTTTTACAAGTGCTTCGGGAGAAGTGCCCCACTCAATCGTGTTTTCCTATTATTCAGACGTATGTACTAGACAACTTACACGGGGCTTCATGCCGTCACATTCCCCTTAAGGGGTCCATATGGGGATCCTGGGGTCACCAGTTGCCTATTTTCGCGTTATTTTTGTCATAGTCGGATACAACATACTTTTTTACAAGTGCTTCGGGAGAATTGCCCCACTCAATGGTGTGTTCCTATTGTTGAGACATATATACTAGACAACATAGACGGGGGTTCATGCCGTCACATTCCCCTTAAGGGGTCGCAATAGGGGTCCTGGGGTCACCACTTGCCCATTTTCGCGTTATTTTTGTCATACCCGGATAAACATATTATTTTACAAGTGCTTCTGGAGAAGTGCCCCACTCAATCGTGTGTTCCTATTGTTGACACATGTATACTAGACAACATAGACGGGTGTTCATGCCGTCACATTCCCCTTAAGTGGTCGCAATATGGGTCCTGGGGTCACAAGTTGCCTATTTTCGCGTTATTTTTGTCATAGTCGGATAAAACATACCTTTTTACAAGTGCTTCAGGAGAAATGCCCCACTCAATCGTGTGTTCCTATTGTTGACACATGTATACTAGACAACATAGACGGGGGTTCATGCCGTCACATTCCCCTTAAGGGGTCGCAATATGGGTCCTGGGGTCACAAGTTGCCTATTTTCGCGTTATTTTTGTCATAGTCGGATAAAACATACCTTTTTACAAGTGCTTCGGGAGAAGTGCCCCACTCAATCGTGTGTTCCTATTGTTGATACATATATACTACACAACATAGACGGGGGTTCATGCCGTCACATTCCCCTTCAGGGGTCGCAATATGGGTTCTGGGGTCACAAGTTGCCTATTTTCGCGTTATTTTTGTCATAGTCGGATAAAACATACTTTTTTACAAGTGCTTCAGGAGAAGTTCCCCACTCAATCGTGTGTTCCTGTTGTTGGGACATGTATACTAGACAACATAGACGGGGGTTCATGCCGTCACATTCCCCTTAAGGGGTCGCAATAGGGGTCCTGGGGTCACCAGTTGGCTATTTTCGACTTATTTGTGTCATAGTCGGATAAAACATACTTTTTTACAAGTTCTTCGGGAGAAGTGCCCAACTTAATGCTGTGTTCCTATTGTTGAGACATATATACTAGACAACATAGACGGGGGTTCATGCCGTCACATTCCCCTTAAGGGGTCGCAATAGGGGTCCTGGGGTCACCACTTGCCCATTTTCGCGTTATTTTTGTCATACCCGGATAAACATATTATTTTACAAGTGCTTCTGGAGAAGTGCCCCACTCAATCGTGTGTTCCTATTGTTGACACATGTATACTAGACAACATAGACGGGGGTTCATGCCGTCACATTCCCCTTAAGTGGTCGCAATATGGGTCCTGGGGTCACAAGTTGCCTATTTTCGCGTTATTTTTGTCATAGTCGGATAAAACATACCTTTTTACAAGTGCTTCAGGAGAAATGCCCCACTCAATCGTGTGTTCCTATTGTTGACACATGTATACTAGACAACATAGACGGGGGTTCATGCCGTCACATTCCCCTTAAGGGGTCGCAATATGGGTCCTGGGGTCACAAGTTGCCTATTTTCGCGTTATTTTTGTCATAGTCGGATAAAACATACCGTTTTACAAGTGCTTCGGGAGAAGTGCCCCACTCAATCGTGTGTTCCTATTGTTGATACATATATACTACACAACATAGACGGGGGTTCATGCCGTCACATTCCCCTTCAGGGGTCGCAATATGGGTTCTGGGGTCACAGTTGCCTATTTTCGCGTTATTTTTTTTTTGTCATAGTCGGATAAAACATACTTTTTTACAAGTGCTTCGGGAGAAGTTCCCCACTCAATCGTGTGTTCCTGTTGTTGGGACATGTATACTAGACAACATAGACGGGGGTTCATGCCGTCACATTCCCCTTAAGGGGTCGCAAGAGGGGTCCTGGGGTCACCAGTTGGCTATTTTCGACTTATTTGTGTCATAGTCGGATAAAACATACTTTTTTACAAGTGCTTCGGGAGAAGTGCCCAACTTAATTCTGTGTTCCTATTGTTGAGAAATATATACTAGACAACATAGACGTGGTTCATGCCGTCACATTCCCCTTAAGGGGTCGCAATATGGGTCCTGGGGTCACAAGTTGCCCCTTTTCGGGTTATTTTTGTCATACCCGGATAAACATATTATTTTACAAGTGCTTCGGGAGAAGTGCCGCACACAATCGTGTGTTCCTATTGTTGAAACATGTATACTAGACAAGATAGACGGGGGTTCATGCCGTCACATTCCCCTTAAGGGGTCGCAATATGGGTCCTGGGGTCACAAGTTGCCTATTTTCGCGTTATTTTTGTCATAGTCGGATAAAACATACCTTTTTACAAGTGCTTCAGGAGAAGTGCCCCACTCAATCGTGTGTTCCTATTGTTGAAACATGTATACTAGACAAGATAGACGGGGGTTCATGCCGTCACATTCCCCTTAAGGGGTCGCAATAGGGGTCCTGGGGTCACCAGTTGGCTATTTTCGACTTATTTGTGTCATAGTCGGATGAAACATACTTTTTTACAAGTGCTTCGGGAGAAGTGCCCCACTCAATTGTGTGTTCCTATTGTTGAGAAATATATACTAGACAACATAGACGGGGGTTCATGCCGTCACATTCCCCTTAAGGGGTCGCAATATGGGTCCTGGCGTCACCACTTGCCCATTTTTGCGTTATTTTTGTCATACCCGGATAAACATATTATTTTACAAGTGCTTCTGGAGAAGTGCCCCACTCAATCGTGTGTTCCTATTGTTGAGACATGTATACTAGACAACATAGACGGGGGTTCATGCCGTCACATTCCCCTTAAGGGTCGCAATATAGGTCCTGGGGTCACAAATTGCCTATTTTCGAGTTATTTGTGTCATAGTCGGATGAAACATACTTTTTTGCAAGTGCTTCGGGAGAAGTGCCCCACTCAATCGTGTGTTCCTATTGTTGAGACATGTATACTTGACAACATAAACGGGGGTTCATGCCGTCACATTCCCCTTAAGGGGTCGCAATATGGGTCCTGGGGTCACAAGTTGCCTATTTTCGCGTTATTTTTGTCATTGTCGGATAAAACATACTTTTTTACAAGTGCTTCGGGAGAAGTGCCCCACTCAATCGTGTGTTCCTATTGTTGAGACATGTATACTAGACAACATAAACGGGGGTTCATGCCGTCACATTTCCCTTAAGGGGTCGCAATATGGGTCCTGGGGTCATAAGTTGCCTATTTTCGCGTTATTTTTGTCATAGTCGGATAAATCATATGTTTTTACAAGTGCTTCGGGAGAAGTCCCCCACTCAATGGTGTGTTCCTATTATTGAGACATATATACTGGATAACATAGACGGGGCCCGGGTTCATGCCGTCACTCTCATTCCCCTTAAGGGGTACAATTGGGGTACCTCTTGGGGTCACTAGTTGCCCATTTTCGTGTTATTTTTGTATTTTAATATTTTTGAAGTTCTGTTTTCGAAGTGTAACTTTCTATTATATTACTATTATCTATACAACAAATTATTCACATTCCGTTGTGTGATCTTGTTCCTTGTATCCTTGTATAATACACGCTTGGTCCGTTATAAACTATTGCTAATGGGTCCGAAAGTTATCGCTAGCGGGTTATTGCTAGCTGGGGTTATTGCTAGTGCTTCTTGCTAGCGCTTATCGCTAAGGTTAAAGAGCTTGATGTTAGCGCTAAAAACAACAACGGCGACCCTAATAACCTATTTCCGGTTCGTTTCTATTTTTCGTGATATTGAGATTTCTCATATCGCACTTTATCTGACACCTATACAGAGCCATGCAATGAATTGGCCATCGCTTATCTCTCCTGTTACTGCGACCTACTGGCGCGAGGTGGCGCTGTAAAAATAACCGCTATGACGTAGCAGTAGAACAGCTTACTTGATTGGTGGATGAAGGTTTCTTATATACTATCGTTTGGATTTACGGACATCATGTATTTGTTGCATAATTTCTTCGTTTTTGTCGTTTAATATATACGTTAATCGTTATTTTTTCCTTCTCCTATTTATACTTGGATTATGTATATGTTGGTTGCAATCGTCGGCGACGACTATCTGTGCGGAAGTCGGTTGAAATTCACTGTCAAACAGACAGCAGAGCCAGAATCAGAAAAAATGTGAAATTAAATGCTAATCTCCGACATTTCGTAAATTGATTCTGCAATGCTTTGCAAACGGATGTTCAAGCTATGTTCAAACGGAGGTCATTATTAGCAAACAACTTATCCGATGATTTGACCGCAGGCAAATAGGGAAGTAGATCTTGGGACAGATCTTGGGACAGGTGTATCCTGAATTCAATGAAGCCACGCCTATTCTATGCTGATTGGTTTAATCCGAATGTAGGACAAAACACACTCAGACAAAACACCCTCAACGCAAAAATGACTACATGGACATAACCCCCTCAATCGTTTTATAAGGTTGGACAAAACACCCTCAATGTTTTTTTCAGGGTGGACGAAACCCCCTTAATCGTTTTCTCAGGGTGGACGAAACCCCCTAAATCGTTTTCTCAGGGTAGACAAAACACCCTCAATCGTTTTCTCAGGGTGGACGAAGCCCCCTCAATTTCTGGGATTGATGGAGTTTTGAGTGGAGAAAGGGTCTATCTTCATTACATATATATGTATATATACAATGGAGATAGAACCTTTTTCCACTCAACCTTTGATTTGTTTGCCGTTTATTATAATTATTAATAATACTAGTCATAATATACAACAAACAATGATTCATATAAAATAAAAATAATCAAGTAACAGTGGTCGGCGTCATGGGAGTGTTGTGTTGTTGTCCTCACTTAGGTTACCTGAAAAACACACAATGATAATGAGCATTTTTTCAAAATAATATATTATATAATGATAGAATAGCTGGACTGGTAATTCCGAGATAAAATAAAATATTTGAAATTTTCACTTGAAAATAATATATTATATGAGCCAAACTATAAACAGATTTTAAAGTATGATCATTGCACATCATAACAAAAATACAGAGATTAAATAGTAATGTCCTTTAACATTTTAGGCAAACACGGTTATCGCCCCTGATATCAGTGTGTAAATTTACGTCTGATATAAAATGTATAATAATGCCAATCAGTAGGTGGGATAATGGCGCATGAATGTTTATTTTGGCAGGAAATGTCTCAGATGATGTCTCTGGTGTAAAGAACATGGTGTACCTACTGAATGGGCATGTACCTTTAAGGGTTAATGAAACTGCAACACCAACAATCAATCAATCAATCAATATAGTTTTAATATTGTAGTTCGAAAACTATACTGGCCACCATTCCAAAAATAGTTACATGTAAGGTAAAAGCATAAGATAATTACAACATGTAAAAGATAATTACAGGCAATGCATGAACATGAGAACTAAAATAACGGAGTTGGAGTATGTTAAAACAATATAGTTACATGGCATACACAGTTTAAAATTAGCTAAAACGATATAAATGCGTCATGTAAAAATAAGAAACGTATTCCCCGCCAGACCTCAACGAGGCCCTAGCAAGGGAATAACAACTACTTTAATCTAGAACGCGAGCACGGAGACCAAAATGTGCAAAACATATTTAAAATTCGTAAAGAAAACTGGTTAAAATTACTATAACATTTGTTTAAACAAGACAAAATTTGCATATGTTAATATAATTTACACATATATACAATTGCGGCACAATGTATGTACAAGTTGCCACAGGGCTGATAATAATTGTTAGCTTGATAACATTTTTAATGATATGTCTTTATTCGAAACGACTCTTAGATAACGTTGTTCGTTCCGCATATCAGGATCGGCGGGCAACCTGATGAAATTTGGTTGGAATGGGAATAGATGGAGAAAAGGACGTGGGTGGGGGTGGCCCAACCAATGTGTAGTTGTGATGTCGTGGTGCCAGGCGGCCGGCGAGGAAACAAGACGCAAGCGCCGACGACAGCCGGTGCCTGCGGTATTTCGAAACCTCAAGCCGCCACAGCATTGCCAGTGACCCTCGCCAGAATATCGGACGGACTAAGTATAGCCCTATGGCGGCTAGTCACCCCGAGCGTAGCTGCCGGATCAGACCGGCGTAAGCGCAGGCACCCCCACGCCCGCCACCCGACTTCCAGGACACACACAAAGATTGATTTAAAAGGTCTTCTTAGTGTAATGGACCCCACGCTCTCAATACCCAATTCCAGATCCAGATCAGGGCGTGTAGGTTTTTAGATATTGTCTTCCATTCTGCAGTCCACCAGATACGCGGCGAGCGCCCGATATACGGAGCGTCGTGCCGCCCCCTTGGGGCACAGGATGGAGGACAATATCATTGGAGTCTGCAGTCCGACAAGCTCGCGCCTAAGTTTATCCCGCTGCATATCGAACTACGGACAGAGGAGAAGAATGTGGGTGGATGTAACCGGGGTTTTACATGTTTTACAGTCAGCTGGAATATTTTTCATAATTGCATCAAAGGAGCCAGGAAGTAACGTAATATTAAATTTCAGTCCAGTGATACTTTTGTCCAATTTATTGTTTTCATGATATATTTCTGGAGGTTTTAATCTGACAGAGGGTGCCAAAAATGTTTTCTGTATCTTATAATTGGAGTCTACTTCTTTCTGCCATTTCTGAATAATGTTTTGCCGAATAATAGAGTAAACCTCTGTCGGGGATAATCCAACCCTGGTGTCAATGCCCGGATGTGAGAGGGCCGCCTTTGCCAGACTGTCTGCCGTTTCGTTTCCATAAATTCCTACGTGAGCTGGGATCCATTCAAGTTTAATGTCCAGGCCTTGTTTAAGTGCAATGTTATACGTATGCCAAATTTCGAATACTAAATCTGGCCTGGAACGGGAGTAGTAATTTTTGATAGCTTGCAAACCACTGAGAGAGTCGGTGAATATAACAGAAAACAGTGGTTCATGTTCAATCACCCAGTTCATTGCTCTAATAATTCCAACGAGTTCAGCTGTGATGTTTGGTCCGTTAATCTAAACTGTTTGTTAATTTTAAGCGACGGAATCGAAAACGCAGCTGATACTCTCTTTGAGGGTCGGTCTTTTGAGCCGTCAGTAAATATCTGCAATCTATGTTTGTAATTTTGATCAATCATTTCCAAGGCTGCAGACTGGATCAAATGCGTGGGGTCCTTCTTAGAAATTTTGTCTGATACGGACATGGACGTCGGCGGTGTGAGTATGGTCCATGGAGGAACTGGAGGTTTTCGAAAGTCAGCAAAAGTTGTTCCCCCAAGTCCAAACTCCATGACAAGTCTGTCAACGGTCTGCCCAAACGGTGCCCCTTGTGGGTAACGCTTGTTCTCTCCCACCAATTCCGGGTCATCGAACATCCGCCATACCGGATTCCCTCCTGCCGGGTCGGACTGCCCTGGGACACCCGAAGGGTAGTTATGTCTTTCACCCTCCGGGACAGACTGAATGAATGTTTCCCAGGGAATCCATCTACCCGCCCTGATCTGAGTTCGTGCCCAATACATAAGTGTTTGTTCTTCTCTTCTAAGACTGAGAGGTAGTGTCCCCGCCTCCATGCATAAGATGCTGACATGTGTACAAGGGAGGGCTCCTATGGCTATCCTGAGGGCTTTTACCTGAATAACGTCCAGTCGAGACAGTTGGGTCTTACTGGCACTTTGATAGACCTGAGCACCGTAGTCTAACTGTGACTGGATGAGTGATTTATAGAGCAGCAGAAGAGAGTGCTTATTTCACCCAAATTTGGTACCTTTTACTGCTCGCATCAAATTAAGTCCCTTTAGGTATTTTTGTTCTAAGTGGTCAAAGTGGTGCTTAAATGTCATTATATTATCCAAATACATGCCCAGAAATTTCACCACTTTTTCAAATTTCACAGGAGTGCCATCGAGTGTAAGTGTCACAGTTGATTTAACTTGTTTGCCAAAGAGGATCCCCACCGTTTTCCCGGTTGAAATTTCCCAATTGAAGTGTCCCAATTTCGACACCATTCCGAGATCTGGTTCAGTCCGCGTTGTGCTCGTTTTACAAGGTATTGCATATTAGAACCAGATAGCCACTTGCTGCTATCGTTGGCAAATTGAGATACGACGATCCCGGAATCTATGTTTGTAACTGTTCGAGAGAAGTCGTTAATCAGAATATTGAACACCCGTACTTGTATACTACGACCCAACAGAAAATTCCGGACCCATTTATAAATAGTTCCTGTGATCCCATATTCCTTTAACTTGTATAGCAGTCCTGTTAAATCAAATGCATTTTGGAGGTCTAAAAATACGGCTAATACATGATTGTTGTTCATTTGTGCTTTTTTAATGTCATGCTGAAGTACTTTGATGTTTATCTGTCCTAGTCAATGACAGACGTGTGAAGCTACGTTCAAACGGATGTCAACAATACTGCGGCAGGTGTATATTGAATCCGCGAGGCCACACATATGCCAAGCTGATTGTTTGAGTCCAATTTGACAGACATGGTAGAATAGATACTCAATGTGCACATGTACAGTAAATTATTTACTAGTTCTAATCTATTTTCCTACTGACTTGTTTCAAATAAATAGAAAATGTTTGGACTTGATGTTAAAAACTAAAGATGTTTTCCAGAAGAAAATTGTTGTTTTGTCAAATGGGGGTTACGTCGAAGCTTGGTCCTATATGTGGCTGTGACTAGAGAAATGGGGTTTGTGTAATTTGTGACTAGTGTAGGTCATAATGAAATATAACACTCCTGTAGTCTAAATACGATCTAGATTGCATGCTAGTGTGTTTTATTGAAGGAATGCCCAAAAGTGCAGATCCTGTTCAGAATGTGCGAATGTACAGGCTCAACTGGATCTACACTGGTCGCGAACGCCATATAAGTCGCGTGTTGTGTTTGGCTTATTTCACCTTCTCAGTCGCAGTGTACAGCGGATGTTGACACAATCTTCAAACTAATTTCCTACTGCTGTCACCCCGGGCTTTCCTTAATTGACCCCATGTATAGCATTGTTTCATTGTAAGTGGACAATGGCCTACAATAATGACGTTATGACAGTTTGACCAGCATAGCACCAGATCCATTTATGCACCTGACAGCTCTGATAAGTGTCTACTCCGTTGCCCGTCTGATTTAGCATTATATATAAGTACTATCAGGGAAAACATAGATTGTAACCTGACGATGTAAATATAAATAAATGTATATACAAACATCTTACAGTATCCTACAGCTGTTGAAAATTGCACTTTATGTCAATTTTTTCACCCATTGTCGCATTTCAGTATGTAGTTTGTGACTAGGTCATTCTTATATTTTTACAGTACAGTACAGTCCCATATATTTATATCAGCGGTCTAATAAACTAGAGTTCTAAGTAGTATGTTGAACTATTACGTGTAATAATCGTATTATGCATACATTTCGGAAGTTCTACTGATACGATACGTCATATACCCAAGTGACCGCAAAGGGAAATAACGGTGGTAAGCAAAATAAGGGGAAGTTAGTCATGCAGTAACGGCTGGAAAAACTGGCTGTCCGGAATATGAAATCCATAAAACAACGGCACATACTGGTCAGCTTACTGTAAAATTTGTTTTATTTGATATATAAATGATTAATACATAAGTGTATGGCGAAAACAGAAGCTTGTTATATCTCCTTTAAATTCCCATAGGAAAATCGTTTTTTCGCAATAAAATCAATAGGTGACTTTTTTGTTATTGATAAAAAAGTAGTTACTTTTAAATATTTGTTTAGAGTTAATGTGTTTAATGACCAAATGTTCGTCGGCAGCAAAACGTAGAACAGACAGTAGTAATAATAAACAGCGAACAGATGTTTCATTCATCCCAGAAATTAAAGGTTTTAATTGTAGAAATCATGAGGGGGGTTTTGTCCAACTTGTAAACAGGATGAAGGGGATTATGTCCACCCTTTTAAAACCGAGAAGGGGGTTATATCCACCTTGTAAAAACATGAAGGACGTTATGTCCACCTTGTAAAAACATGAAGGACGTTATATCCACCTTGTAAAAACATGAAGGACGTTATGTCCACCTTGTAAAAACATGAAGGACGTTATGTCCACCTTGTAAAAACATGAAGGACGTTATATCCACTTGTACCAAAAATGAAGGACGTTATGTCCACCTTGTAAAAACATGAAGGACGTTATGTCCACCTTGTAAAAACATGAAGGACGTTATATCCACCTTGTAAAAACATGAAGGACGTTATGTCCACCTTGTAAAAACATGAAGGACGTTATATCCACCTTGTAAAAACATGACGTTATGTCCACCTTGTAAAAACATGTTATATCCACCTTGTAAAAACATGAAGGACGTTATGTCCACCTTGTAAAACTGACGAAGGGGGTTTTGTCCAACCTGTAAAAATAATGAAGGGGAGTTATGTCCATGTGGTCATTTTCACACGAAGGGGGTTATGTCCAAGGGTTTTTTGTCCTACATTCGGCGAAAATATATGGCCATACCGCATACAGAGTAAATGGGTCATAGCATCAATATTTATACATTTGAATAGTAATTTATCTTGAGTAGCCATTGTGTCATGTCATGATGTTGTATTGTATTTACGTCATGTTGTTATAACTATGTGACCTGAGTGAATAAACGAATAATAATAATCAGCCTTTTCCGAAATATGTCAGGGTGTTTAAAATTCGGTTATGACTTATTTCTATAACTATTTTATATGATAACATTTTAAGAGCCACCACACGTGAACATGTACCTTCAGTCCTCTGTGACCAGCATATGCCCATACCAGCCTGTACGCAACCATTCAGGCATATTTTGTTCGCATGCAATTACAGAGGAATGAAGGTACATTTTGTGTGTCACGGCTCATTTATGTAATTACTCTATAATTATTCTTTGTTATTTCCAAAGACTGTAATTATTATCCTCCGCAGTAGTGGCAGCGGCACCAGTGACAGCTAGCTGAAGTAACAATAGGAGGAGGAGGAGGAGGAGGAGGAAGCAGCAGCAGCAGCAGCAGCAGCAGCAGCAGCAGCAGTCAATACTTGCAAAAACGTCGCGAGTGTCCAACCATTCTATTTCTTTTAGGCACATATCAAGGTGTATGATCACATGAAAACACATCTTGGTATTTCATTAGAATTGTCTCCAAGGAGACAATTCTAATGAAATACCAAGATGTGTTTTGACTGCCGGCGGTCATTTTAATGTTGACGACGTTGAATGTGTAGATGTGAAACTCCACAATTAAATTTCACATGCAACTGCATTCGAGACACGCCATGTGCAATGTGTATGATCACGTGGTTACAACAACAACAACAACAACAACAACAACAACAACAACAACAACAACAAGTACTGAAACTTCCAGAATCCATCCGATTCAAAGTACGTATTATTTTATATTGTCCTTATTACGTAACGGATTTTGATTATGGCGCATCGAACGAGTCTTCATGAGCTGCATGTGGTAGTCTCTGTATTTTGGCCCAAACGACATAAGTCTGTGTCAAACTCCCTGGACCACCAAAATGCAGCTCATGAAGCTCTATATTTCATCAAAATCCGTTGCATATTAAGGAAAATATCAAATAATACTTACTTTGGAGTGGGCGAGCTTTCAACACTTTCAGCTGTTGTTGTTGTTGTAACCACGTGATCATGCACCTTGATATACTGTTTCGGACATTCAGACATCGGTTTGCATTCTTTCAATATCACTATCATTAATTGAAATATGATTATAATTGAAATAGCATATATAGATGGTTTAAGCAAAGTGAGCTGTATGCGGGATCAAGGTACATGTCTGCCGCATATAGCATGTATAGTTTATCGTGTTCTTTATGCGTTGAATTCACCACATAACACTCACATTTGTGCTATATGCGGCGCACGCTATATGCGGCGTTACAGTGCGCCAATGTATGTGACTTTCTGCCGTTTCGTCTACAGGACTTGAAAACCATTTCATAGCACGCGTTCCACGTCATTTATATTACGGAACTTGCCGTTAGTTTTTGGAATCAATTTCTGAGAAATACGGTCAGATATTGAACTGTTGTAAGGCATTAATCACCATAATCATTCCAGCACAAAAATATTTACACAATTTCCTAACATTTGATTGGCCCGTAGCAAGTCTCTGTCCAAAATTGATATACCAGTAAACTCCCACGCCGAACTACTTTCCGTAACCGTGAGGCGCAGTTAAAATCATTCTTAATAAAACGGAAAATAAACACATTTTCTTGATGAATTTATTTCAAATGCTGGAATTAAAAGGAATGAATGGCCTTTTTGTGAATTTACCGGGGATATAAACTTGTAAAAGTCGCGGGAATACTGGACGAGGCCTTCCGGCCTTCGTCCAGTATTCCCGCGACTTTTCCAAGTCGCAGTTAAAATCATTCTTAAGAAAACGGAAAATAAACACAATTTCTTGATGAATTTATTTCAAATGCTGGAATTATAATGAATGAATGGCCTTTTTGTGGAATTTATCGGGGATATAAACTTGGAAAAGTCGCGGGAATACTGGACGAGGCCTTCCGGCCTTCGTCCAGTATTCCCGCGACTTTTGCAAGTTTATACCCCGATAAATTCCACAAAAAGGCCATTCATTCCTATATTGTGAGCGCTAGTATATGGGCGCGGCGCTAATATATGGGCGCCATTATATGTCGTCATTATATAGTTCTACTATATGATCGCTATTATATGACGCCATTATATGAATACTATTACCTATACTTTGCGCTATAATATGGCGCTATTAAATGGCGCTATTATATGGCGCTATTATTAGATGTATATTTATGTGATCAATATTATATGGCGCTATTATATGATCGTTTCTATGCGGCGTTGTTATATGATCGTTATTATATGCGTTATGGTTCTATTATATATGTACGATATTATGTGATGTTATTATATGATATCCATTATATAGGCGGTAGAATATGGCGTTAGTATATAGCGCTAGTATATGATGGCTAGTATATAATATTCATTAATTCATTATATGATCGCTAGTATATGGACATTATTATATGGGCGCTATATTATGGCGCTGTTATATGATCGCTATTATATGATCGCTATTGTATGGGTGCTATTATATGATCGCTATTGTATGGGTGCTATTATATGATCGCTATTGTATGGGTGCTATTATGTGAACAGATGAGCCATTGTCATTGTACACGCTATATTCTGTATGAAATGGCAGTCCGTGACGAGATGGAGCTTGTCGACTGGTGTAGCCTGTTAATGACATATGTATACATACCTTGTTAGAAGCATGACGGGTGTTTCATTGTGAAATAGCGAACAGTGCAGATCCTGACCAGACTGTGCGAATGCACAGGCTGGTCTGGATCTAAACTGGTCGCATAACACACAAGTCCCATTTCTCTAGTCACAGCCACGTACGAGTCATACATCGTACGAGTCACTTTTCATCTAATTTAAAGGTACATGCCCACTTAGTAGGCACACAATGTTCTTTATAGGAATTAAATAAGTGTATAATTATGTCACTATTCCACCAGTTCTAAAAATTACGAGTGCCCGCTATACAAATATAATCATTTATTAATTATAAATTTACTGTTAGCGACGCGCGGCGGTAACAGTCTATTTTGATAATGTGCGGGGACGACGACTTTCACATCACGGCTTGCGGTGCGCATGCGCAGTATACTACGCGCGTCAATAGACTTCCCAATATGTAAACAAGAATATCAACATGTCGAAACGTCCAGGACGGAAATTGTATGAAACGGCGTTAGCCAAAAAAAAAAAGGCGAAATATCTGAGGGACAGGCTGTACAGAGAGAGTGCATGGTTACTATTGGCGACCAGATCACCAAATGGAAAGAGTTACGTGGAGATTTAGATTTGGACTCGGAACAGAGATTTTTCTTCTCAACTTCCGATATTTCACTGCGCATGTCAAAGATGTGATATGATTGACCGTGTCACGTGACGCGTATTGGTAAAAATAGCATGAGGTCGCAAATACCCTTTCTGGTCGCGGCATATAAAATGCGATTTAACACCAATTAACACTCGCCGTAATTAAAAATAACTCGTTAGTGTGTAGACAAATGGCTCATATAAGGCATGACAGAAAATTAAAAGTAGTAGTACAGTGTAACCTGCTGCGTGGGCATGTACCTTTAAACAGCTGTACTTGCTTGTAATTGGCTGATCTGTATCTACGCTGATCGCAAAATACATAAGCCCAATTTCTCCAGTGACGACCACATATACGGGCATTATCTGTAGCCGATTTCATTAAAATTGCAAAGTATACTTTTCTAGCAAAGTATACTTTGAGGGAGAAATTTTAAAAAAATTGATAAATTTATTAATTTTTATTATACTGAATTTATTACATTATCACAGCCATTTTGGCTGTGATAATGTAATAAATTCAGTATAATAATTCTGCATACTTTTAATCATCAAATATATGCAGTTGTTACTTTTATATGAAATAATGCATTTCAGGAAAAATAAATGATTACTCCCTCAAAGTATACTTTGCTAGGAAAGTATACTTTGCAATGTTGATGAAATAGGCTACAGGTCTATTCTGATTGCCACACATGTGCATGTCTTTTAGCACTCATGTGCCGGAATTACAGTGGAACCTCTCTCAACTGGACACCATGGAACCGTCCAGGGCGTCCGGTTTGGAGAGTTGCCACTGTACCACCATATGCAACGAGTTTACAAGAAACATGGGTATTCGTGATTCTGCACTCTACATCGAGTTGCATAGGGGATGCTAGCGATTGTAGTTACCACCGATTGCTTTAACCATAACATTAAAGTGCACAAGTTAACCCTATGCAACTTGATACTAGAGACACGAATATTCTAGTTTTTAGTATCTGATTTAATAAGGACATGTGCTGACCTTCTGCTCTCGGTGACGGGTTCCACTTCATATTCGAGTGCCCGTACTGTGAGGGATGGTGAACAATGTGCTTCAAATCTCTGGATTTGTCCACAAATTTTGTTTTTTTCAGAAAATGTCGCATATTTTTGCAGTACAATGGAACCTCTCTAAACCGAACATACTTGTGACATCGATGTGTTAAACTATGACCGATTTCACGGTCAAATATTGCTGATGTTGATCAGTATTCATGATTGCAATGCACACATGCATGTGTTGCAGTGCTGTTACATCGGAATCACAGTGGAATATCTCTAAACCGGACACCTTGGGGACCTCCCATGGTGTCCGGTTTAGAGAGGTTCCACTGTATACGGAGATACCGTACAGTATGTTTTTCCTAAATGGGAGATTGTACATGTCCAGAATTACGAGACTAAGACGTAATACGGCACAGTTCCAGTCGAACCCGCTACACAGGAAGTGGGCAAAAAGCGTTTAAATTACAAGGATTGTGTCCGTAATGGCGGAGAGTGCTGACTGACAAACAAGATTTACATCGCACAATGGACACATGTCTGGGGAAATATCCATATAATATTACAATCGTATATTCCTATGCTGTATATACGTTTGATAAAAATAACCAATATAAAAATGGTGGCCGTTTGAAAAATATTACACCAAGTTTTATTCATCTGGTTACCATATCATATCATTTGAGGTCTGTTTCAAACGCCACAAAGGGTAACATGGCTGATATATTGTACATACTACTATGTTTGAGAAGCAAATTCAAAGCGCAAAATATATATACATTAACAAGAACAGACTCACGTGTAATTTATACACATATCTCAAGATATAAACATATACAGTTGAACCTCTCTAAACCGAACAACCTTGCGACATTGATGTGTTAAATTATGGCCGATTTCACTGTCAAATATCGTATATCGGTGTTCATGATTGCAATGCACACAGACATGTGTTTCAGTGGTCTTACATCGGAATTACAGTGAAACATCTCTAAACCGGACACCCTGGGGACCCCCAGGGTCTCCAGTTTAGAGAGGTTCCACTGTATTCCTATTTTCAAACGGACGCCGTCCGTTTGAAAATAGGAGTACAGTGGAACCTCTCTAAACATTTCGATCACGTCGTTGTAATTCCATACGTAATGATAATGGTTGTGGTCAATTGCCATTGTGACCAATACATGGAATCATTCGGACAGTCTGATCAGTTTATATCAGTGAAACAGTCGAGACACTGGTATTAACCTTTTCACCCCTGAATATCCAACATTGGATTTCCATGCTATTGTTTGGAATATTCCATTAATGAGAAAAAGTTGATGTTCGTAAGCGTACATTTAGGATCGTCTAGAAATGTCAATTGATGTATTTACATTTATTGAGCAAAGGCTATACTCAATAAATGTAAATCCAATAATTACTTACAAGAAAACATTGTTAATGTGAAATGTACAGGCTATCACAAGTTTGCACTTACGAACATTTTAGTCGTACGGAGTTTATTGAAAATGCCCCCTGATGACACGGTTCGTTACGAGCCGCCTCACCAGGATCTACAGTGTTTGTACATGTTGGCTTTATGATTCGCAGGGGTTTAAACGGTTAAACACAATCTAATCATGACGTACAAGTCGGCAAGCTTATTGAGAGTTACGCTGGCCAAGAACACAATCCAATTTGGCCATTACGCTACATACATGTATACGGAATAGTTTTATTTCGCCGTAAGACGACCAGAACTGTCGAGTTCGAGAAATAAGGACGCAAATGAGATTATGGCATGCACCCTGCACCAACATTGCAAAGCATACTTTTCTAACAAAGTATACTTTCAGGGAGTAAACATTTATTTTTCCCGAAATGTATTATTTCATATAGAACTAACAACTGCATATATTTGATGATTAAAAGTATGCAGAATTATTATACTGAATGTATTACATTATCACAGCCAAAATGGCTGTGATAATGTAATAAATTCAGTATAATAAAAATTAATAAATTTATCCTTAAATTGAAAATTTCTCCCTCAAAGTATACTTTGCTAGATAAGTATACTTTGCAATGTTGGTGAAATAGGCTACTGGTTTGGGCTGAACATGAATTGAAGTGATCAGTGGACTTAGCCCCCCTTTTCTATTGACCCCTTCGAGGATTCATATGCATATGTCCAGTCGCAGAACATCATCAATCAGAGTTTATATGCGCTCATAATTCATAAAATAGTTCCCCATATGGCCTTATGGTGTCCTTTTAAAGGGTATATTGCCATTGTTGGCGTCGTATTGCGTCATTTATCCCCAGATAAATATGTAAATGTGTGATATACTGGTGCACATGGCTAGTCTGTTCACATTTTGGAAAGTTTCTTTCGTACATAATGCTATTAGTAAGGAAATGCTTTGCATATTACGCAAATAATAACACTAAAAGACATATGGTTTGTGAGCTTGACCTTTCCAACATCTTGCCCTTAAACTACGGAGAAGGTTAGAGGAAGTTATTCCATTGATCCCTTCAAGTTCAACGAGTATTGTATGTACATACAGCTGGCTACAATAGAACGTTTTAAATTGGAACGTTAACTCTTCCAACCCTAAGTAAAGATATTGAATTGAATTGAATTGAATAGTCACAAAATGATTTTCTGATTAGTCCATTTATGAAAATGGGGTGTTTTTTGTCTCTAAAAAATGAAAACTACTAGCAAAATGTACAGATCCTGATGAGACGGCTCGTTACGAGCCGGCTCATCTGAATCTGCACTGTTTGCAAACCCCGCTATAGCGGGTTTTCGGGTTCAAGTGGTTAAACAAGCGCGAGAGCATGTATGCAAATGCTTTCGCTTGCGCAGATCAAGGCTTTAGGGTTGTCCGTAACGTGGATGGAAACCGGAGTACCCGGATGAAACCCATGTGTCCAATCTGGCGACCACCATGCCATCTAATGTACTGCCCCGGCCGAGGATCGAACCCGGTCGTATTGGTGAACAGCGCGCTCGTTTGCAATTGCGCTCGCCGGTAACCTAGATTGTGTATATTATATGAAAGAGAGGAAAAACTCAATCCCAGTATGCTTCAAATGTGACATTAGAGAAATAGGATGGTAGCCCATTCCTATATATATGCGTCACCAGGGGCCCGTTTCACTAAACTGCGTACGACTAAAATGTTCGTAAGTGCAGATTTAGAATAGTCTGTAAATTTAAATTGATGGATTTACATTTTTTGAGCATAGGCTGCATATGCAGCCTATGCTCAATAAATGTAAATCCAATAATTGTTTAAAAGAAAACGTTGTTAATGTGAAATTTACAGACTATCATAATTTTTCACTTACGAACATTTTAGTCGTAAGAAGTTTAGTGAGACGGGCCCCTGATCCCGGGGTTGCAATGTTCGTCAGAAATCACACGGTATCCTTTTATCCAACAGTGTACATGCATATCATGATCAGGACTCACGAAGCCTGGCCAAGAATTAGCACATTTTACGTCAAACCACAATTTCCTTTGTGAAAAGTTAGTGTTGTCCTCAATGGACATTTACAAATAAACCTAAATCGTCAATCGGTATAATAATTGAGACACGCCATGTGATATTGTACCTCGGACATCTGCGTAATTTAGACGTTTACAAAATTTACAATATTTTTCTTAAATAAAGTCAAAAGTTGACAAAATGTTCAGAGTACATGCGGAATATAATGCCGCATACTCTGAAAATGTTGTCAACTTTTGACACCATTTACGGAAAATATTGTAAGTTTTGTAGACGTATTTCATGAAATTACTCAGATGCCCGAAGGTATAAGATCACATGGCGTGTCTCATAAAAGACTATAATACATAGAAACTACAACCACTGGGATGGATGACACACCCACTAAACTGATTACGCTAACTGATTGTAGGAACTTCAGTACGGTACCGAATCATATGAGTGCCATTTAATAGTATATTCCCTTATGCATTTTCGCAGGCCTTTCGAGTAGATTATTGCAAATGTTGATATTTTTATGTAAATCTACATCACTTAAATATTGAACACAATCGGGTTGACATTTGTTTTGCCCCCATCTTGATATGTTGAGACCATTATGAATGTATACATATACATGTAGCTGTTAATGGCTTCTGTGAACAGAATGCAGCATATATATTCGGTAAAATACACTCATATTTCATGTGTTTAACCCATTAGCGACGGGATACAATTATAGTAGTATGAAACTTTTGAGGAACAAATTGCCTATTTCCTTTATTTCATCTCAGATGTATATTTTGTTACCACTCATTTGAACCGTCTCGACGAGACGGTTCAAATGAGTGGTAACAATATATACCTATATGGAGTAATAAACAAATTATTGATATTTTTGTCAACTATAATCATTGAGTCCTTAGGCTGAAGTGAGTTAATAATACCAGATATTTCACTTTAATACTATAATGCAACAAGGGTTAGTATGGCAGACACATTCCAAATTGCGACCAAAATGTTGACTTTAAGTGCAAAAATATCATGTCTGTCACACTTTACTTTTAAAGGCTAAACTAGCGCTGGAATTATACCACAAGAGTATACACGTCGTATTCAGAGCATATGCCTCCCAGTACACTACAAAATGTGGTACATATGAATTTCATATGTCTTTCATGTGAATTCATATACAATATATATGTTTTTCATATGTTTTACATATGAACAGCATGTGTATTTTTTCATATGAATTGCATATGTGGCACATGTTGCTGTGTATATAACTTGTTTTTTCTGTTGGAAATTAACTCTACTTCTAAATCAATCTGTACACCATTTACGATTTGAATATTATATAGAAACATATTTCACAAAATGAACAGTAATCACTGAGACGATTCAGATGTGTTGTTCCAATATATGCTTTCACCGAGACATTGGGGAATTCACAAGGATCAAGAAATACAAATCTACAGACTATGGAGACATATGGAGCCATTAGATAACACTAGACCGATCTGTGAATTGCGCAATGTTATGATTTTATTAGTTCTAACGATGAGTTATATGACAGCAATATTTAATAGCATGCAAACTAAGGCGCCTGCTTCTCTTAAAGAAAATGAAGGCAACCGGCTGCCAATAAACAAAAAGCGAATTAATATTGGCGAAAATAACCAGTGTTACAGAATGCACATCTGTATATTTCTTTGCTGGTTAAACTACTTGGTGGCATGATATAGCAATGGTCAGATGAATGTATGATTGACAAACAAGGTATTTGTTTTTATATGCTGTGGAACCTCTCTAAACCGGACACCCTGAGAGGTCCCCAGTGTGTCCTGTTTAGAGATGTTCCATTGTAATTCCGTCTGTGTGCATTGCAATCATGAACACTGATGGACATCTGTGGTATTTGACAGTGACATCGGTCATAATTTAATACATCGATGTCGAAAGGTTGTACTGTTTAGAGAGGTTTCATTGTACACACTGGCCAGATAGCACGGAGTTTAGAACATAATTCCAGCACAAAAATATTTACACAATTCCCTAACATTTGATTGGCCCGTAGAAAGTCTCTGTCCAAAATTTATATTCCAGTAAACTCCTACGCCGAACTACTTTCCGTAACCGTGAGGCGCAGTTAAAATAATTCTTAAGAAAACGGAAAATAAACACATTTTCTTGATGAATTTATTTCAAATGATGGAATTATAAGGAATTAATGGCATTTTTTGCGGAATTTATCGGGGATATAAACTTGGAAAAGTCGCGGGAACACTGGACGAGGCCTTCCTATAATAATGTCTCCGATGGTTATAACTCCAACCTTAATAGGCAATAAAATGGCCGCTTGACATCGCCGTTTTTCGCCAATATTCATATTCTATAAAAGGCGATATTTTCCGTAAATAACGTCGAAAATTGGCACAAATTGTAGAGCTCATGCGGAATTTAATTCCGCATGAGCTCTGCAATTTGTGTCATCCTTCGACGTCATTTACGGAAAATATGTCGGATTTTCAAAATCAATATCGACGAAATACGGCGCTGCTATAAGGAAGGAATGACGACAGAAGAAACAACAACGCAAATATATAATATATTTTGTATCTGTGTATTTCAGCAACTTTCCATTCCCAGCAAATCGATGCAGGAAGGTGACTTGTATCAGATGCATACTCATTTGTAAATTTGATTCAAATCCCCGTAGGCTCCAATTATGCAAAACGGTATAAGTGTTTATGTGTTTTACGGCGTCTAGTTTAATGAAACAACATTTCTCATTATGGCCAACGTTACATAGGAGCCACACTCTGGTGTTGCCCACCTATCGCATCTCCATTTTTTGCCGATATTGATTTCTAGGAATACACTCGTGTTCCGTAATTGATGTCGAAAGTTGACAATAAATTCACAGCTCATGCGGACTGCAATTTCGAATGAGCTCTGAATTATGTATCAATTTTCAAAATAATTTACGGAATATATGATTGATTTTCGAAATCAGTATCGTCGGAAAACGGCGATGCTATAAGGGAGGTAATTCCATAGCCCTGCTCATACATTTATTTCATAAATTTACTTTTGCAGAATGTTGTTCTTAGCATTATACGAGGGGTGTTCATAAAACACCCGGACAAGTTGTGTAAATTTATCACATGATAATTGGTAAATGTTGCGTCGATTTCATATTTACACCTCATCATTAATATATCATGGACATTTTATCGTTGCCAACGCAACGCCACCATGCGATATGCGGCCCAACGTCAACGTTATTGAAATGTTATGCTCCATAATAATGTTCAATATAAGAAGAACATGCCTCTTATTCTATTTCGTGATCGCACAATGAGTTATTATTTTTAAATAAACACAACCGTGCTGTATGCACTTCCGACAGTCGTCAGACCATGAACTTTACCATTGTTCAGACATAGCACCTGGCATACCGACAGCAACATGCACGGTGCCGTGAAACATTTTTGATATCCTGTCCATACGACCTAATCACTGCGTATGAATATGTGCGGTGATTTGGGTTATTTAATTTTGCATTTCAAAGCCATTTGTAGGTGTTGACGGGATAAATAGAATAGTAGGTTAGTGCCGTGAATGGGAAAAATATCTGGCGCGGCACGGAAACGGGATGTGCTCGGCAGAGCCTCGCCCATCCCGTTTCCTAAGCCTTGCCAGATAGTTTTTCCCATTCACGGCACTGACCTACTATTCTCTATTTACATTCATCGACTGTAACCCACTCGATTGGAAAAATATTCCAGATGTCCCATGTCCACTATCATAAAACGCAAGCATATAGAGAATAGTAGGTTAGTGCCGTGAATGGGAAAAAATATCTGGCAAGGCTTATGAAACGGGATGGGCGAGGCTCTGCCGAGCCCATCCCGTTTCCGTGCCGCGCCAGATATTTTTTTCCCATTCACGGCACTTACCTACTATTCTATTTATCCCGTCAACACCTACAAATAGCTTTAACATGCAAAAGATAACTCCAGCCACATCCTCAAAATCGGAGAATCGACTAGAGTGATAACCGCATCGCAACTTTTATTGTTGCTACGCACACACAAAATAAGTATGTGCCTTTTGGAAGCAAACATCGCTTAATGTCAAGGTAGTTTGGCATATTTCACACAAAAACATTTTTACACGTATTTCTACTTTTAATAATGTCGAGAATCATGAATATTAAAGTATATTTAATAATTACACAGCTGTGTAAACACGTGTGTTCATGATATTTTGGAGCGGCAACTTACTCGTTGCGTTTCAAACACACTGTCACTGGGCAGATATTTTACAATTAACAGCATGTACAGTTACTGTTTGTACACATGGAAGTTGTTGATGTTCAGTGTGGCTCCGGCAAGTAGTGACTGGACATATTGCTGATTCGTATTACTGGATATTGTCAGCGATTGAAGTGCGACACCACTCTGCCTCTGGCCAGTCTGGGTATGTAAAGTTTCATTTTCACACGTGTTTACACTTGTCATAGCCATAGCATAATTCCCATTGCAGCACACACGTCAGCACTGATCTCTACTACTTCAACACCAACATTGTCAGCACTGCCACTACCACTAATGTCGTCCCAGAAAATGTCAAATGTTCCTGGATCTAAATAATCAGACATCTTTTTTTTGCAATACTTTCCCAAACTCAAGTATAATTATTAGCCGATATATTTATAGATCGGCTAATATATTGGTCATCCATCGAATTCTGAAAAGTTTGTAGCAACCCTTTTCTCCGCTATTCGGTAATCTACGAACGCGAATTTTGCTGTATCACTTCCAAATTGCATCAACCGATAAAGTTTGCATTTTTGTCAATTATCTCCGTTTAAAACTTTAAATATAGCCAAATAACACAATTTTGAATACGTAATGAGCTGAACGCCGGAAGATATTGAACCCGGAAGTTGTTGTTGTTGAAGTCCATAGTTGGCTCTAATGGCCATATACGCCAACATACGCCGATTATTGGGCTAATTTAAAGCTTTTATTTATTAAACAGAACAAGTTTCAGCCACGTATAATCGCGTAAAATGTGTTTATTCGGCTAATTTATAATCGACCTCTGCTCAAAATCTCCTCCGACTAGCAACCCCAGCATCTCGGGTTTATCCCATTGGATCGCGTATGTGCGTCATTTGACGCTAGTTAATATTCACAAAAGTTTCCACCAATCAAAACGAAGAAGGAAAATGTCTTTAAATGTAAATTATGTGGTTGTGTACGGTTGTGTGTAATAACATACAATACTGTTACTTGATAGTTTACCATCTAGAAATTTTATTTTTTAAGTTGAATAATAAAAATACATTATTATATTTGTTTTTTTGATATTTTGGGTTTTCCTCCTTCATACAGCTGAAATACATATAGCTATGATCCAGCTATTTCAATTGCGTAAATTACGTGGATACACTGATTACCTGGGGCACTGTTTGTACGGCGCTGGCTCGACGACCTAACATATCGTATCAAGGCACTAGCTTGACGACCTTACATGCCGTAACGGCGACACTGGCTCGATGACCTCTCATTTTTCCCTTGGGTGGTGGTTGGGAGCAGCGAAGGGTAATTTAACGATCGGTTTTCATCCTTTGCGGAATGCCGACTTGCATGGTTTGGCCCTCATTTACATGCCCCCTGTACTTGAGAGCTAAATCCTGTTATGCTCCATTAAGAAGTAATAAGCTTATGGCAAATCATATTACTTTGGGCCGAGCTACTAAAGTGACTGGTGTGGCATGGAAATATTGAGTTCTGATTTTGGGAATTTTCCTCATCGTGTACCCGTTTAATGCGGGATAGTACAACCTGCTGGCCCGGCCTTAAATGACCTTAGCTGTTGATAGGCCGTTAAACACCAATACTCACTCGATCATTCATCCCCCCCCCCACCCGAGACTCAGTAACTACTAAAATGCGGACATATATTGAACCCTGATTTGATCGGCTAATAACATCATGCTCTGCATGACTTTTCATTTATAATTTGTCAATGTTTTTGCTATTTCCAATTTTATTCTTGCTTGCAGAGACAGAAAAATACAATGGATTGTGGGACTTGGAAGGCTGCCAGTAAATGCAGCAAAAATGTAAACAAATACTCATAATTAGATGCATTTTAATTTGTTTTTGTTTTCTTTTTTTCTAGTACATTTTTATTATCATTTTACATTATTTCATAAGTAAGTGTCCAAATCTCAAATGTCTCAAGCGTATCATTTTGTTTACAAGACTTCACCTACATGTCAAAGGTTACTGTGTCAAAGTAGTTCTAAAGCATTATTGAAACACATATTCATACGCAGTGATTGGGTCGTATTGACTGGATATCAAAACTGTTTCACGGCACCGTGTTTCACGGCACATAGGCACTGTGTTGAGGGGATAAAACTGCATTCTGCTTCATGTTCAGCATCATTGGGACCCATCTAGCTGCATGCCTCCTCATATTTAAATATTTTAGTCACACTATGGAGTATGTCGGCAGTGCGTTCATCAGAACTGACAGTTCACGCACAGTGATCAGTTGACCCAGACGTTTACTCTGGGTCAAAACATCTGACGACGCCACTTTTGGACGTCCATGTCTAACCTTGCCCTTCGTGTTTTCCCGTCCATTGTCTATCCGACTATATCGCTCGTAAATTGTCATCCTGATGGTGCGCTGTCATCATATATATCTCTAGCCGTTATACTACGTCATTTCAGGTCATGACGTCACATTTTTCAATATGTCGTCGCTTAAGAAACGTTAAATACTGTCACTATTATTTTCCAAAATGTATTTGAGTCTGCAGCAAATAACACGGAAATGCAAACGCTTCTCATTCCGCCTTCATTAAACAATATGCATTATAGGAATGAATGGCCTTTTTGTGGAATTTATCGGGGATATAAACTTGGAAAAGTCGCGGAAATACTGGACGAGGCCTTCCGAATGGCCTTTTTGTGGAATTTATCGGGGATATAAACTTGGAAAAGTCGCGGGAATACTGGACGAGGCCGGAAGGAAGACCTCGTCCAGTATTCCCGCGACTTTTCCAAGTTTATATCCCCGATAAATTCCACAAAAAGGCCATTCGGAAGGCCTCGTCCAGTATTTCCGCGACTTTTCCAAGTTTATATCCCCGATAAATTCCACAAAAAGGTTCCGGCCTCGTCCAGTATTCCCGCGACTTTTCCAAGTTTATATCCCCGATAAATTCCACAAAAAGGCCATACATTCCTTATAATTCCAGCATTGGAATAAATTCATCAAGAAAATGTGTTTATTTTCCGTTTTCAAAAGAATTATTTTTACTGCGCCTGACACGGAAAGTAGTTCGGCATGGGAGTTTACTGGGATATAAATTTTGGACAGACTTGCTACGGACTAATCAAATGTTAGGGAATTGTGTAAATATTTTTGTGCTGGAATTATACACAATTGCGTTACTTGGGCCGTAATCCAAAAGATGACGTTACCATAGCAATTATAACACGAGGCATAAACATTATTTCCATACTTTGTCTTGGCTTAATGGGATATAATTGACCAGGCTACGAGAGATCCAAATTTGGTTGTAATTCGATAAAAGATGACAAAACTGGAACTTGACTGGGTATTTTATGAACACCCCTCGTATATTGCTATTCCATACTATATTATGCTTATATAGAAATAATAACATATAATTGTTATCCTGTGTTTGTCAACTAGCGGCGAAAGTGAAAGTGAATGTGAAATGGTTTAACGTCCCACCAACAGCTAATGTCATAGAGAGACGGGACCACAGTTTAAAATCTCTCCAGGACAGTACAGTGGGATGAAAATACTATTACATTATTTGTTGATGCCCTATGCGAGGTTTGAACCCACAACATCCGGATTGGAAGTCAGATGTTCTAACCCTATGCCACAACCCATCCGCGGCGAAAGTGAACGTAATCGTCATGTCTACAATACTTTAAATTGCCTCTCGGATGTAGTTGTGTTTAATTGGTACAGTATAGTCTTTGACAATATAACAAGTGAAAACTGCATGCAAATATTCCACCTCTGTCACAAGTTATGTTGGTTTTAATTTTAAATTAGCCTGACTTATGCAGGAATTAATGTGACGTCATAGATGACACATACATACTTGGTTGTATTTGTATTAATTAAATGGTTGGCCCATTGAATGATGCACGTGCATATAGGATCTTCACTGGTGGTAAACATAAAGGAGCTGGGTTTATCAGTTATTTGCAGTCTAACTAATGGCGGAAATTGCCAGATATATTACGCGTAGAATGCTGATTGTCTCCATGGCTTGTTAACGTCACATGGAAATATTATTGGACGTATGAAGGGCACTTATCAATGCCACTTGCAGAACATGCACATTATTTCGCCCATGCCCATGCGATAATGACAATAAAGTCATGATCATATGCCGAATGAATGCATTTATTATAGGAATGAATGGCCTTATTGTGGAATTTATCGGGGATATAAACTTGGAAAAGTCGCGGGAATACTGGACGAGGCCTTCCGGCCTTCGTCCAGTACTCCCGCGACTTTTACAAGTTTATATCCCCGATAAATTCAACAAAAATGCCATTCATTCCTTATAATTCCAGCATTTGAAATAAATTCATCAAGAAAATGTGTTTATTTTCCGTTTTCTTAAGAATTATTTTAACTGCGCCTCACGGTTACGGAAAGTAGTTCGGCGTGGGAGTTTACTTGGATATAAATTTTGGACAGAGACTTGCTACGGACCAATCAAATGTTAGCGAATTGTGCAAATATTTTTGTGCTGGAATTATTGATTTGTGGCTGTGACTGGAGAACCAGGGCTTTATTGTCAGTCGAGCCCCAGAGGCCGTTTCACTAAACGTCGTACACAATAAAAATGTTCGTACGAAGATTTCTATAAATTTACTTCACACTGTAACGTGACTAATTAATGCTACATTTTCCCATCTACATATAAGGGTCATTACACCTGAACAATACCACCTAATAGTTCACAAAATAAGCTGCTAATGTGACCTTTGTTGCATATTTTATTTTTGCACTTACGAACTTCTTAATCGTACGAAGTTTAGTGAAACTGGCCACTGGCCTGTTAACAATAATTCAAACAGATGTGGACGAAGGGCAGTTTTCCTTGACTGGACGGCGAGCAGTGCAGATTGGATCAGACTGCGCAGATGTGCAGGCTGGTTAGGGTCTGCACTGGTAGCAAAGGCCAGAAGTCTCACTTCTCCAGTCACAACCACATATAACAAAAGGCAATCATGTGTGGCTGTGACTGTAGAAATGAGTTGTATGGCTTTTGCGACCAGTGTAGATCAAGATCAGCCTGTGCATCTGCGTGCGTGCGTGGTGCGTGTGTGCGTACGGGTGAGCGGGTGGGCGCATCAAACGCGTCTTGTTAAGCTACATTTGGTGGTCTCTTTATTTTCGCCCAAACTTCTGTCGTTTTTGCGAAGAATCGATTTCCGTGTCTCCGCAAAAACGACAGAAGTCTGTGCCAAACTCCTTAGACCACCAAATGTAGCTCATGTAGACGCGTTTGCTGTGCCATATTTCATCAAACTCCGTTGCATATTAAGGAAAATATCAAATAATACTTACTTTGGAGTGTGCGACGTTCTTGTTGTTGTAACCACGTGATCATTCACCTTGCAGTAGCTAGATTGAAAATAAAAATGCCATAAGACCCATTACCCCAGTCACAGCCATATATAATATCACGTTGGTAATGGACATGGTAATTGCTAACATGTACATCAGTTATCTACCCTTGTGCCACATTTGGAACACTGAAAACCATATATGAAACACGACATGTGATTTTGTATCTTCGCAAATCAGCGTAATTTCAATACAATAAATAAGTTTTCAAAATTTACAATATATTTCATAAATAAAGTCAAAAGTTGACAAAATTGTTAGAGCAACTCGAACATTTTGTCAACTTTTGACGCCTCTTTATGGAAAATATTGTAAATTTTGTAAACATATTTCATGAAATTACGCAGATATCCGAAGGTACAAAATCACATGGCGTGTCTCATATGACATGATAATATGTGACGGTGACTGCAGAAATGGGGCTCTTGGTATTTGTGAACAGTGTAGGTCCTCATAAAATAGTGTAATAGGTGTTTCATTGAAGGAATGACGAACAGTGCAGATCCTGACCAGACTGTGCGGATGCACAGGCTGGTCTGGATCTACACTGGTCGCATAACACATAAGTCCCATTTCTCTAGTCACAGCCACGTCGCAGATGACGTCACTTTTCATCTAATTTAAACAGCCGCACTTGCTTGAATTGGCATGCCAGCATCAGACATGCGTGTTTTGTTTCTGTCATTTATCATGCAGATACTGGTACATATACATGAAGTTCCCCCACGATTCACCATTTCAGTTAACTAGACATTATTTTCATAAAAAAAAGATATCGTACTGCGACAATGAATACGAAGTCGTGGTAACGTATGTTACATGTTCTATTAGAAATAGAACACCAGAAATGTCCGTGTTTCCAGGATCTTTAGTCAGTCGTAAATAGTTGCATAATGGGGGATAAAGCTTTGTGGTGAGTTCGTCTAAATATAGCATCTTTAATATTAAGACTTTTTATTTATTAGTTTGATAAATTGCAAAATTTGGCACTGCATCCGAATAGTATGGAAGCGTCCTGGTGCTAAAATATATTTATCTCCTGATTAGGAGATACTGAGCCCTAATTAGGAGATAGTATCTTAGATACTTAGTGTCTCCTAATTAGGACTTATAATCTCCTCCTAATTAGGAGATATTAAGTCCAAATTAGGAGACATTATATCCTAATTAGGAGTTAGTATCTCCTAATTAGGACTTATTATCTCATAATTAGGGGTTATTATCTCATAATTAGAAGATAGTAAGTCTTAATTAGGAGATATTAAGTCTTAATTAGGAGATAGTAACTCCTAATTAGGAGATACTAAGTCCTAATTAGCAGATACTAAGTCCTAATTAGAAGATAAAAATAGTTTAGCGTTGGCACCAGAACGCTTCCATAGAATAGACATATTTCGAATTCGAATATCTTTGGAATGCACATATGTATATTGACAATAATTCCAACTTCTAATGATACACGATTCTAAGGATTACATTGGCCGAGAGTAGCTACATCCGGGCATATGGCAAGAGTCCATACATCAATTTACTCCAGAACTGTTGAAAGTTTGCATCAATTCGAAATGTGAAATGCGAAAAACATCAGGATTTAATTGACAAAAAGTACTTACATTCATTAACTTTAAATTTGTTTTGAGTGACGTTGTGTTATCCACCATGTTGTTAAAGGTACACGCCCACTCAGTAGGCACAACATGTTCTCTATATCAGAGACATCATCCGAGACATTTTCTGGCAAAATAAACATTAATTCACCATTACCCCACATATTGATTGGTATTATTATACATTTTATAGCAGACGTAAATTTCCACACGGATATCAGGGACGATAACCGTGTTTCCTTAAACTGTAACGGATATTACTATTTATTCTCTGTATTTATTGTTTGATGTGCAGTGATCATACTTTGTAATTTATCGAAAATATTATTTTTTCAGGTGACGCATTTAATTAGTATAAATAATTAAAAAAATATCATGCCTCGTTTGCATATGAAAATAGCCTGATACCACGCGAGTCACTATCAGTAAAATAAATATTACTAAATGATTATAGCTGTATAGCGGGCACTCGTATTGTTTTAGAACTGGTGGAATAGTGACATAATTATACACTTATTTAATTCCTATAAAGAACATTTTGCGCCTACTGAGTGGGCATGTACCTTACGGATTTTAACGCAAAGAATGGCATTGCACATGAGTGTGCACGTTTGTTGAAAAACTATTAAAATATGAGAAATAGGACATAAACTGCTTTTAATCACATTCATTATAGAAATTAATGGCCTTTTTGTGGAATTTATCGGGGTATAAACTTGGAAAAGTCGCGGGAATACCCGATAAATTCCACAAAAAGGCCATTAATTCTTTATAATTACAGCATTTGAAATAAATTAATCAAGAAAATGTGTTTATTTTCCGTTTTCTTAAGAATTATTTTAACTGCGCCTGACGGTTACGGAAAGTAGTTCGGCATGGGAGTTTACTGGGATATAAACTTTGGACAGAGACTTGCTACGGACCAATCAAATGTTAGGGAATTGTGTAAATATTTTTTTGCTGGAATTATATAGTATTGGTCTTGGAACTATAGGGAATAAACGACACTTTTGAAGGCTTTATCGGGATATAAACTTTTAAAAGTCCAACTATACTGACCGAATGCCGGAAGGCCTTCTGGCAGTATAGTTAGACGTGCAAAAGGTTATGCCCCGAACATTCTCCAAACATGGCAATATATAAAATTATGTAGCACGGTGTAGCGAGTGAATACGTCTGATAAATCACGAATACCAGAACAATCCACTTTCAGTTATAACGTGCAGCCCGCAAAACGTTCGGATTACTCCTCGTGGCATCGCCGTTTCCAAGAAACAATAAATCGTGTTTATTGGTAACGGCGATGCTAGGCACATGTCACCTTATTGTCTGTTTATATTAACACATGAATGCATTCAGTATAATATCATGGGTATAACTTTATTAGACAAAACACACCATTTCAAGTATATCTAGTTTCTAGAGAAATAATGACATAACATGAACCATTATGACACAGTCCATAGACAATATGCCTTAAGTTTCAGTAATAATAAACCGTATTTTTTAATATTATTTATCGCAAAATGGGACAACTGTCAACTGTCACGGTGTATGGCAGATAAAATGCACAATAATCATAACCAAATCCGGTTTGAGCCCAACACACCCGGCATTGAAGAATAATCACCAATCGAGATCGCAATCGGTAGCTTTTCTTAAACCACTGTTTGAGTAATTATTCGCACTTGGCGCATAAAACTCCCAATCGAGACCTCAAACCCGGATATAAGGTTCGCAAAATAATGCAAAATACTTCCTCAATATCGATGTGCACAATTACGGAGCCCGGCAGGGCACATGGCTTTTTTTTTATTAATTCGTTCCCACGAAATAACAATTCGTTCACTCAATTTAACAATTCGTGGAACGAATTGTTAATTTAGGGGAACGAATTGTTAATTCGTGGGAACGAATAGTTAAATGGAGGGAACGAATTGTTAATTCATGGGAACGAATTGTTAATTCGTGGGTACGAATTGTTAAATTGAGGGAACAAATTGTTATTTCGTGGGAACGAATTAATAAAAAAAAGAATTATACGTCCCCAGCGGGGCTCCGTACACAATAACCCGGGTTTGAGGGCCGACCGGGTACTAAGCCGGTTGGATACGCCATAATATCCCTGTCCTCAGCCGGGGGCCCATACACAAGTAAATATATAATTATACTATATTAGAAACTTAATCCCTGACATTAAACCGTGTTGCAATAGGTATCCGCTTCATGCCATATCGATGGTCTAGTAACATAAGGTCGTAACTGCTATGCTAAAGCATAGCAGTTACGACCTTATGTTACTAGACCATCGATATGTGTCTTTATAATGTACGCGTTTGTTTCCTCATGTATTCGTCTATGTTAGAACTGAGAGAATAAAGGAATATAATAGGAATTATTGTGCAGTTGGCGTTTAAACCAGTATAGGGTTTGACGGTTCAAACCACACAGTTTTCCGACAATCTATCAACAAACAGAATCCCTGGTTTGAGCTAAAACTAGCGATTGTGGTCAGAAGCCGCAGATTAAACGCCAAATGAACAATAATTCCTCAAACTCGGGTTTAAGAGATCAAACCCTGGTTTGAAACATCGAACCATGATTTGAGTGGTTTGATGAATTACTGTGGAATTACAGTGTTTGAGAGCTCGCTGTGGACCACGTAACGATGTATCCGCACTGGAGAAACACCGGCTCTACGTGGTGTTTGCGACGATATATCAGTCAGAATGTCAGAACGTTGACCTCAATGTTGATCTTTTGGTCAGTCTGGACACGCCAATGCTGAATGAGACAGCGTTTTATGCGACAAACGTTCCACTCACGCCACATAAACCTGCATCTCTCATGTGCGCGGCCGATTATATTAGACTTGAGATTAATTTGCCACATGTGATCGACATTTCACCAGTACGGAGCAACATGTTTGTAGTACACAATTGGTTAATATTGCCCAGAATATCAACGTTTCTGTACATTCATTGGCACCGCATTCTCGCAATATCAAGCAAGTTGATTGTATGAGCCTGAGCTGTTGTACAGCTCAGGCTCAGACAATCAACTTGCTTAATTTTAAGCACGGAACAACATATAGTACACAACCGCCTGCGTTAACCTTTCCCAGAGTATCAACATTTCTCTACATTCATTGGTACTGCATTCTCGCAATCAATCAAGTTGATTGTATGAGCCTGAGCTGTGGTGCAGCTCAGGCTCAGACAATCAACTTGCTTGATTTTAAGCACTGAACAACATGTAGTACACAACCGCCTGCGTTAATCTTTCCCAGAGTATCAACATTTCTCTACATTCATTGGCACCGCATTCTCGCAATCAAGCAAGTTGATTGTCTGAGCCTGTACCTGGTACAGCTCAGCTCAGACAATCAACTTGCTTGATTTTCAAACACACTATTCAAATAAAGAAATTGACATATTGGCAAGGTTAGAGCAGGTGTAGAGTAAACTAAAGTGTAACCGTGTAATTCCCTATACCGCATACAAGCATCCAATCATAATCTTGAACTGACACCGAGGTGAACCACATAACTAGCAGTGTACGGTCCTGCAATAACGAACTAGGGAACAAACAAGAAATAGATGTCACAAAAAAGTAAAGAATGTGACATAAAGAAGCATCCTGAATCAGCAAATTCCCAATATACAATACAATATTCCTTTATTCACACAGTCCATACATATGCCAACATGAGGTATATAGTTTTAAAATGTCAAAATGTCATTACTTGATGATGATTCCTCAGTAATTGAATCGCAATGGAAGGTAGCCCCCAATATCAGTAATTGAAATCGCGTGGCTCGTCAGTATCGGGAGTGTCCCCCTTGCACAGCTGTTACAGCCCAGGGGCCGTTTCACTAAACTTCGTACGACTAAAATGTTCGTAAGTGCAAAATTATGATAGTCTGTAAATTTCACATTACCAATGTGTTCTTGTAAACAATTATTGGATTTACATTTATTGAGCATAGGCTGCCTATCTTCTGCACACTCTTCTGTGTGTCTAGTATCACAGTGGAACCTCTCTAAACAGAGAGAGAGAGAGAGAGAGAGAGAGAGAGAGAGAGAGAGAGAGAGAGAGAGAGGGGAATCAGCCCGTATGGAGGAGTGTTTTAGAGATGTCAACAGCCAAAACAGCCAATGTCGCCTCGACTCGGGTACATGTATAAACTATATTATAGCATTCTCATTATTCTACCGATTTTGATGAAATTAAACACACGAACAATTGTGTAGACCCGTGACTGCTGGTCGTTTTCTGATCTTTCTGGCCAAATTCACAGACACTATGGAACAGTTTTGACCACTTTATCATGTCAATTTCTGACTTTTTCTTCAACACTGTTCCGAAGTAGCTAGATAGATCAGGAAACGACCAGCAGTCATGTCTTCAATACACTTATTATCCCTCCAACCGCTTTAGTTCATCAACATCGGTTGGTAGCATGAGAACCTTATATATAATAAAAATAATACCTGCCAGAGTCGAGACGAAATTGGCCTGTTTTGGCTGTTGACATGTAAAAAAAGCGCACGTGAAACATCTGTAAACTGGACACCGTGAAATATTTCTGAGTGTCTAATTTGGAAAGGCTCCAAGGTATATGTACCATCCAATTAAACATCTACTGTGGGTTGTTCCGTGCTGTCAGTTAACACTGTTCCCTAGTTTCTGGCAAAGGCACGTCCATGTTAATTAATATCCGGGCTATTCCATCAATCAGAGACGGGTACCGTTGTACAAGAACAAAAATAGACAATATCCACATACACTGTCATACACATTTTCTTGACCTGCACAAACATCTGAAATTCGGATAAGAAACAGTGAAGACCCACACACACAACTCCAACTGCAAAGGCTATAGAGGCGATCCATTTGTTTTCACGGCAATGTTAATTTCTCTGACTTTCTGCTGATTTCTAAACATACTATCCATGTGTAGTGTGTGAAGACCTGATCGAACTCCCAATGTTGGCATACAGTGTAGATCCAGATTAGACGGCTCGTAACGAGCCGTCTAATCTGGATCTACACTGTTTGCCAACATTGGGAGTTCGATCCGTTGTTTTGAAATGGCTAAACTGCGGGGAACGTAGATGGAAGGGGGCCGAAAACCGGGCACGTCACCTGCTTTGCCCACAGCGTACACGGCCAATCAAATACTTCACCGATTGTTTGCCTTTCCATTAATCACTTGACTGTAATTGGTCATGAGGGAGCAAGTCCCGTCAGTCTTTTAATTATGCTATTAAACTTGAGTGAACGCATCAGAAAACAATTCATATTAGCCTGAATTTGGCACAGTTCAATGCACGGCCCAGCAAACACTACAAAGTCCATTCTGAATGTGTTGGCCTAATCGCAGTTTAGCCATTTCAAAACAACGGATCGAACTCCCAATGTTGGCAAACAGTGTAGATCCAGATTAGACGGCTCGTTACGAGCCGTCTAATCTGGATCTACACTGTTTGTGTTTAGATCTACACTATTTGTGTTTAGAGCAGGCTGTATTTTACAAACACCAGTAACTGATCAAGTTCTCCAAATTTGCAGATTGTACATCCAATAATCAACATCGAATATATTTCTAACAAGGAATTTATGAGTATGCAAATTCACAAGTGGCTACTTGTCTCCCGCCAGTCAGTACTTTCAGTACTTTGATTATTATATATAACGTTATCATGCTACCAACTGATTTTGATGAACTAAAACGAATGGAAGGATAAGAATTGTATAGAAGACGTGACTGCTGGTCGTTTCCTGATCTATCTAGCTACTTCGGAACAGTGTTGAAGAAAAAGTGTTCCATAGTGTCTGTGAATTTGGCCAGAAAGATCAGAAAACGACCAGAAGTCACGAGTCTACACAATTGTTCGTGTGTTTAATTTCATCAAAATCGGTAGAATAATGAGAATGCTATAACATAGTTTATACATGTACCCGAGTCGAGGCGACATTGGCTGTTTTTCCTGTTGACATCTCCAAAACACTCCTCCATACGGGCTGATTCCCCCCCCTCTCTCTCTCTCTCTCTCTCTCCTCTCTCTCTCTCTCTCTCTCTCTCTCTCTCTCTCTCTCTCTCTCTCTCTCTCTGTTTAGAGAGGTTCCACTGTGATACTAGACACACAGAAGAGTATGCAGAAGATAGGCAGCCTATGCTCAATAAATGTAAATCCAATAATTGTTTACAAGCACACATTGGTAATGTGAAATTTACAGACTATCATAATTTTGCACTTACGAACATTTTAGTAGTACGAAGTTTAATGAAACGGCCCCTGGGCTGTAATAGCTGTGCGAGGGGGACATTCCCGATACTGACGAGCCACGCGATTTCAATTACTGATATTGGGGGCTACCTTCCATTGCGATTCAATTACTGAGGAATCATCGTCAAGTAATGACATTTTTTACATTTTAAAACTATATACCTCATGTTGGCATATGTATGGACTGAGTGAATAAAGGAATATTGTATTGTATATTGGGAATTTGCTGATTCAGGATGCTTCTTTATGTCACATTCTTTACTTTTTTGTGATATCTATTTCTTGTTTGTTCCCTAGTTCGTTATTGCAGGACCGTACACTGCTAGTTGTGTGGTTCACCTCGGTGTCAGTTCAAGATTATGATTGGATGCTTGTATGCTGTTTATGGAATTACACGGTTACACTTTAGGGGACTTAACTAGTCGGTCCCGACATGCAAGGTCATCGAGCCACAGCCGTCGTTAAATCAAAGCATTTACATTTTCATTCTCATACAAACGCCAGAAAGAAATTAACCTACTTTATTTTGAAGGACATCCCAATCGGAAACGTTAAAGTACAAACATTGTTTTTTTCTCTCGCAAGAATTTGAAAGCATTATGCAGGCGTATTTATGAATATAACTAGAGAAATGGGGCTTATTCCATTTGTAGATATTGCAGTTCCAAGTCGTCCTGCGTAGCCACACAGTCTGAGCATCGTCATAGTTGTACGCTATTGCACTGGGAAGCAATGCCAATCCATCTAACGAAGACGACGAGGCTGAGTTAGTTAGCATTATATCACTTCTGGGGCTAGACTGGCCATATTTGATGTACACCCCCATTCTCCAGTCGCAGCCATATTTCTGACGCCCACTGTCAACATTGCACCGTGGCATTTGTGGCTGTGACATGAGAAATGGGGCTTATTGGTTTTGCGGCCAGTGTAGATCCAGATCAGCCTGTGCATCCGCACAGTCTGATCAGGATCTGCAGTGTTCGCCATTCCCGTCATGCTTCTGACAAGCACCATATATCGTTAGGCTACATAAGTGTGATATTTGACCAGGAGCTATACTGGTCACAAATCCCATAAGCCCCATTTTCTCCATACACAGCCACATTTGAGGCCTCGACTGACGCTACAACAAAATGAGTATTATGGAATCGGCAATCGGTGTAGTTCTAAATTTGACTGCGTATCCACACAACGAAGGCATTTAAGTCAGTGTTACTTGCTGATGATATTGTACAAACAGCATGCAAATGATGCATACATACATGTACATAATATGATATATTTAAAATTAAAAGGGGTCCGTTAAAGAAGGAGAATATGTCATTTATGGACTTAACCCCCCCCCCCCCCCGCCCCCTCTTGTCATTTGACTCCTATTATTGTTACCCAAACATTTTAACCAAGGAAAATGACTAAGCAAATGAGGTAACGCTAGGTCAAGGTCATTTGAAGGTCATGTGTTTCACAGTTGTTTGTGACGCTCACCATCATCCGGAATTATAACTGAAGGGATCAGTGGAAGAATGGGGCTAACTCCCTCGTGGAGTTAGCCCCCTTCTTCCACTGACCCCTTCAAGTACTGATGACATAAGTGCTGACGTTAGAAAGTTGACGAGGCTGGGATGATAACACACACACTCCTTAAGCGGCACACACACAGTCAATTTCATTGATACAATAATATACTGTCTGTTTCACGAAAGCTGCCCAAATTTTACGGCCATATAGACAATTCAAAAACAATATTATTTTCGATAATATTAAATTAAAGGAAAATTTAAGAATGTGCCTTCTTTTTATTTCGTGAAATTCGGTCAAATATTGATTTTATTACGAAAAATTGATTTGTCTTTGGGAATTTAACATGGGGGAAAAAGTGGTAAGGAAGTGAGGGAGGAGTCAAAAAACGAAAACATTTGGAAATTGACTCCGAAACCTGACTAGATAGCTTGGATATGATCTAACTAAGAAAACAAAAGTTAAATTTTAAAAATCGGTGCAGTATTTCTGAAATTCAAAAAAATTTCCCCATGTTAAATCCCCATAGACATCTTCACTCACTCCGTGAAGATGTCTATGGGGATTTAACATGGGGAAATTGTTTTTTCGCAATAAAATCAATATTTGACCAAATTTCACGAAATAAAAAGAAGGCTCATTCTTAATTTTTCCTTTAATTTAATATTATCAAAAGAAATCTTGTTTTTGAATTGTTGATATAGCCGTAAAATTTGGGCAGCTTTCGTGAAACAGACAGTAGACGTTAATATTCTGAAAAATAATTTCGGTCACACATGTACACGGCTCAATCATATTGCGCAATAAAAATGTAATTTGCTTTAGAGCCGTGATAGTACACACACCAATTAATGGATACCGGTGTTAATATTGATAGTTGCATGGCCCTCGCCTTAGTATTTTCATATACAAAGAAAAAAATAAACGACACGGAGTAAAATTGGCCAATAATTCGTATGAGAATGAGACCTGACTTTACCCACGAGAAACTCCTTCTGGAATTATGTGCGCATGAGCCAGAAGATTACAGAAATTTTCTACGAATAGACGTTGCTTCATTCGACAAACTGTTGGGCATTGTTGGTCCAATGATAGAGAAACATATTATTACGTACATTGTAACAGAATACTGATAACTGTCTGTCAAACTGCATTCTGTAGCTTCGAAGAATGAATATTGCGCAATAAAATTGACCCACCCCACATACATGGCAATTTTATCCCGCCAACACAGTGCATATTTGCCGTGAAACACGGTGCCGTGAAACATTTTTGATATCCAGTCAATACTATTTTTGCATTTTACAGCAATTTGTAGGTGTTGACGGGATAAATAGAATAGTAGGTTAGTGCCATGAATGGGAAAAATATCTGGCGCGGCACAGAAACGGGATGTGCTCGGCAGAGCCTCGCCCATCCCGTTTCCTGAGCCTTGCCAGATATTTTTTCCCATTCACGGCACTGACCTACTATTCCCTATTTATTGACCAACCGTCAATAAAAATCAAATAAATTTGATTTCTTCAATATATTACGCAAACCGTCAATATCGCTCACAAACGATCAATTTTATAGCAGCATAAATAGGGAATAGTAGGTTAGTGCCGTGAATGGGAAAAATATCTGGCAAGGCTTAGGAAACGGGATGGGCGAGGCTCTGCCGAGCATATCCCGTTTCCGTGCCGCGCCAGATATGTTTTCCCATTCACGGCACTAACCTACTATTATATTTATCCCGTCAACACCTACAAATACCTTTAAAATGCAAAAAATAACCCCAGCCGCATCGTCAATATTGGACAATCGACTAGTATGACAACCGCACATATTCATACGCAATGATATAGGTCGTATTGACAGGATATCAAAAATGTTTCACGGCAACGTGTTTCACGGCACATACGCACTGTGTTAACGGGATAACACTGATATATGTGTTTGGTAGAAGCATGGCGGACTGTGCAGACTCTGACCAGTGCTACAGTGGTCGCAAAAGCCGTACACTGTATGTTGCTAATGACATCGACAAATGATCTGATTTAATTTGGTAACTGAATACTATTTATCGTTTCATTTGTGGAGAAATATGAAATCAGAAAAATATAGACATTTATTATATACCTACCCATGAAATACATAGTTATACGATGTAAATAAAAGTCATATGTTCTCATCGATGAAATAAACAACTTCCGGTGAAAATACGACTACTTAACTATCTATATTCATAACGCGCACCTGCAGTGCCGGACTGCAAATAGGCTGCAAATACACATTCATTACCGTATACAGTCTAAAAAACTGTTAATTTCCATGGAGCGGTATATAATAAATAGAATATTCATATTTTTGCAACGAATATGATATATATGTTCATCTCGTTGCAAAAATATGAATATCCTCTATTTATTTCTATGTATCTGATGAAATAAAGACACCGACTATCTGTAACCGAGTTCACCAACATTGCAAAGTATACTTTTCTAGCAAAGTACACTTTGAGGGAGTGATCATTTATTTTCCAAGAAATGCATGAGATATCATCGGTGCTGTGGTGTTTTGTTTTTGACATCGTAAGTTTGAATTTTTTTTTAAGTAATCATGGTTTGTAATGCTTCAGTTCATCAGCACGTGCTATCGGTGTAATTTTAGAAATTTTAGAAATATCGGAGATTGAAATTATACCATGCAACATGATCATTCACTGTATAGCCGTCGTAAAATTCATTAGCGTCGGACCATGAGAAACATGGACCAAATATATTGCGACCAGTATAGGACAAGATCAGCCTGAGCATTTAGGTATGAGACACGCCATGTGCGTAATTTCATTAAATACGTTTAGAAAGTTTACAATATTTTTCATAAATAAATGTTCAGAGTACATCATTCCGCCTCACTTCGTACGACTAACATGTTCGTAAGTGCAAAATTATGATAGTCTGTAAATTTCACATTAACAATATTTTCTTGTAAACAAGTGTTGGATTTATATTTATTGAGCATATGCATCCTATGCTCAATACATGAAAATCCACCAATAGCAATTTTCAGACGAAACGGGCCCCAGATTGGAACAAGGTAAGTAAGAAGGTGTACAGCTGTCGTTGTTGCAGAATAAAATACAATGCACCCATTACAATGGAGACAGTGAAGCTAACAAAAAAAAAACAATACACGCGTACAGAGCTGGCAGGCGTACAGTGGTGGTCGCAGAGGCTTCAACAATGCACGCAGCAGTTGTTGCCGGCAATACGTGGGTGGATAAAAAAAGCTCCAACCTCATTAACCCGAAACCGAAACAATGCAGGGGGTTATAGCCGCTGTTATAGTTTCTTCCATTGTTGTGTGACCAAAATCTCATGTCAATGTTTTACTCCATCGTTGACTAAGAATGCAGGAAATGCCATTTGGAGAGTCTACGTTTACGTCCACGCCCAAAATTCTGCTGTGGTATTATTTTAGGCACCGCTAGGGGCATGTGGAAGATTCCAAGAAGACATGCGTTCTCGTAAAACACACTATAGCAAATTACGGTGTTTGTGTGTCTTACACAATTGTAAGTTATTCAATCAGTGGGAAGTAGTTTTACTTACAGGACGGCCAGATTCCATCACGGAATGTTTATATATTGTCTGCAACAAGTAACTATGATGTACTTGACAATCCTTACTGTCGTATAACTGTTATTTACTAGGCGCATGTGAAGTGCATACTTCATCTTTATTTGTATTTATACTTTATCCAGAATAACCATATCTCGTGTTATGAACACTTCATATGCCTTCGTGCACTGACTGACTCGTCCCCCGATATGCAGTGCGACCGATTGGCGCCACGAGCGCAAACAAGCACGTGTGTGAGATGACATGCCTTGTTCCCACTAAGGAACCGTTGGCCAATTTCGTAAATCGAAAATAAACATCACCGAGACGCCGTTGCTCTGTACTTTATGGAACGACTTTTAGCAAATGGCCCGTATTCCAATGACTCCTATAATTGATTCTAAATTTTAGAAATGTTAAAAATATTAATTTCAAAGTTTGTGATCTTTCATGAGCTGTTAATGCTATTTACGGACACTCGGGAAATGCTTTCTAAATAAGTTTCGATGGAGGTCACCAAGTGACACGGCATATTGTCTGGTGTCTGTGTGAAACTGTGGCTTTGACTGGATAAGTGGGGCTTGTAGCTTATGCCGTTTGTGGCCAGTATAGCTCATGTGGCCCGTTTTCGTACGACTAAAATGTTCATAAGTGCAAATGTAGGATCGTCTGGAAATTTCAATTGGTGGATTTACATTTATTACGCATAGGCTACACGCAGCCTATGCTCAATACATGTAAATCAAATAATTGTTTACAAGAAAACAGTGTTAATGTGACATTAATTTTGCACTTACGAACATTTTAGTCGTACAAAGTTTAGTGAAACGGCCCCCAGTTCTTTCCTCTTTGGGTGACAACTTACACATTCTGAAATTACTACTTGCTCGTCTATCCGATCTAACCGGTCTCGGTGAACATGCATAAGCATTGTGCTGTTCAGCCTCAGCTGTGTCATACTTGCTCTGAAGTATGTTTTAACTCTACGCAATGCACTGAACGACCTTTCACTGACAACATTTGTTGCAGGCAATACCATTACTAGTTTCAGTATGCTGCCAACCTCAGGATGCCGATGAGAGTTTGATTTGTACCACTTAATGATATATTTGGCGCAAGTGACCGGCAACAACATCTGACTCCTTCCTGCTCAACATAATTAGCTCTGTTTCTAGAGCATGTGCGTTTATGTATGTTACATACATCTTCGTTACTAGTTCATAGGTCATATACACCTTGAAGCCTGGTTGGACGAAACGGTCGACGATGCCACCGATAGCTAGATCCATCGCTTCAAAGTAGGCAACTCTAATTTGCTCTTTGACAGTTAGTGGGTGGCTGTACGTCGATATTTTGTCATCGAATCTGACTGGTCTTCTTTTCTGTCTCGGGAGTTTCCCCTCTTGTATTCCCAACTCGACCCTTCTCCTCTCCATCTTTCCGAAGAACAGCTCGAAGTCACGATCTGACGGAATCTGTTTCAATACAGCCATTGTAGAAAAAGCCAGTTCGCGACCATCTAACACACTAAGTCGCTCACCCTGCAACGCTGTCGATAGGTGAACGATAATTTGTAGCGCATAACCACTGCCTAATTGATTGGCATTGTCTCAATGCCAATAAATTTGGCAGTGGTTATGCGCTACAAATTATTTGACATGCTTGGTTGTTCAGCGTACAACATAACTTTACTGTTTCTTTACAAGAAACGGCCAAAATAATGCCAATGCCCAGCCGTGGCTGCAGTAGTGGCCGCTACGGCCGTGTTCCATGTTAATATTTAACCTGTTCCATCACTGAAAATCTTACGGAAACCAATAATGGCCACAGTTGATATTTTTATTTCCATTGAAAATTTAGGAAAATATATTGAAAATGCAAGTAAGAATCCTGACATTTCAAGCATCTTGAAACATTCTAGAAAGTATGTTGAAAATTCAAGAAAAATCTTGAAATTCAAGATGTTATCTTAAATAAGATCTCGAGGTTTCAAGATCTTTCTTGAATGTTCATTGGATTTGCAAAATCCTTTGCTTGAATTGTCATGACATTTTCTTGAATTTTCAAAATCCGTTTTTGAATTTTTATGATCTTTTTTTGGAATTTGTCATTAAACTACCCCCCTCGCCGGCAGCCTTGACAGTTTAATATTTGACCTTGGCATTGCCGATATACAAGAGAGGATATAGCTGTAGTCCATACGTGCGTTAATAACATCTTACATTTCGTAATAACATATGAATACTTGACTGATCTTTAGAATATTTGGACAAGTGATTCATATGTTATTAAGGACAATGAGAACGTTAACTCATTATTGTCAAGTTAGGGGATTAACTTAGGGATAAGGATTACATAATCTTGAAAATTCAAGAAAAGATAAATAATAAAAAATAAAAAAATCATCTGTGGCACTAACGGGTTTCCGTAGAATGCGGTTACAATTCTTGCCAAAACTGCTGAACATGTATTGACAATGTCAACTCGCAATCAAACAGTTTGATTGTCTGAGCCTGAGCTGTAGCACAGCTCAGGATCAGATAATCAATCTGCTTGATTTAAAACACACTATTCAAGTATATTTATCCAGCTACAGGAGTGTACTATTTGTATTGATAATGAGCTGATCACAAATCCCGTAAGCCCCATTTTTCAAGTTACAGCCTTATATTATGACTGATCAATGTTTCTTGGTTAATAGAACATTTCAAAGTAAGTAAATCTATTCACAAAAGAAATGGAAATTAACATATGGATGTCCGTCATCTTGTAACTGACTTACACTTATACGTATCATTTAGAAACGTTATATTGAGTAAAATCTCCGTCCAAATCCCTACTATATAGTATGTGACAAACCTGTCATTGGCAGGGCATTATATGACGCGGTTGCAATAATTGGTCACGAATATAACCACGCACACGATCAGTTGTCACTGACAGGCGGTCAGCCATGTTTCTGCCGCCATCTTAATAACAGGTGCAATACCTCATCTTGTGCTGTCATTTACAGAAAATATCACAGTTTTAGTAAATGTATGTCATGAAATATCACACATGTCAACTATATACATGCAGCACATATAGCCCTATCACCCACATGGAAATCCTCTCATATGCAGCAGAACATGTGTGGCATGTTAATGAATAAGTTATAGTTCATGCACTTTGTAATATGCAGTCCACAACCGCCTGCGTCAATCTTGCACAGTAGCCTATTTCATCAACATTGCAAAGCATACTTTTCTAGCAAAGTATACTTTGAGGGAGAAATGTTCAATTTAAGGATAAATATATTAATTTTTATTATACTGAATTTATTACATTATCACAGCCATTTTGGCTGTAATAATGTAATAAATTCAGTATAATAATTCTGCAATTAGACAATGAAACTGCATGAGTTCAACGACTATTTTCAAGTATTTTGAAATAAATAAATTGACAAATATAGAGAATATTAGCGCATGTTGCAGTGTATGCCCAAAGTGATATATTTCTGTTGTAGTTGATTTGGATATTAACAATGATAAAACCGTCTAATACCGTGAGAATCAATTTTAAGATGTAAATAAATTCCCCAAGAGAGAGATTTACTTTGCTATAATCCTGGCCCAAATCTGCGCTTATAGGATGTTCATTTATATTCCATGTGATCCATTAAAGGCACATACCAGGAGTTTTTGTAAAGAAAAATATAAAAAATATGTTTTCATCATGGCCCTGTGTAAAGTGGTTTAATTGAAGATATGTGACGATACCAGGACCGCTGGGTTTGTTTCAATTTTCGCTGATATCGGTACATAAGGAGCATGTGTTCTATCATGCTGAACGCAACAATATAGGATCTAGGCGAAGAGTATTATGGTTGAGATCGGAAAACAATAAGCCAAAGCTGAATTGTTCAGAAAATGACCAAAATATCATTAGTAATAACATATCAAAACACACTGGAGCTTAATCCAGGAATCATGATGGCGTCCAAACTGGCCGTCAAATGACAAAAATCATAACTAGTACAAAATGCAATAAACCAATCAGGAAATAAATGTGCCGAAAAGTGCTTAATATATAGAGAATATTCATATTTTTGCAACGAATATGACATATATGTTCATCTCGTGGTGTGAAATGCCTAACGGAACTCGTGAAATATGAACATTTCACACCACTCGATGAACATATATGACATATTCGTTGCAAAAATATGAATATTCTATTTATTATATACCGCTCCGTGGAAATTATCAGTTTTTTAGACTGTATACGGTAATGAATGTGTATTTGCAGCCTATTTGCGCTGTTTTCCCGAACATAGATTTTATGAATATAGATAGCGGAAGTAGTCGTATTTTCACCGGAAGTTGTTTATATCATCGATGAGAACATATGACTTTTATTTGCATCGTATAACTATGTATTTTATGGGTAGGTATATAATAAAACTAAATAATCATAATAATCCAAATTGTGAAATGTAATACACTCAAAATGGCGTCCAAGATGGCCGTCAACATCTCATAACTCTCTAAGCTGAGCAAACATGTGGAACATTTGGAATATATATATTCAAATGTAATATTGTGGTTATTAGGAGACATTCCAACTATACAATATATTTAATACATATTTTATATATTATGTTATATGAAATGATATTCAAGATGGCCACCAAATTGAGAGAAATGTCGTAAAATTAAGCAAATTTGTATATAAAATATTAACATTTACCCTAATTACAATATTTGAATTTGTTATATGGGTCATTAGAAGACAGTTGAACAGTGAAGTACATGTAATGCATACTTTATTTATTATATTTTGCAAAATTATATTCAAGATGGTCACCAAATGTTGAGAAACTGAATATCGTAAAATAACTTACATCTACATACGGCAAATCATCACAGGAAAATGAAGAAAAACAGCACTTTATTATTATTTATGCTTGAAACATGTCTCAAATTGACAGATTTAATTCATTGCAGCATTGTAAAGCACACGTATGTTTGTAACTGCACAACTAATTGGAATAAGCTGCTAAATTAACTTATCTGTAACTGTTAAACAAATTGCCACTGGCATTATCGTCACGCAGCACCACATTGAACGTATAGATCATAAGTACCTTTGATCTATATTGGTAGTTTAATCCAAAAATGATGGTAACTAGAAATATAATAATTATGAATACTTATTGATGTGTTATGGAATTTGGGCAGCATAATGGTAACATTTTAATGTGTGAGGTGTGCTGCTACATTATATTATCAGTTGGTAGTTCCATTTGCGCGGATAAACATGATTGATCGATCGAGTTTGAAATATCCATTTATTTTACATGCAATATTCACATTCGAATTTGTGTGATATTCTACTTTTTGAAATCTGCAGGAACTGGTATAGCAAGCATACCACCACCATATTATTCTCATGCATAATGTTCCATATGTCACCATATAACAACATTGATATGTGCATCCCTTGTCTAGAGCGATGATTGAATGGATTCGATTGCTTTTTTTGCAATATACTACGCCGTATTACATAAATACGTATAAACATTAACATTAACCTCGTGTTTTTTGGACTGCTAGAATGCTCGATATATATATTGAGTAATTGTATTTAACGGGCTGTCAACATCTATGGTCATTTTAGGCACCGATAAACTGGGGTAAATCCCGTATTTCATCTGTAAAGGGGAATCCCAAAATCAGAATAGAATATTTGCATCGTGAAATTATACATTCAGCCCTCAATTTAGAATATCCGGAGCTGGTGCCAGGTCCTCAATGCAAACTGAAATAGTCACTCAGTCCGTCAAACGTACAAGATAGCCAAATTGTAACTGAGGGCCAAATCTGGGAAATCACGATTCTGTTAAGGATGACCCGCACCGCTAATATACCCGTTTCATGCTCCCAGCCAACCGCCCACAGCTTGTCAGTTAGAGTAAACATGTTCCCACGAACAGGAGACTATTTAAACGTCGGTTGTCAACATCAAACTTCAAAGGAATGAAAGATGGACAATGTGTCACATACTTCCATTTAAATGAAAGTTCATTATTGTATGATTTTAAAAGTGTGTACTTATATAATGTATGCATTACCCTGCAACCCAAAATATTATAATTTATCAAATATATATATCTTAAAATATATGATCTGACAATATCATAATATAAGCTGATACGTTGAAAGTAGGAATACATGCAAATATAGACCGACAGGAAAAACGACAGATTTTTCCTCACAAATCATTATTTATGTCACATAAAATGCATACGTTATGTCTACAATGTACTCGTATATGAATGTAATTACGGTAAAAGAAAGGTACTTCTGAAACATTATACTCAAATTTATATTTAATGCGTATTAATTCCAGAAGAAAGCCAAAGTAATTGCTACCATGTACAAGTATATATAACCACATATATACAATCTGAAACAATCACTAAACATTGGGACTATCAATACACGCTCGGACTAGCAACAGCATAGGCAGGCTCAACATGCGGGCTGTGACCTTCTGTTATGCATATTGGAAAACGTTTTCAAGTTTTGGCGGCCATCTTGGACGCCATATTATTTCAAATATAAACTTCTTGAAGCTTTAATAATAGTATACGTAACTCCAAAACAATTAGAAATCAGTTTGTCTATATTGAGAAGAAAATGTAACCTTTATATATTTGTTGGCAATCTTGGCAGCCATCTTGGATATTTGAAAGGTTAAGCGACTCACAATTATTGGAAAGGTTAATATATGCATTTTTCTGTGATATGCTGCTACCCTATGTGTGAATATGTTCATTATAGTCACATTCATGTGTTTAATACAGTTATGGCAGCCATCTTGGACGCCATCTTGAGGAGTTTTGATATGTTTCTCCTAATGATATTCCGGACCTATAATGAACAATTCAACTTTGGCTTATTTCTTTCCATGCAATATAAGATTTGCTGAGAAAAAAATACGCTACAGCCTTCAAACTAAGCAAATCCTTTTTTATATATTAATTATGGAGAAGCATATACGTTTTGCATTTGCAAATGATATGGAGAAAACCATTTTATTGCATCAACACACTGTATTTAAAACTCATAACAAACCAATGTAGTGTAAGTATGTGCACTAGGCCGCCACGAACGTTATGTATCGAATTTTAGTGAAACGGGCCCCAGCAGTCGGCGTAGACGTCCTAAGTTTTACCTATGACTGATAAATGGTACTTACAAATATGACATGTGTGGCAAGTCTAGCTCCCATCTGAAGAAAACAATTCATGCAGCCAAAGATGGTTCTATGCAATTTGTTTGAAGCATAACGGGTGTTTCACTGACTGGGTGACACACAGTGTAGACCTTGATCAGTCTGCGCGAACGCGCAGACTGATCTGGGTCTACACTGGTGGGAAAATGTGATAAGCCCCACTTTGCCATTCACCAGTCTAATTTCAGGGATACGCCATTGTAAACATACGTACATACTGGTTTAATACACTACACTACACCATACCACTAATACATGTATAACGTTCTTGTGAACACCACCTGAGTTGCACCTTATCTGAAACATCTCTGAACACCGTAGTAGTTTTGGAATCATACTTTATTGGCGCGCAAGTTATCGTAGAGTGGAGTCAGCTTACATCTTAGAGGAGTGTGTATACTTTCACAACTATCTATACTTCAGGTAACATTTCTGGTTTTTGTAGGTTGGGAAAGTGAGACACTATTGCTGTGGTTAACAATAGACTTAATTGAGATACAACCATCTCAGAGTCCGCTCTCGGCACCCGTGTCCAGACTGTTATTATGCATATACATTGATGAAACTTTAATAAACAACAGATATACCAAACTGCGCCACACGACTTTCCAAACTTGATTGTATATCCTCTGGATGAAATTTACCCAGCGTGTATGCCTTCAGCTAGTCAAAACAAGTATTCATTATCAAACACGTTTGTCATACCGACTTGAACTATGAGGCACAGACCATTCTGTTACTCTAATACTATCTAAGTTTGACAACTTTTGCAAGATTTGCAAGAATTTGAAAGAATCAAAGACAGACTTTGCCACATTAAAACTATTTACAAGAAGTGAGAGTCTGCTACATTATAGAATGCAGCAGACTAATATCATTTTAGATCTGGGATTTGAACCCAGGCACGAAACAGTGCCGACGGGCAGACAGTTCCATATAGGTATAATCCTTGGGAAAAAAGAGAACTTAAAGTTATCATAACAAGCCAAGGGTCTACTTTACTGGAAGGGGTGAATGGAGGAAGACCGAGTGGACCTGGGATTTGGAATATGATGAAGATATGTCGACTTGTCAATAACAACCAGGTCATTGTGGATCTTGAAGAAGAAGACCAGGCTATTATTTTCTCTGCGTTTAACTAGAGAGGGCCAAGAAAGGTCTTCCATCACCTCACCAACATGGCTACGGTTCCGCCATCTTCGATAACACCACCTAGCTGCAGTTCTCTGTACCTTTTGAACGTTACTGATGTCTGTTACTGTGTAAGGGCTCATACTGCAAGAAGCAAATTCCAACTGAGGCATAACACGGTTTTGTAGGCAACATCTCTGGTGCTTTTAGGAGCAAAGGCCACGTTTCTCCTCAGGAATCCAAGAGTCATGTTGGCCTTGCTGGTTACATTATGTATGTGTGTACCCCAAGACAGATTGTCAGTAAAGGTCAAGCCAAAATACTTGGCAGAAGACACACTCTCCAATACTTGGTCATGAAGAGTGTAGTCATGGATCAGATGGGTATGTGGTTGGTGACTAGTGACTCTGAGTGTGTGACATTTGGAAGAATTGAATTTCGTAAGCCATGTTTCCTCCCACTTGGCAAGTTTGTCAATGTCGGCTTGTAGAGATTGACAATATGTGTCTGTACGTATACTGTATGCGATCTTGTCTTGACCACATTTGATTCTGTTAACAGAAACTGTCTTTGGCATAAACTGATGGGCATTGGAGTGCAAGGCGAAATATACGACATTATAAAAACAATATACAATGTAATATAGAAGCGTGTGTCAGAATTAACGGTGGCCTGACGGACTGGTTCTCTGTCACTTCCGGTGTCCGACAAGGCGATTATTTGGCACCGACACTTTTTGCCATCTACGTGAATGACATTGCGGCAGAAATAAACGGACTGAACCTTGGGGTATCCATCGGCGACACAGAAATGATCAGTACATTATTATATGCTGATACTATCGTGTTAATTAGTGACACTCCGGAAAGTTTATAGTGTATGATCAATCGCCTACATCAGTGGTCAACGAAATGGCGACTAATTATAAACATTGACAAAACTCAAGTTATGCACTGCCGCAAACATACAACACCAATGACTGACTTTACATTCAAGTTTGGCGACTCAGTACTTTGTACCACATCCAACTACCGATGCCTGGGGTTAAACATACGTGACACCCTGAACTATACACGGTGCAGACGTTATACATAACGCGGCTAGTCGTACACTAGACGCCCTCACTGCGAAACAGTTCAGCATTAAAGGTCTTGACTTTAAAACGTATAGTAAGTTATACGACAGCACAGTGGTCCCGATCGCAGACTACGCCGCCGGTGTATGGGGCTTCAGACCATACGATTTGATGGACAAATTGCAACATAAAGCTCTGCGTACGTATCTAGGAGTCGGGAAGCAAACCCAGTTACTGGCGATAGACGGCGTTTCTGGCTGGACGTCCCCACATATCCACGGAAAGTGCGAAATGGTACGGCTGTGGTGTAGACTTTGTAAAATGGATGAAACCAGAATTCCCCATACGACATTAAAATGGGACATGAAATGTGGTTCACACTATAGGAACACGTGGTCTCGCGAAATTAAACATACTAGATGAATGTGACCTTCTACGTCTCTATGACCTTGACCTTATGAAGCACACTGGAACATCGTTTGTCATTAACATGGTCAATGCCAGGCTCATTGACAATGCACGTTGACATGATCAGTTACAGCTCTCCCCAAAGTTACGGACTTACAGACTAATTAAACATGAGGTACCGTGTGATAAATATCTGAATTGTCATTTAACATTCAAGCAACGTTCTACTCTAGCTTGATTTAGAGCTGGTACTTATCCACTAGCTCTAGAACTAGGTAGCTACCGTAGGCCAGCGATTCCAGTTGAACAGAGGATCTGCAAAGTCTGTAAAATTGGAGAGGTTGAGCACGATATACATTTTCTGGTGAACTGTTCTGGTTATATGGATCTTAGGAATGTGTTTGTTAACCGATTCGATGATTATGCTTAGTTTGCTACCCTACCAGACGACATCAGCAAATTTACATACATTATGAACTCAAACCCCAAGTTACTCGCCAATCACATAATTAACTGCTATGAACGTAAGCGCACATTGCTACAGGTGTAATCACCCCAAGTTGCGTATTCTGACGTCATAGGAATATTGCTAACATTATCCATAGTGTATAGATGCGAGTTACGTCCCATTAACAGGTGCGCATTAGCGGTCACGTGATATGGATCGCATTACTGACATTTGGTAGGCAATGGTTCCTTAGCTATATATGTTGGTGGACAACAGTGTGATAAAACACTTTCCTTACATATGGGTGAGTGGTGGGCAAAACATACCTGTATAGTGGTTTGACCAGCATAGTACGGATCAGCATGTGCATATGAACCGTCTGTTCAGAGTCAAGTTCGCTAATTGTCTGTCCAGCCTGCACAGCGGGTATATAGTGTGGTTTGTCCCCCGGCCTCCCATTGTACATATACATATGTTTCAACTTGATGTAATAATGAGATTAGCGTCGTTCTGCCTATGGCATACTAGGTGAAGTTCCATATTGACCACACGATCGTCGTAACATAGGTATATATTCATATATCACTGCAATCGGCATAATAGTGCTTAATGATACATACTGAGGGTTTTAGTGCACGTCGAACGGCGTATATTCCGACAAGCCTGCACACATCAGTGTGACGGCACACATACTGCGTACACCTGGTCATATAATGCATACGTGCTCATCTATTTACCGTAAATGCCTGCATCTACTCGTACTATTCCATCACTGTTCTCTATATCGCTCGATACTATTAGTCCATTCATAATTACTTCCCTTTGTCAGCGTACTGTGGGTATTGTTATGTGGCGCACCATGATTGAGGTAGTGGGTATCCTGGTTGCGACTGCTCATCGGGTTATTCGATTAGCGGTACCAGCAAGAATATCCACTATAGGTGGCAACATTGTGCCGTCGGCTATAATTATGTTCTGTACTCCTGTGATATGACGCGATTCCTGACCAGACTTCATCGCTGCACGAATACGTATCTGGTATATTACTGCACATGTACCTACACACCTTTCTCATGATGCGACTCACAGTACCAGCACCTACAGTACGCATAGACATCGCATACTAGTTCTTAATGTATTATTGCATGTATTTTCCTTGTTCCATAAATTATCTACATGACAGTGCACCATAAGCCTCTGCAGGCTGGCTGTTCAGTACTTAAACATGGGATATTGTATTATTGTCACAGGTTGCACTTTAAACATAAATTATCTATCTATCTATCTACTCCTGTACATAACACAACTGTCAGCAAAAAGGCGAACGGAGGAGTTAATATTGTCCGGTAAATCATTTATATAGAGTAATAATAGGACCGGGCCAAGGACGGAACCCTGTGGAAACCATGATATCACATCGGCCGGTTCTGAGGCCACGCCGTCCAAGACAACTGGCTGGGTTCTGCATGAAAGAAAATAACATATCCAGTCATTGGAGAGACCTCGGATACCGTAGTAGTTCAGTTTATGTAGGTGCCTACGTTGGGGGACTTTGTCAAAGGCCTTGGCAAAGTCCATGATAATGATATCAGTTTGTCTGTGCCCTTTATTGTGTGCCCTATCTAGGTTGGAGGAGAGATCATGGAAACATTGGACTAGCTGGGATTCATAAGACCTGCGGCTTCTGAACCCTTGCTGCGAATCTACGAGGATATTGTTTGATTCAATGTGCTTCATAATGTTGCTAACCATGATATGTTCGAGCGACTTGCAACATATGCATGTTAGGAAAACTTGTCGGTAGTTCGCGGGGTAATATTTTTCACCTTTTTGTTAACGGGTGCGACATTCGCAAGACGCCAGTCACCAGGCACTGTACCATCCAGAATGGATTTGTTATAGATGCATGCCAGTATAGGGCTGATCTCCTTCCTACCATCATTAAGTACTCGTGCACTGATATTATCTTGGCCAAAAGCCTTGTGGGGGTTAAGCTTACCCAGGAGCTTTTCGATTCAATTTGAGTCAACAGTAATATCTCCCACACTTGTGAATGGACTGGGTTCCTTATCTGGAAGGGCTCCCTCTGGTTCTGAGGTGAAGACCGATTTGAACTGGATATTTAGGATATTAGCCTTGGTTTTGGTTTCAGATTTCAAAATACCATTATCTCTGATATTCTGATATCGAGAGAATCTCATACGAGTTTCCATTTGATATCATATTTATGTAACGAGTCGGGCACACTTTTCGTCGAGGTGCATACAATGGCTGACGAGTTTAACAAATTTCATATCAAATGGAAACACGTTTGAGATTCTGTTTGTCACATGACTTCGCACGCGAAAGAGAAGAAAACTTGGACATATCCAATACGTTTCTGTGAATATACGCCGTTGACTATTTTCGCATCCAGTTGAAAATCTCCACAGATAAACAAAAGTAGTTTTAATACTAGCAATACAACTATTGTAAATATGCCATACTATATGCTTCCATTCTTTGTCAGCACTTCATATTAGCCAACTGATTCAAATTCGCTCCAGGTGTAATTATACTTGTGTCATCACATTTATGAAATGGGTTACAACCCGGCATAACAGGGTTTTCATATGATACCAAGTGCTCCCACACACTGAGCCTGTGTAATCATGACAACGTATTTTGTAAAGGAACATTAATCAGCTAATGTTTCGTGGATTATCTCCCTAACAGCTGCCCACATTATCAGCATGCAAGCAACATGATCATTATTTCATCACGTTAAGCAATATGTGCACGCGATGATATACTCGTATTGATGTATGCTTTATATAAAAAGTCATTAATGTCTCGGTCACATGCCCTACATTGGAACCTCTCTAAACCGGACACCCTAGATGTCCCCTGCGTGTCCGGTTTGGAGAGGTTCCATTATATACCGTTTATTTAACCAGGGAAGCTGATTATCTTGAAATAATGCACGAGTGATTGGATCTTTACGCGAAACAAACGAATGAGCGTAGCAAACCGATTTTGTTTAGCGGAAGAACCCAATCACGAGGACATTATTTCAAGATAATCAGCTCACCTGGTTAAATAAACGTTTTCTTACAGTTCACACACGATACTGAAGCGACCCAGCCACCTGGTCCGAAGTAACTGGGGTCCAAAATATTCAGCAACAGTTTACAGCCGGTATTATAACTTACCAGCGTTTCTTACGCCTGCATGGCCTTTCACCCAAATTCATATTCTTATATTGCTGTTCCATCGCAATGAGTTACAATTTGCACCGTTTTCGCAACGTTTCACAGTGATTCGCACAAGCCCGCCATCTTGGATCTTGAAACTTCCTAGTAACTGCTTGGATCCCCTCAGCTGCCTTGGCAGAATGTAACCAATCACTGTACGGAATTCGTCCAGATTCGTTATCAGTAGCCAATCATATAGCTGGGTTCATTGACAGCTCGTCCGGTCCTAAACGACCAAATGTTATATAAGGGAGCGCGCACCGCGAAATTCTGACTTCTGTTCCGAGAACAAAACCCGCTGATTCAACTGCTAAAACAAGTTTCAGGAATTCATACTGGCTCCTTGGATACCATCCTTGGTGCAATATTACCCACCTTTGCTTGCTTGACTAGTTTCTCTACCTCGCTGCTAATTAGTATTAGCTGGATGCACTGCAATCATGCACATACTCTGAAACCCCTCATTTAATTACCCCACCCACTTCAGTTACATAGGTCCCACTCCCGCGTAAATGTCAACGGTCGTCGTGTATATGTCAGTGCAAGTCGTGCCGCGTCAGAGTAAGCGTTAATTCTAATAGTCTCTCAATTCATAAGCCGGCATAACCCCAGTGATCAGATTGTTTCTAGTCGTGATATACTGAATCTCGGTTGAGTCCCTTTCCCTGTGTGGCAACTAGCCGGTGTGGCACCTAGCCTGTGTGGCATCTAACCTGTGTGGTAACTAGCCTGTGTGGCAACTAGCTTGTGTGGCATCTAACCTGTGTGGTAACTAGCCTGTGTGGCAACTAGCCTGTGTGGCAAATAACATGTGTGGTAATTAGCCTGTGTGGCAACTAGCCTGTGTGGCATCTAGCCTGTGTGGTAACTAGCCTGTGTGGCAACGAGCCTGTGTGGCAAATGACATGTGTGGTAACTAGCATGTGTGGCAACTAGCCTGTGTGGCACCTAGCCTGTGTGGCAACTAGCATGTGTGGTAAATAACCTGTGTGGTAACTAGCCTGTGTGGCAACGAGCCTGTGTGGCAAATGACATGTGTGGTAACTAGCATGTGTGGCAACTAGCCTGTGTGGCACCTAGCCTGTGTGACAACTAGCCTGTGTGGTAAATAACCTGTATGGTACCCCCTACATCCCCACCCCACCCTTAGGTGATCTGGACCTACCCATTTACAGTAGCTCCCGGCTCGCGTCTTAAATCCCGAGAAAAGTGGCCATTCTATCACGACTCATGATCTGATCCTCCCTTGTAGAAACATGCTATCTCATGATTAATTGATTGAATCGCGTTCGGGAGATTTGTAAAGTTCCATTTCATATTTCTATATCATCGGCAGTCTGAAACGCTGATAAGTTGTTAAAGGAGTTTTAATCAGGGGTCAAGCTGCGCGTTGTCAGTTTGCCATTAACATTGTTAATCACAGAGCACCAATAATAATTGCACTATTGCCTGTCATGTATTTATATGTATCAATATGCTGGATGTGTTGTATGACTGGAGCAAAGCCAATTGTATGTGTGTTAATAGTAATAAAAGTAACATTGTACATTTTAGACCAAAATCCGCATCGAGAAGCGCACATACTTTTTTATGTGGTGATACAAGTTTAAACACTGTTGATAAATATACATATCTTGGACTTGTACTAGATGAATATCTTGAATATAATGCTACTGCCAAAATGGTTGCACAGAATGCAGGCAGAGCCCTCGGTCTTATCATTGCAAAGTCTAAGTACATTGGTGGTATGCCGTATGATGTTTTCACTAAACTGTATGATTTAATAGTATGGCCTGTTATAGCTTATGGGGCAGCTGTATGGGGATATAGATCATTCTCATGTATCGATGCTGTACAATATAGAGATATGCGTTTTTATATGGGCGTGGGAAAGTATACACCCAGTGCTGCTGTCTCCGGTGATATGGCATGGTTACCAGTTATCATCCGACAGTGGAAATGTATTGCCAACCTCTGGAGTCGATGTGTAAATATGAGTGTAAACAGAATTAATAAGATAATTTTTAATTGGTGTCATAGCGTTAATAGCAGGCAGTGTCAAAATTGGTGTTATACTGTTATCAAACATTTTAATAATTTGCAACTTAATCAATACTTAAATGTTGATACATTCATTGCTAAAACGGCACTTTTAGGAGATCTAGTTACGACAATGATGCACAAATACGTTGTTGAATGGCATGACCGTATTAACAGTAATAGCAGCATACGGGGTCAAGGGGGTACACTCAGGTCTTATTGTAAGTTCAAAAATAACTTCGAAACAGAAGCATATTGCAAGCTCTTGATTCCATTTAAACACAGATCAGCTTTTGCCAAGTTTCGCTGTGGGGTTGCTCCCATTAGACTGGAAACCGGACGATACGAAAATATTGCCCTGGATTGCAATGCTAATACCCGTGACTGTGGAAACGGAAAAGCATGTGCTTTTAGAATGTGATTTGTACAGTGATCTTAGAACTGTATTGTTCGATAAAGCTTGCAACATTGTTCCGGATTTCTTGAACTTTTGTGATATCGATAAGTTTGTCATCTTATTTGCTAATGGTGATATCATGAAAGAATGTGCCAAAACTTGTTTCACAATTTTAAAAAGAAGGTGTGGTTTTCTTTATAGATGATCAATATACCGTACGTTAGGTCTTATTCATTTAACCATGTCTTATAGTGTAGATATTGTACTATATTCATGAATGATTGTGTCTATGTTTAGCATGTGTTTTAGTCTACGGGTACGTCATAGTTATGATACACGCAGTAGGTGACATGTAGTTTGTGCATGTGCGTTATAGCATGTATCAGATGCTGGTGTCACGAACACGTTAGATAACTGTATGTACATATTACCCATGTATTCATATTCATTTTTTATGTGGCAAAACACATGTTTTATAGTGAGTGTAGTCTCTTGTAATTCTTATAGAATGGCGATGTACTATTTTACTGTGTCTATATTGTATTATGTTATGTGTGTACATTGATGAGACTTTAATAAATAAATATATATATATATATCATTCTAGTCATAACAACCAATCCATAATTGTTATCATAATTTGATCATCCTGTTAAATTGGTTAATTGTTCTGTGATGCAGTGTTACATGTATTTAGCCCAATAATATATGTACAGAGCACCGCTACATTGACCATTTTTGTCTATTCTCGTCCAAGTAAATTAAGGTAGATCGTTCGTACGTGTTCGTGTCTGGAGCTACACTGTCAAACGAGGCCCGCTAACATAAATTCCCGCTTGACAGGTGTCGTGGTTAAGACTTAACCGTACTGGTATAGCGCAGGGACGTTACAATACTTTATTGAAACAAAGCGAATCAAGCAAAATGAAGGCTTTAACTTGTGAAGTAGGCATTTTCCTTTATTCCAACAAGTACCAGTAATGTACATTACGTCATACATACTCTCCAAGACGGGTGTGGGTGTTTTACGGTCATGAACAGATACGTGGCTGTGACAGGATCTGCACGGTATGTACGCAAATAAAAAGCCCGTCATGCTTCTAACAAGCAGTACAGATCGTTATCAGATCGTTATCAGACTACAGGAGTGTGCTAGTTGATCAGGAGCTACGCTGGTCACAAATCCCATAAGCCCATTTCCTTCAGCAGTCACGGTCGCATGTTATCATCACAGACGGATGGCAGTGAAAACATAAATATGAAGACAATGTGGTTTTCGGTATGTCCGGGTTAGAAAGGTAATTATAACGTACAAATCAATTTACCATGAGCTCCAAATTAGTGGCATATGACGTTGTACAGAGTAATTATTGTTTTAGTAAACAAATCACCGAGTGACTGACCGTTGATTAATTGACATTTGTATTTGGAGTACCGTTATCATTATTGAGTCCAGTTGGAGTGTATTGCCCGTAATTAAACATCTCTTCCAACATGTACTCAAAACGCGCATGTCGGCTTCGACCGATCTAACTGCGTGATTTTGGACATTCGATATGATAATGTTCAGAAAGTTGCATGTATACAATCACTGGCTCAGCCAATCAATGAACTGATATACAGTGAAACCTCGCTAAACCGGATACCCTGGGAGGACCCCAGGGTGTCCGGTTTAGCGAGGTTTCACTGTAAATCAGGCATTTGATTATTCCGAGCCATAGTTGTGTGATATGCGATCACGAACAGGCATTACCACCTGAGATAAACGACCAAGAAACCCATCAAAATTATGATGACATATGTTTTTTGTTGTCCGGTTTAGAGAGGTGCCACTGAATACAAGATGGTTCTATGGTTTTCGGTAGCCTCTACCAAACCGATTTGGCACCTATGAGCTGAAGCTGGTAAAGCATTACCACACATATTTAACGATATCAAAACTATATATGGAATAAAGCTGTTAGATTCTATGTGGCAAGGTTACATACAGACTGTCAACGAGGTGTAGACTGGGCACTACTGTCTGTTCCACGTTTTGCTGCCGACGGACTTTTGGCTATTAAACACATTAAATCTAAAAAATATTTAAAAGTAAGTACTTTTTCATCAATAACAAAAAAATGACCCTCCGCAAAAAAATAAAATATTGAAATATCCATGAAATATTGATTTTATTGCGAAAAAACGATTTTCCTATGGGAATTTAACATGGGGAGTCAATTTCCAAAACTTTTCGTTTTTTGATCCTGAAGGATGATGTAATGATGTAATTAAGAAAACGAAAGTTAGATTTTGAAAATCGGTACTCAAATATTAAAAAAAATCTATTTTTAGCCCCCATGTTAAATTCCCATAGGAAAATCTTTTTTTCGCAATAAAATCAATATTTGATGGAATTTCATCAGATAATTATTTTTGGGGAGGGTGAATTTTTTGTTATTGATGAAAAAAAGTACTTACTGTTAAATATTTTTTAGATTTAATGTGTTTAATAGCCAAAAGTTCGTCGGCAGCAAAACGTGGAACAGATAGTACTAGTTTCTGGTTGACGCCCCGTATTAGTTGCCGGCTCGTTATCAGCCTTATTTATGATACAGGCAATTCGTATTGGTGGCTGTGACTACGGGAGGAAATGGACTTATGGGATTTGTAACCAGCCTAGCTCCTGATCAAACAGCACACGTCTGTAGCCTGACATCGATCTATGTTGCTTGTTAGAAGCATGACGGGCGCTTCATTGATGTAATGGCGATTAGTGTAGATCCTGATCAGGCTGTGCGGATGCACAGGCTGATCTGGATCTACACTGGTCGCAAGACCCATAATCCCAATTCTCCAGTCATAGTCACATTTAATGATGCTTGCACATCATATATCAAGAAAACACATAAAGGACCCAGCTAAATTCACCACGATATTTAATAGCCCAACATCAAGGACTGTTTTCGCTATCCCGGAAGTCAACATTTTATACGAAATTGCTAAATTGAATTCATTTAAGCAGTGTCACAGGACTAACTATAAAATCAATCGCGAAATAATGAGTTGAAAGGCGGGTTTCAATTAAGACTCACAGTTTTGACCTTTTTCACAGAATAACGTCTTGCCATTGAGAGCCGCCCTGAATTTTGATCAGAGTTTACTTCAACGAATAAAGGGTGTCTGCAGCCGACTAGTCATGTTAAAGGTACATGCCCACTCAGTAGGCAAAACCTGTTCTTTATAGGAATTAAATTAGTGTATAATTGTGTCATCATTTCCCCAGTTCTAAAATTTACAAGTTCCCGCTATACATATATAATTATTTAGTAATCAATATTTTACTGCGCGGTGGTATCAAGCTATTTTCATATGCAAATGAGGCATGCTATTTTTGAATTATTTATACTAATTAACTACGGTACGTCACCAGAAAAAATAAATAGTAATTTCCGTTAACATTTTAAGTAAACACGGTTATCACCCCTGATATCAGTGTGATGAGACTTACGAGCCGTCTCATCAGGATCTGCAGTATTTGTCGGTATTCTTCAATTCAAAATATATTCCGTTTTGTGTTAGTGGCATAGTTCAAACAGCACATATTACTATACTACATGTACATGGAACCACAGGTTGAAGTAACGGACCAAGGTCTATAAATGCATTAAATATATCTAATGTATCGGTAATGTCGTGGCGCATCGCCTGCCTATAGACGTCACATTGCTTAGTATTTATCATATATGCCTTGCTTGTTTCTTATTCCACATGCGTGTGGACTGAAGTAAATAAACGATTTGTTCTGTTCTGGTAAGTGAAAGTATATATGTTAACGTTTGTTTCGTTTTACTCCCTGATATAACAGGATAACAAAAATGTTCATACTCTTGTTTTTGACTTTCTGCATAAAACCTCTCTAAGTTACAGAGAATACTGTTGATTTATAATTAAAAACTGCGATGAATATTTAATTTTTAAATCAGTATTGGAACCACGTGCTGGTATGGCCATAACAATTACATTAGGAAAACAAAACAACGACGTAATGTCGCTTCACTGTTCCTGTATAGTGGTATTGGTAAATTGTGTAGATCCAGATGAGCCGACTCGTGACGAGCCGTCTCATCAGGATCTGCACGTTTTGCAAGTAATTTGCATTACTTTTGAGAACAAAAACACACCCTTTTCATAAACGGACTAGTCTGAAAATCAATTGGTGACGGTTGGATTGGTTGCAAACTTAACATATCAAAATCCATTCCAGTGAAAGGGTTAAGACGTCGCAAGTTAACCAACTCAGTCACGGAGCATATTGTCATGAAATGATTTACAGAAATTGCGCTATTTTCTGTAAATGACATCAAAAGTTGACTAAATTGTCATAGCAAATGCGGAATTCATTGTAAATATTGTTTTTCATGAGATGTCTCAAATCTTCTTAGGTACAATATCACATGGCTTGCCTCATATCGATGGTCTAGTAACATAAGGTCGTAACTGCTATGCTTTAGCATAGCAGTTACGACCTTATGTTACTAGACCATCGATATGTGGAATTCAGTGTGGCGTATCGCCAGTTGTAGCTAGCCAAGCTCATGTTGTACTTGCACCCTCATGCAGCCGGATAATGATATACATGTACATGTACTATAATTATATTCTTTGTTAGAAACATGATGGGAGTTTCTTAAGGAATAAAACAAACAGCCCATGGTTTTATTACTTATATTTACACTGCATTTACTGATAGTTTCAAAAATGTAAATAACCAAATATGGCGGTAAAATTTATTGACAACCTCGTTGTAATTAATGAAGTCAAAGAAACCAAATGTGTTGTACTCGAACATAAACACATTGTGTTGAATGGGCGTTTCCATTTGGAATTCATAGACAGTGTAAATAAATTGTATTATCAGCGATGCGTCTGTTGATTTGGACGTACACTGTTCGTAAATGGCATAGACCCTATTTTCCCGACACTGTGTCACAATAACGGATATCGTTATCGTTACCTAGAATCATTTCCACCAGATAGTACGGCGGCTTAGAAGGGACATGTGTGTCTCGTTCCCACGATAATATCGTATATTGTAGTATCTCGTTCCACGACACAGCATCTCGTTGCCTATTTGCGAACGGTTACTCTTGCAATCTACCCCCGTACTGTCCGTAGCCAAACTGGCTACGAACGATACGGGAGTAAATTGCAAGAGTTACCGTTCGCAACTACTCGTTGCCGTGACATTGCATCTCATTCCCTCGAGACAGCATCTCGAGATAGCATCTCGTTTCCACGAGATAGGATCTCGTTCGAACGACATAACCAGCCAATATACTATCAGATAGTACTCCACCATATTGAATGACAGTGATGCTGCTTTTTCATTGGCTGACTAAATCGTGGTAACTAGATGCTATGTCGTGGGAGCGAGATAGCTAATTCGTGGTAGCGAGCTCATAGCTCATGGTAACGAGATCTTATATCGTGGGAACGAGATGCTATGTAGTAGGAACAAGATAACTAGTTCGTGGTAACGAGATCCTATCTCGTGGGAACTAGATACAAATAAAATTGCGGATATTCCTTTTAAGCTGGCGTAAGATAGAGAGCGTATCGGAGAATTCATGGGGGCCGTTTCACTAAACTTCTTACGACTAAAATATTTGTAAGTGCAAAATTATGATAGTCTGTAAATGTCACATTAACAAAGTTTTCTTGTAAACAATTATTGAATTTACATTTATTGAGCATAGGCTGCATATGCGGCCTATGCTCAATAAATGTAAATCCATGAATTTAAATTTCCAGACGATCCCAAATTTGCACTTTAGTCGTACGAAGCTTAGTGAAACGGGTCCCAGAAGGATCACATGTCAACTACAGTGAAACCTTTCTAAGCCGGACACCCTGGGGACATCCCAGGCCTGGGGACATCCCAGGGTGTCCGGTTTAGAGAGGTCTCACTGTAGTTATTTCTGAAGCCAGTTCCAGGCATAACGACACCTTTTGAAAATGAATGACATGTCGTACAGACAAATAAGATACAAAATATATATTCAGTGAGAATAGCATACGAATGTATACCTGTTTTACAGATACAACGTAACCCTTTCAACCCTAAGAAACCCGGGGCCTGTTTCACTAAACTTCTTACGATAATAAATTATCGTACGAACTTCTTAGGCGCATTTTACCGTTTCACTAACGTCAATTTCGTGCGAACTTTCTTGCGAAGTTCGTAACTTTCCTCGTAAGTCTGCGATAGGTATTGGGCTGTCGTTCGAAGATTTTTTAGCGCAAGTGTCACGGCCGCCATACATATATTTCATGAATAACATCGCCATAAAATCGGCCGTGCATATTTCGCCCTATAGGTTTCGCCCTATGCTTCCGTCTGTCTGTCTGTCCGTTTATTTTTGGCATTACTTAGTAATACATTACCCTCACTACTGATCGTACGTCCGTTCGTCTGTTTATTTTGTTTTTAAGTGTTGGTCTGTCCATCTGTCTGTTCGTGTGTTTATTTTTTGGAAGTTTTTGTAAGTTTCTCAAATCACTTATAGGGGCCCTAATGCGTAGACAGACCGGATTATCTAGCTTTAGCTGCTTATCAGTTAGCCAGCAAATGCAACCCAGATATAACGTGGCTTATAAAGTAGTGACTCACTATACTTGTAGCTGTTGATCAGTTAGTGCAGCAAATGCAGCCTGATATAACGTGGCTTATATAATAGTGACTCGCTATACTTGTACCTGCTGATCAGTTAGGCCAGCATATGCAGCCTTATATAACGTGGCTTATGGAGTAGTTACTCACTATAATTTTACCTGCTGATCAGTTAGCCAGCAAATGCAGCCTTATATAACATGGCTTATGGAGTAGTTACTCACTATAATTTTACCTTCTGATCAGTTAGCCAGCAAATGCAGCCTGATATAATGTGGTTTAAGGAGGAGTGATTCACTATAATTGTAGTGTGGTGTAGGGGTGAATTGGATGAAAACACGAATCACATATTTTCAAAAGTAATATGTATGTAATGTGTTGTCATATCATTTTTTTTGTTACTGTATACTATATGGTACATCGAGTTGCCATCTCCGCCATCTTTGTATGTACAGCCATCTTACAGTTTCATCACTTCGACCGTTTTACACATACAGCAAATAATATGACAGAAAAAGTATTACAATGTGGTGCAATACATTATAGACAGATATGACAACATCGTGCTATAAATATTATGCCAGAAAGCTATACAACAGGTTAAGGTTAAGGCGTAAGAAGTTTAGTGAAACGGGCCCCTGGAATGTACTAATTTTCCGACCAATCCAATCGTCACAAAATGATTTTCAGACTAGTCCATTTATGAAAAGGGGGTGTTTTTGTTCTAAAAAATATGAAAATTACTTGCAAAAAGTGCAGATCCTGATGAGACGGCTCGTTACGAGCCGGCTCATCTGTTGGGGCCCGTTTCACTAAACATCTTACGATAAGAAATTATCGTACGAACTTCTTAGGCGCATTTTACCGTTTCACGAACGTCAATTTCGTGCGAACTTTCTTGCGAAGTTCGTAACTTTCCTCGTAAGTCTGCGATAGGTATTGGGTTGTCGTACGAAGATTTATTAGCGCAAGTGTCACGGCCGCCATACATGTATTCCATGAATAACATCGCCAAAAAATCGGCCGTGCATATTTCGCCTTATAGGTTTCGCCCTATCCGTCTGCCTGCCTGCCTGCCTGCCTGCCTGCCTGCCGGCCGGCATCTGTCTGTCTGTCTGTCTGTCTGTCTGTCTGCCTGCCTGCCTGCCTGCCTGCCTGCCTTCCGCAGTAATACAATTACCCTCACTACTGACCGTTCGTCAGTTCGTCTGTTGTTGTTTTTTATTAGCCGATCTATTTATAGATCGGCTATATATTGGTTATCCATTGGTTTGTGAAAAAGTTTGTAACCACCCTTTTCTCCTATATTCGGTAATCTACAAACGCGATATTTGTTGTATCACTTCCAAATTACATTAACCGGATAATATTTCATTTTTGGCCATTATCTCTGTTGAAAACTTTGAATATAGCGAAATAACACAATTTGGCTATAAATAAACATTTTCACTACAAGAGTTCGGTAAACTAAAGTTAGGTGGTTTGCAATTTGGCTATAAATAAACGTTTTAACTGCAATTGTTCGGTAAACAAAAGTTAGGCGGTTTGCAATTTGGCTATACATAAAAGTTTTATCTGCAAGAGTTCGGTAAACTAAAGCTATGTGGTTTGCCTCCTAGTCCAGGGGCAATTGTAGGTATATATATAAGATTCCGGCACCTCGTGTTAATTTATGGCACCCGGTGTTTTTATAAACTTGAATGTATAAGGTTTCCAAAAAATCCGAGTGCCGTTTTTTAAACCAAGTTCAAGGTCATTTCAAGGTCATTGAACTTTATGCTTGACGGAAGTCGAAAATTGCCAATATATGAGCCAATAGGTTGTTAAAAAACATTTCTGATGGATATATTAAAGAATTTACGTAAACTACACTAATATTCAGTATATAGTTATCATATTTCCAAGATGGCCGCCAAAAATCGGGTATTTATGAGATTTCGGTTGACTTGCTACATATTTGTGTACTGCTAAGCGCCTTCACCTATATTCAAAGGTTAATTCTTTTAACTGGGGGAATAATATTGTTTACATTTGACTACCATAAGTATTGCTATGATCATATATTAATGGTAGCTAAATATAACTGGGAGAATTTGGTTGGGGAGGAAATCAACACTTCTCTCACTTTTCCCTGACATATATTGAACCCTGATTTGATCGGCTAATAACATCATGCTCTGCATGACTTTTCATTTAAGTTTTTGTCTGTCCGTCTGTCTGTTCGTGTGTTTATTTTTTGGAAGTTTTTGTAAGTTTCTCAAATCACTTATAGGGGCCGTCAGTGCGCAGACAGACCGGAATAGCTTTAACTGCTTATCAGTTATCCAGCAAATGCAACTCAGATATAACGTGGCTTATAGAGTAGTGACTCACTATACTTGTAGCTGTTGATCAGTTAGCCAGCATATTCAGCCTGATATAACGTGGCTTATATAGAGTAGTGACTCACTATACTTATAGTTATTAATATGTTAGCCCAACAAATTCAGCCTGCTATATAACGTGGCTTATGAAGTAGTTACGCACAATAAGTGTAGCTGTTGATCAGTTAGACCAACAAATGCAGCCTGATATAACGTGGCTTATAATTGTAGATGCTTATCAGTTATCCCAACAAATGCAGCCTGATATAACGTGGCTTATACTTGTAGATGCTTATCAGTTATCCCAACAAATACAGCCTGATATAACGTGGCTTATCAGTGGAGTAGTTACTCACTATAAGTTTTATCGTCTGATCAGTTAGGCAGCAAATGCAGCCTGGTATAAGAAGGAGTGATTCACTATAATTGTAGTGTGGTGTAGGGGTGAAATGGATGAAAACACAAATCAAATAACTTTCAAAAATAATATATGTACTGTGTTGTCATATTAGGAATATTACCCATGTCCGTCTAATGTTCGCAGCCATTTCCAGAACATTTTCATAAAACACATTTTCTTTTGTTAGTGTATACTATATGGTACATCGAGTTGCCATCTCCGCCATCTTTGTATGTACAGCCATATTACAGTTCCATCACTTCGACCGTTTTACACATGCAGCAAATAATATGACAGAAAAAGTATTACAATGTGGTGCAATACATTATAGACAGATATGACAACATCGTGCTATAAATATTATGCCAGAGAGATATACAACAGGTTAAGGTCATGTAAGGCCTGGCCAACTGGTTCGATCCCGTATTCAACCTGCTGCATTGGCGGGGATCCCAAAATCAGAACGGAATATTTACATCGAAAAAAAAATAATATTAAGCCCTGCAATTAGAATAACCCGACCAGGTCCATACCACACCAAAGCCACTTGGCCCCTTCCCCTAAAAGTAATAGGACATCAAACTTTGTATATAAGTGTGATGAAAACAACCAATAGGACGTTGCACAAACTTGTATTTATGGGTATGTCAAATTATTTGTGGTATGTGTCAAACGCCACAAGAGGTAAAAGTCACTGATGGATTGCATACACTAAGATGGCCAATATAGCAACTCCATGCCCCGTATAGTATACGGTAACAAAGTTAAAGCAAATACAAATCACATTTGAGATCGTCAAAGACTCGAGCATTTGAAACTTGCAGACATTGGTTACCCTGCGCTACCTGGTGAAGGGTGAGTTCTACTCCGAGGCTGGCGACACCCACGGTGTCTCTGTGAGTTCAGTTTCTCGGTGTATTAATGATGTTGTCTCCGCCATCAATAATCGACTGGACAACATCAGTTTTCCCACCGAGGAACAAGACCCGGCCAACTGTAACAATGCCTTTTACAGTGTGGCCAGGATTCCGAACACTCTGGGCGCCGTGGATGGGACCCTCAGTGTCAGTCCAATTCACTTTCCTGGTTTGCAGCATGCTGGACTAAGGAAGTTGACAGCTGTTGTCTGGTTGTCAAAGTCGGACCGGAGGTTTACATTCAAAGGGCTTGATGGATTTACAATACTGAAGAGTTCTTAAGAAGTTCGTAACTTAAGAAGTTTCGCACGAACATGTTAGTGAAACGCACGTAAAGAAGTTCGCAATAAGTTCGTACGAAAAGTATTGTAGACGTAAGAAAGTTCGTAGCGTAAGAAGTTTAGTGAAACGGGCCCCAGGATTTGCACTGTTTGCAAACCCCGCTATAGCGGGCTTTCGGGTTCAAGAGGTTACGCCCACATCAATGACTGCATAGTTACACGCGTAGACCATGATCAGACTGCGAGGTCACTAACGTCGTAAGGTACATTTTCTCAATCGGGGAAAGATATTGGAAAATGAAAGTGTGAGTTATTTCTTTATTTTTGTCGGGTACATGTTGTTCACTCATTTAGTCTGCCCCGCTGGGACACCCTTAACACAATTACATAGCGGACTAATTGGCAAAAACACAAATGCCTGCACTTTGTGAATCTATAATGGGTATACGAACGATGTTACAGCCTATAATGCGTGCAGTTCTTAAATTAAACTATTATCGTGCAAATACCCAAATTGTCTTTTATCCAGAATGAGGCATAACGGAATAGTTAATCAAAGTACTGAATCCAGGTTAGCTCCACAATATTACTAATACGTATTATTTATTTATATAATGATGTTTAGTGGCTTATCATCGGCTAATGTCATTTTAGGTCGGCTAACAGGATAAAATCACATATTTTATGTGTCGGGACACACGGAAATCTTCCGATCTAACTTATATAATTTAACAATTAAAATTGATGTTCACCATCAATCCATTACATTGTTGTGGGTTGTCCGGTTAGCGCAATCGGTAACGTGCGCGCTTCGATACTCGGCCGGGGCAGTATGTGAGGTGTGGTAGTATCGGATAAGTGGGTTTCCTCCGGGTTCTCCGGTTTCCTCCCACACTAATGATCGCCCTTACGCCCCCGTCTGTGCCAACGACAGCATTTGCATAAGTGCTCCGCGCTTGTTTGTAATCATTGTAAAATAAATAAAGTTTAATCCATACATTTTCAAATAATAAAGAATTATTAATTAAACATTAATGAAGACACCCACAATGGTGATGTCTGACACCCAACTACATCAACAGATTCAATTTACTATTCAAACATGATAAACAACAAATATTACTGACCAAACACCCACACCATTGCACCGACGACAATAAACCAACATTACTATCGGACTCTGGAGAGAAGAGCCTGGGAGAGAAGAGCCACATGTACCTCATTGCAAAACGGGCTTGTTACTACTATAGTGGTCGACTTGCGACCATGGAACAAGGGATATTGGTACTAACGGCATATACCATCATCATGTTGTAGGCGTCTGCCGTCGCATCGGGAGATACACGGGTATCTACCCAGTCAAGGCCACTGGTGCTGCATTCCGCGCCGGTGTAAACCTGTGAAATAGGCGCCGGTTTCCTGACGAATTCCCTTTCAGCTTTATTAACCCTTTGAACCCGAAAGCCCGCTATATCGGTTTATGCAAACAGTGCAGATCCAGATGAGCCGGCTCGTAACGAGCCGTCTCATCAGGATCTGAACTGTTTGAAAGTAATTTTCATATTTTTGAGAAAAACAAATACCCCCTATTTATAAATGGAATAGTCTGAAAATCATTTTGCGATGATTGGATTGGTTGCAAAACGAACATATCGCAGCCCATTCGGTTACTTAGGGTGAAATATATAATGTTGCACTCCGCGCCGACGTAAACTGTTTCACGTCGAAAATGCACCGGTTTCCTGACGAGATTCCACTCCGGTCTACATAGAGTTAATGAATTTTCGTCTAGTAGCCGGCACAAATTTCTTTAGCCGGTTACTAGACGCAAATATGCCTATTAATGCCGTATCTTCTTTTTGTAGCTGAATAGGAATTTGTCATGAATCTGGCGCCTATTTCGACGTGCAACATTTTATGCCGTCGCAGAGCGCAGCACCAGTGAAGACCGATGTTGATGATTGTGAGTAAATTATTGATCTAAAGTTGAAAAATGGGCTGCAGGCGTGTGGAATCATCTACTGTAGGAATATCGCTCCAATTACATTATACGACACTCTGCTATATGCCACCTATTATTAATGATGGCGTCTACTTGCCTTTTCCCTTGAAATGTAACATCATCATGACGTAACTCTGCAAAAACTCCCGTACTTTCCGTAGCAGTTATTATGCCCCCTATGCGATAGCAGAGGCTGGGGTGGGCATATTGCGTTGCTCTTGAGGTTCCGTACGTCCGTACGTCCGTCCGTGTACATTTACATCGAAAAGTTTGTAGAGGTTTCTCCAACATTTAATATCTTCAATATTACGAGAAGGATTGTTTCCATACTTGGACATTTGAATCACCTGAACATTTGTCACACACTCATGTCATAATGAACTTGACCGTGACATTTTTTTTACCGTCACAAGATCGCTGAAACACGTAGCCATTTTTTTACAGTTAATGTATGCCAAGGGGGCATATCCATGTTTTACAAACATAATGTCTTGTTAATGATGATGCCGTTTACTTACATTTTCCGACGAAGTGGAACATAATCATGACGTAACTCTGCAAAAACTCCCGTAATCACCCGTAGCAGTCTGTTACAAACTGTACAGGCGTTATTGTAGAGTTACTTGTCCGCAATCAGGCGTATCTCAGCATGCAATAATATGGACCACCTCCTGAGAAAAGTGACCTTTTTAAGATTCACAACAAGTATAGACATTGCTCCTTCTTGTCTGTTTTTAGCTGCCCAAATTTTACGACTATATAAACAATTCAAAAACAATATTTTTTTGGATAATATTAAATTAAACGAAAATTTAAGAATGAGCCTTCTTTTTATTTCGTGAAATTTGGTCAAATATTGATTTTATTGCGAAAAAACTATTTCCCCATGTAAAATCCCCATAGACATCTTCACAGAGAGAAGATATCTATGGAGGTTTGACATGGGGACATTTTTCGAATTTCAGAAATACTGGATAGATTTTCAAAATTTAACTTTTGTTTTCTTAGATCATATCCAAGCTATCTACCCAGGTTTCGGAGTCAATTTCCAATTTTTTTCGTTTTCTGACACCTCCCACAGCTCCTCTTATCTCCTTTACCCCCATGTTAAATTCCCATAGACAAATCTATTTTTCATAATAAAATAATTTTTTTACCAATTTTCACGAAATAAAACGAAGGCTCATTCTTAAATTTTGATAAAATTTAACATTATCAAAAAAAATATTTTTTTTGCATTGTTTAGATGGCCGTAAAATTTGGGCAGCTTTCGCGAAACAGACAGCATTATAAGCGATGGCATTAGGATTTAATACTTAAAGGTACATCCCACTCAGTAGAACAACTGTTCTTTATAGGAATTAAATGAATGTAAAATTGTGTCACTATTCCACCAGTCTTTACAAATTACGAGTCCCCGCTACACAGATATAATCATTTATAATATTTATTTTACTGATAGTGACGCGCGGTGGTATCAGGCTATTTTCATATGCAAATGAGGCATGCTATTTTTTAATTATTTATACAAATTAAATGCGTCACCTAAACAAACAGTATTTTCGATAGATTATTAAGTATGGTCATTGCACATCAGAAAATAAATACAGAGAATAAATAGTAATGTCCGTTAATATTTTAAGGATACGCGGTTATCGCTACTGATATCAGTGTGAATATTTATGTCTGATATAAAATGTATAAAAAAGTAAATCAACACGTGGGGTAATGGTGAATGAATGTTTATTTTGCCAGGAAATGTCTCAGATGATGTCTCTGATATAAAGAACAGTTGTGCCTACTGAGTGGGTATGTACCTTTAAGTGACGTCACTGATTGAATGGCGAACAGCATAATGCTGTTCGCCATTCAATCAGTGACGTCACTAACCTCGGGCATAATGCTGTTCGCCATTCAATCAGTGACGTCACTAACCTCAGGTATAATGCTGTTCGTGACGTCACTAACCTCAGGCATAATGCTGTTCGCCATTCAATCAGTGACGTCACTAACCTCAGGCATAATGCTGTTCGCCATTCAATCAGTGACGTCACTAACCTCAGGTATAATGCTGTTCGCCATTCAATCAGTGACGTCACTAACCTCAGGCATAATGCTGTTCGCCATTCAATCAGTGACGTCACTAACCTCAGGTATAATGCTGTTCGCCATTCAATCAGTGACGTCACTAACCTCAGGCATTGGTGAAACTGATACCGCGTGCATTACATCATGCATGATACACGTATTAAAATTCATGATGTTTCGCGGCTGTACTATAAAACAACCTTGGGAAAACGGCGAAGATATGTACATTTTCTTTCTTTCGTGTTACTGTACCGGTACATTTTGCCAGTTTTAACCATTTCCCAGCAAACACCATCTCCTTAACCCTTTCAACACCACATACCACCATAGAGACAATGTTTGCAAACAGTGCAGATCCAGATGAGCCGGCTCGTAACGAGCCGTCTCATCAGGATCTCCACTGTTTGTTAATAATTTTAAATGTCGTACAGATTACCCTTTTAGAAGAATGGGATAATTTGAATGAACAAAATTAATGAAATAGCGTGAAACATTGGCATGGAACATCCTATTAAGTTACTTGGTGTTGAAAGGGTTAATACTGTTAACCCTTTGAACCCGAAAGCCCGCTATATGCAAACAGTGCAGATCCAGATGAGCCGGCTCGTAACGAGCCGTCTCATCAGGATCTGCACTGTTTGAAAGTAATTTTCATATTTTTGAGAACAAAAAATATCCCCTTTTTATAAATGGAATAGTCTGAAACATTGACATGGAACATCCTATTAAGTTACTTGGGATTGAAAGGGTTAACTAAATAAAACTGATCTCATGTGTGTTGGTCTGTTGATTCGTTGAACTATAGAACTTACACGAGACTGTGACTGGAGAAATGGGGCTTATGGGATTTGTGACCAGTGTAGCTCCTGATCAAATGGTACCCGCCTGTAGCCTGATAACCATTACAGTTTTCGGTTACATAAACATTGAACAAATAATAATTGTTTCAATGCTATTATTTTTAACAAAAAATAAGAATTACATGTAATTTTTTTTTTTGCTTTTTATCAAATATTGATTTTATAACAAAAAAATAATTTCCTTATGACAATTTAACATAATTATGTGAAAATGGAGTAACAGTAACATGGAGTAACTATAAAAACATATATTTCTAATTTCAAACTTAGTGGACCGATTTTCAAAATTTAAATTATGTTAACTTATATCAAGTCCAAGCTGTCTAGTCTGGTTTTGTGGACAATTTTCCAAATGTCTCGTTCTTCGACTCCCCCAGCTCCTCCACCTCTTTTCTCCATATCATGCATGTTAAATTCCCATAGAGAAATAACTTTTTCGAAATAAAACTATTTTTGACCGCATTTCTTAAATATTGATCAAATTTAATATGATCAAACATAATTATATTGTTTTCGTATTTTATAAAATGTGGGAATATGAGGTAGTAAACTGTACGTTTTGATTTTGATTACGCCAATTTTACGGATATATATATCCACAATCTAAAAGCAATATTCGATAATACTAAAAGTTAGCAAAATTTAAGAATGAGCCTGCAAGTTCTTTTTATTTCGTGAAATTTGTTCAAATATTGGTGTCATTACGAGAAATGATTTCCAGAATGGACTTTAACATGGGGGGGGGGGGGGGGGGGCGGGGGGGGGGGGGGGGGGGGGTGGTAATGTAATGAGTTGGAGCAGCGGCGTGATGAGTCAAAAAACGAAACATTTTGGAAGTTGACTCTGAAATCTGGCTAGATAGGTTGGAAATGATCTAAGAAAACAAAATTTAAATTTTGAAAACTATTTCTGAAATTAACAAAATTCCCTGGGATTTAACATGGGGAATTTTTTTTTTGCAACAAAATTAATATTGAACCAAAAAGAAGTCTCATTCTCAAATTTGGCTAAAATTTAATAATTCCAGCACAAAAATATTTACAAAATTCCCTAACATTTGAGCCCGTAGCAAGTCTCTGTCCAAAATTTATATCCCAGTAAACTCATTCATTCCTATAATATTATAAAAAAAAAATTTGCGTTGTTTATATAGCTGTACAATTTGGACAGGTATTGTGAAACAGACTATAGATTGGAAGGTGAAAGCTAGCTCGGAATAAAATTCATAAACGTCTGTGCTATGAAAACTCCTTCAACTTTCGAAGTCGTTTACAAAACAATATTACAGTTTCTGTAAATATTTTCATGAATAATCGCACATCTTCTTACTGTCTGTTCCACGTTTTGCTGCCTACAAACTTTTGGCTATTAAACACATTAACATGGGGGCTAAAAATAGATTTTTTCAAAATATTTTTATTTGTGGACCGAGTTTCGAAATCTAACTTTTGTTTTCTTTCATTACATCATTTTCAAGCTATCTCGCCAGGTTTCGGAGTCAATTTCCACAATTTTTCGTTTTTCAACAATATTTTTTTGGAAATTGACTCCCCATGTTAAATTTACGGAAGCTCCGTTAGTGCCACATAGAGTAACTTTTTTTTTTCGTTTTTCTTTTTTTTTTGTTTTTTTTCGTAATTACGAGATAACATATTCGTTTTTCGTAGAGTAACTTTTTTTATCTCGTAATTACGAGATAACATATTCGTTTTTCGTAGAGTAACTTTTTTTTTATCTCGTAATTACGAGATAACATATTCGTTTTTTGTAGAGTAACTTTTATTTTATCTCGTAATTACGAGATAACATATTCGTTTTTCGTAGAGTAACTTTTTTTTTACAAATGGAGACGGTAGTTCTGCAAGGGGGATAACTGTCTGGTCGTTTCGCTCTAATCCGGTTCGCACTGAGTCGTTTCGCACTGGGTCGTTTCGCTCTCATTATTGTCCTGGGCATGCATACACAGTTTCAAATCAATCCGTGTAAGGTGGATATTAATTTCTAATCAACGAACAATGCAATACTGTTCTAGCATGTTTAACTAACATTTGATAATTTGTCATTTCCATAAATCCAATATGGCCGCCAAAAATCACTAATATTGTAATAATCGTTAAACTTAAACACTAGTTTTCAATTAAACCGCAAGTATATACCTAATTGACCGACTATAATAGCTTAGCCCTACATGTATCTTGATGTGCTATATTGACATTTTGTGGAATGTGTGCAAATACCACTTCTTTAATTTGCATCAGTCAATTGGAAGTCCCCGCCCCCCCCCCTCGGGGGGAACTAGCGGGGCTAATATTTTTCGTTGTGTTAAAGCCCCGGTGAAGCCCCCCCCCCCCCCCCGCACTGCGGGCAACATTGGGGTCGGTAAAAAGCCCCGGTAAAATGCCCGGGGCCCACCTGCGGGGGCCATCTGGTGATTTTAAATGTGAAATATTCTTGCACGAAAATGATGTGTTGTAGAGCAAAATGTCACTTATAAATAGTAGATATCTGGGAACTTTTATTAGTATGGGAAGCCATTATTACAACCCAAGCAGCTTTATTCGTTGTAGATGTAATTGGTAGCACATTTGGCCTGCTACTCGTTCTATTTCTAGGGTGGTTGACTTAGTGATATAGTTGTTTTTGAAACCGTTACAGTCGATGATCAGCTGGGTAATGACCGATATGTTTAGTTTGTAAAAGTTCGAGTCTCCTAGCACTTTTTGGATTTCTTGACGAAACGCCGGGTAGGTCTGTTTCCGAACTTCGTGTAGTGCTGGGCATCTTAGTAGCATGTGTGACGCATCCTAGCTCCGCCTCCAAATGACAGTTAGGACAAGTAGGGTCGACTAATGTACAGGGTAAATATGTGTTTGTTACTTTGAAATAGGTACGTTCCTGTTAATAGTAGTAACCAAATAAATAGCCGCTAACCTTTGGCACCACCCACGGACTCGGTAGAAGGAAGGTCGGATATGTGTGAATAGTATTAAATAGCGCAAAAGTGGACCCTTGCATGATACAAACTTCTTAACCGTATTAACGCACGGACACACGGACGGTGCAAACACTATATGACACCGGCTCTTCGAGACAGGGTTCATAAAAAGTACACCCCCCCCTATTAATAGTATAAAATGCAGCACTTTATACTTTTACTTACATGGTGAGGGTGTGTGTGTGATAGGAATTTTTCCAGTGGGGGGGGGGGGGGGGGGGGATCCGGGCAGTGGGGGGGGGGGGGGGGTGGGGGGGTCTCGGGATTTTCCAGATGGGGAGGGTCTCGGGATTTTCCAGGGTTTGTTGGGTAAAGAATCACTTTCCAGGTGGGGGGGGAGGGTCTCGGGATTTTCCAGGGGGGGGGGGGGTCTCGGGATTTTCCAGGGTTTGTTGGGTAAAGAATCACTTTCCAGGTGGGGGGGGGGTCTCGTGATTTTCCAGGGTTGGTCGGGTAATGAATCACTTTCCAGGGGGGGGGGGGGGGGTCTCGGGTTTCCTTCTAGTGTGTGTGGGGGGGGGGAATGTCTCAGAATTTTCCACGTGTTGGGGGGGGGGGGCTGGGATAACGGATAACGGCAGTGCAATATAAACAGAGGAATTATTTGAAAACAATTTTGTTTATATTAAACAAAATTTGCCAGTATTAAACAGTCCACAGTGAAAGTAGATGGTATTAAACAGTTTAAACCCATGTCACCCCTCCCACACAACAGTATTCAGGTAAACATACATGTACATATCTTGATAACAGTCTGATAAAAACCCGGTAAAGCCCCGGTAAAGCCCCGGGGTATGTCCCCGCTCAATTTCTTAGCAACAGTTAAAGCCCCGGTAAAGTCCCCGCAGTGCGGGGCATCATGAAAGGTAAAAGCCCCGGGGTATGCCCCGGTAAAGCCCCGCCCCTCCCCCGGAGGGGGGGGGGTGGGGGGGCGGGGATTTACATTGACTGATGCATAACATGATGTGAATCCTGCATTAAAAAGGCTATATTGGAGCAGCAGATTGCCATCTACAACACCTAGGTGTCAGGCAATAAAACCAGCAATAAATATCTCATCACCAAACTGCCCACTGACCATTCACTGACCATTCACTGACCATTGTGCTGTAATTACCTGTAGCCCTTTTTTTTTTGGAAACTACTTTCTGGCCTACACATCTCCAGGTCACATGGGAATAGAGCATGTTACATGACTGATGTGTGCACATATGTGTATTACATCTGTTTCTCTACACGAATTCCTACTAATCCTAGATCAGTTACAAGTCTGACCATTCAAAATAGTGAGATTTGCAAACATACTGTTATGATTAACTTTTATGGTACATCTCTAAACCGGACAGAAAATGTGATATTCATCCTGACTTTCAGTGGTTCAATTTTCAGTGGAAACTCTCTAAACCAGACACATTGTGGATGTTATATGAGCCAGGATCTGAGATAACCACCCTTATCACATCACTGTATTTCGCCGATACTGATTTCGTAAAATCGCCATAGTTTTCGTAAATGTTGCTGCGACTGGAGAAAGGGGTCTTATGGGCTTATTGATTAATCTACATCTTTATCTGCTGCAAGGCTCTTGTTGCTTGATATTGATCTATGTTGTCATCTAGAGGTATGCTTGCTATATCATTGGCTGAATGGTGAACATCGTAGGCCCTGATCAGACTGCGCGGATGCGCAGGCTGATCTGGGGCTACGCTGGTTGCATAACCCATAAGACCCCTATCTGCAGTCACAGCCACAAATGACATCGAAAATTGACACAGATTTCAGATCTCATGCAGAATTAAATTCCGCATGAGCTCTGAAATTTGTGTCATTTTCTAGTTATTTACGGAAAAGTACTTGATTTAGATAAACCAAATTTTATGCTGACACATATTCACATTTCTTTGTCTAATAGAATGTATTAATACGTGTGCCTTCTTCAAGACCATGATAGCCAGATAGCTATACGCCAATTTAATAATCGAAATATTCAAAAAGCTTATTTCTGAACGGATTTTCATTTTAAAAAAAATGGGCATAGCTATATTTTTCTGAAAAACATAATTATGTTGGTTGTTTTTTCATCCCTGGGGAAAATGTACATTTAAAAAAAGCACACTAATGTCCACTACTTTTAATTGCTGGCTATACAATCAGATAACCCTTTGAATCTCTGTAGGGGCTACAGGTAACATCTGGGTATAATGGGAAGCTCACCACAGGGGTCGATAGTAAAAGGTTGGATTTCAACCTCATCTACGTTCTTCTAGATGAGGTTAGACTTTTAATGCAATGTTTACAGCATGAACTGGGTCGGTACAAATACATGTTGCAAAACACATGAATGTATTTGTAATTATCAATAGCTAAGAGATTTTAAGGCAGACTCAATGAGTGTTTATTACTAAATATGATATGCTACCTGTACATCTGAGGGGAGGGGAGTCATAACAATCCTCATCTAAATAATTATATAAGAATATAAGACACTCCAGCCATTGAGGGCTAACACATTTGCGCACAACACATGTAAATATCAACAGAGTTGTTTACATTATGAACAGCATAGGTCCAGGAAAGAGAATATATTATAATATATATATATATCAGAAAGTAAAACATTACTGATCATGAATTGCGCATAAATTAACAGAAGAGAAAGGAAATATCTTGAGAGACTTTACTGTGATAAATATATAATTGTCAGTCGGAATGACAAGTGCATGGGGCAGGTTAATAGGTGGACATACATCAGGGCGTGGAATAGAACACAGAAAGGCTTTTGACCACTCAGACAGTACATACATACACACATCATGTCGGTCAATTAGGTATATACTTGCGGTTTAATTGAAAACTAGTGTTTAAGTTTAACGATTATTACAATATTAGTGATTTTTGGCGGCCATATTGGATTTATGGAAATGACAAATTATCAAATGTTAGTTAAACATGCTAGAACATTATTGCATTGTTCGTTGATTAGAAATTAATATCCATCTTACTCGGATTGATTTGAAACTGTGTATGCATGCCCAGGACAATAATGAGAGCGAAACGACCCAGTGCGAAACGACTCAGTGCGAACCGGATTAGAGCGAAACGACCAGACACAGTTATCCCCCTTGCAGAACTACCATCTCCATTTGTAAAAAAAAAGTTACTCTACGAAAAACGAAAAAAAAAATAAAACGAAAAACGAAACAAAAAGTTACTCTATGTGGCACTAACGGGCTTCCGTATAAATTCCCATAGGAAAATCGTTTTTTCGCAATAAAATAAATATTTGATGGAATTTCATGAAATAAATTTGTTTGGGGAGGGTGAAAAAGTACTTACTTTTAAATATGTTTTAGATTTAATGTGTTTAATAGCCAAAAGTTCGTCGGCAGCAAAACGTGGAACTGACAGTAGGTAAACAATCGCGTGACTCGCCTCATATTAATCTGATTGCGGAATGCACTTGAGGATCGTGCAGGATGATTTACAATGGCTGCCGGCGCACATTTTAATGTTGACGACGTTGAATGTGCAGATGTGAAACTCCACAATTAAATTTCACATGCAACTGCATTCGAGACACGCCATGTGCAAGGTGGTTACAACAACAACAACATGTACTGAAACTTCCTGGGGGCCGTTTCACTAAACTTCTTACGACTAAAATATTCGTAAGTGCAAATTTATGATAGTCTGTAATTGTCACATTAATAAAGTTTTCTTGTAAACAATTATTGGATTTACATTTATTGAGCATAGGCTGCATATGCAGCCTATGCTCAATAAATGTAAATCCATGAATTTAAATTTCCAGACGATCCCAAATTTGCACTTTAGTCGTACGAAGCTTATTGAAACGGGCCCCAGAAGCTCTCCGATTCAAACTACGTATTCTTTTATTTTGTCCTTATTATGTAACGGATTTTGATGAAATATGGCGCATCAAATGCGTCTTGTTAAGCTGCATTTGGTGGTCTCGGTACTTTGGCCCAAAACGGTTGTCGTTTTTTGCGAAGAATCAATTTCCGTGTCTACTGAAATGGAAATCGATTCTTCGCAAAAACGACATAAGTATGTGCCGAACTCCCGGGACAACCAAATGCAGCCCATGAAGACGCGTTTGCTGCGCCATCTGTCATCAAAACCGCTGCATATTATAGAAAATATCAAATAAATCTTACTTTGGTGTGGGCGCGCTTTCAACACTTTGAGACATTGCTGTTGTTGTTGTAACCACGTGATCATGCATTTGGTGTGGTGTTGTACCTAAGATCATGTGCGATATCTCATGAAATATAGTCATTTACTTACATAGAGTATCACATTTTCTGTCAGTATTTTTCATGAAATGTCGCCCATGTATGTTCTCCGGCACAATATCACGTGACTGGTCTCATATGATATGATCGTGCGACTGCTATGTCAACATACATGTATTCATACAGTTCTCACCGCTTTGGATACCACAACAACAACAACAACAACAACAGCAACAAATATAATGTCTACTGTCTGTTTCACGAAAGCTGCCCAAATTTTACGCCCATATAAACAATTCGAAAACAATATTTTTTTCGATAATATTAAATGTTATCAAAATTTATGAATGAGCCTTCTTTTTATTTCGTGAAATTTGGTCAAATATTGATTTTATTGCGAAAAAAAATTTCCCCATGTTAAATCCCCATACAGTAGACATCTTCATTCCGTGAAGATGTCTATGGGGATTTAACATGGGGAATTATTTTTGAATTTCAGAAATACTGGACCGATTTTTAAAATTTAACTTTTGTTTTCTTAGTTAGATCATATCCAACCTATCTAGTCAGGTTTCGGAATCAATTTCCAAAATATTTCCTTTTTTGACTCCTCCCACACTTCCTTACCTCTTTTTCCCCCATGTTAAATTCCCATAGACAAATCAATTTTTCGTAATAAAATCAATATTTGACCGAATTTCTCGAAATAAAAAGAAGGCTCATTCTTAATTTTTCCTTTAATTTAATATTATCAAAAGAAATCTTGTTTTTGAATTGTTTATATAGCCGTAAAATTTGGGCAGCTTTCGTGAAACAGACAGTAGTTTTGTAGCTGGCGCGCATGGCGAATTACTCCGAAGGACAAACAGGCCGGATAATACGGGCTTGCACGTTTCAAGAGGAATCCTGGCAGCTAGATAACTTTGTTGACAAACTTGTGTATCTTTGGAACGAAATTATGACAGTGACTGGATAAATGGGGCTTATGGGATTTGTGGCCAGTGTAGCTGCTGATCAAATAGCACACTCCTGTCGCCTTATAGCGATCTATAACACTTGTTAGAAACAATGCGGGTGTATACTTGAATGACTGTTTAACAGTGCAAATCCTAATCCGGCTGTGCGGATGCACAGGGTGATATGGATCTATACTGGTCGCAAAACACATAAGCCCCATTTCTCCAGTCATGGCCACAATCCATAAACGGATATCATGAAACCATGGGACCCGGTTGTATAAGTGGATTATGAACAGCGTATATCCTGTCCAGACTCCGGAGAAGTCGATCGAGTCAGGGACTACGCTCATTAAACGACATCCAGCCACATCGAGTATTTCGTCAACCATCTCGAAACCCAACATAATATGGGACAAGCCAATATCTTTCCTGCTATTTCATGAAAACTATTTACAATATTTACGATATTTTCTGTCCATGACGTCGAAGGTTGACGGCATGTTTAGAGCAAAAGGACGTTATTTACAGAAAATAGCACATTTTCGGTAAATATTTTTCATGAAAATTCGCACATCTAAGTAGTTGCGAACAGTAACTCTCGCAATCTACTCGCGAACCGTCCGTAGTAACAGTAACTCTCGCAATCTACTCCCGTACGGCTACAGACGGTACGGGAGTAGATTGCAAGCGTTACTGTTCGCAACAAGCTTCTAAGTTAATACTCGCATGACTTGTCTCATACGGGTTTCAAGGCCGAGACACGTTACACATGCATGGAAATCATAATAATTGAATCGTTCTCTCGATTTACATAAACCGCCGAGTTAATCATATCAACAACTGACCTAAATTCTGTCCAGTCTGGTGTAAATAAAACCTACATGTGTTTACGTATCGCACAGCGCTCCAGATAAGATGCATATTTGCTTAAATTCTCTATTAAAATTGCCAAAGACCCAATTGAAATCAGAAATAGTGAGTATCAAAAAGCAGTGAAAAATTTGTGGTACCTTTACCATGCTACAGAAAACAATAAACAGACCAAAAATATAGCATATTTGTCTTATTTTTTCATGAAAACACATCTTGGTATCTCATTAGAATTGTCTCCAAGAAGACAATTATAATGAAATGCCATTACATGTTTTCATTTAGAAGCAAACTATTCAATAATTGCTGTCTGTTGATGTGTAAACAGTAGTGTGATATCATTTTACCCAATTAAAATTTTGAAATACCCAATTGCTTCAGAAATGATGGAGTGACACTACTCAGTTACTCATTCCTTATCTGGAGCATGGTTGCATGAAATCGGTCTTCACAGTGAATTTACGCAGTGTATTAAATTCATAGTGCGTGGGCCTATCGGATTGCCATTCCCGTATTGATCTACATAGCCACAGCAAGTAGAGGCTGTACGACGGACCGGACAGCAGAAGGGCACAGATCCAGACAACGACGACGACAACGACTACGACGATGATGATGATGCTGATGATGATAGGATGAGATGATGATGATCATCATCATCCCACCATGGTATATATGTCTACATGTATATAACGCAAACATTTTGAAATTCGTTCAAATAAAATGATGCAATTGGTTGAAATAGGTGCCTGAAGCTCTTACCTGTTAGGCTTGCGACCTGTGTAGCTCCAGATCAGCGTCCCCAGGGTTTGCTCTAGTCCTAATTAGCAACTGACGTATATTTCCTGCTATCTAACATATATCACAGCTATACTCTCTGTGTAAATGTGGCTGTGACTAGAGAAATGAGGCATATGGTCGCAAAACCAGCAAGCCCCATTTCTCAAGTCACAGTCACAAATGTACACAATTATCTAGATGTGAAAGTGTTGCAATGCCGTAAAGTGTTGTCAACCGGCGACTGTTACTTTCAACCTCGACGAACTGTATGGAACTATAAAAGAGCAGACTTTGTTAAACTTAACGAACTCATGCTTAACACTGATTGGACAAATTTAAATAATGGCAGTGTAGATGATGCATCTAATATATTTACATCTAAATTCATTGAGCTAGCTAAGCGATGCATTCCATGCAGTCAAGTCACAGTACGGCCTAACGATAAACCATGGTATGATTCCGATATTCGTAAAATAAGCAAATTAAGAGACAAATTACGTAAGAAAGCAATACAATTTGGAAGGGTGGACGACTGGAATAAATACAAAACAACTCGGAACAAAGTTAATAATATGAAAAAACATGCAAGAGAAGCATTTTACAATGACATAGAGTTTAATTTAACAGAATCATTTTCAAATAACAAAATATACTTCTGGAAGCTAGTTCGACATTTTGTGAAAGATAGCAAATCAAGTGGAACTATTCCACCATTAAAAACGACTGACGGTAATAGTGAAATTGTCTGTTTTTCTGATGTTGAAAAAGCTAATTGTCTAAACAACTTCTTCGTTTCAATATCAACGGTTGACGATAGCAACTCTACTTTACCGCCGCTTGAATTAAAAACTAACCAAGTTCTTGATATGATTAATATAAACGAATCTGAGGTCAGAGATACTATAAAGATTTTACAAACTAATAAAGCTTGTGGACACGATTTAGTTAGTCATATAATGCTAAAAGGAACTATTACATGTGTCTCAAAACCTCTAGCGATCCTCTTCAATAGATCTGTCAATGAATGTCAGTTTCCGATGGCGTGGAAATTGGCAAATGTAATTCCTTTATTTAAAAAAGGGTGTCCGCAGACGCCTTCAAATTATCGACCTATATCGTTATTAAGCTGTCTAGGTAAGGTAATGGAGAGAATAGTGTTTAAACATATATATAATCACTTGCACTCACAGAATTTGATTTACAATAGACAATCTGGTTTTATACCAGGCCATTCTACGGTATGCCAACTTATAGACATTCACCATCAAATATGTCAGGCATTTGATGAAAGGCAATCTACATGTATAGTATTTTGTGATATTTCTAAGGCTTTCGATAGAGTATGGCATAGGGGATTACTATTTAAGTTACGGCAAAATGGATTAAATGGTTGTATCTTACACTGGATCGAAAACTACTTGTCGGATAGGAAACAGTCTGTATCAATACGGTCCACAACCTCAGATACCAAGTTAATAACTGCTGGCGTACCGCAAGGCTCGGTGCTCGGTCCTTTACTATTTCTAATATATGTCAACGATATAACTGACCATCTACTAAGTATTGTTCGATTATTTGCTGACGACAGTTCTCTATCATTTTCCACAACAAATACTGATGACCTAGAAGGCATAATAAATTATGACCTGCTAACTATTGCTGACTGGGCTAAACAATGGTTGGTCAGTTTCAATCCTAACAAGACTGAAGCGATGCTTTTAACCCTACGACTACTCGATCGACCTGTAAACCTAATCTTTCAAAACACGCCTATAACCTTTTGTCGACGACCATAAACATCTCGGTTTAACGCTGAGCAATAACGGGAAATGGCATACACATATACAAAATATAATTAATTCGACTGCGAGAGTGTTGGGAATAATGCGAAACCTAAAATTTAAGATAAGCAGACAGTCTTTAAACCAAATATATATATCTTATATGAGACCTATACTCGAATATGCTTCGTCGGTCTGGGATGGATGTACAGAATATGAAAAAGATTCATTGTCAAAAATTCAGAATGAAGCTGCGAGAATAGTAACCGGTTTAACACGGTCAGTGTCACTTGTTAATTTAAGGAAAGAAGTTGGATGGCAACTTTTATCTGTTCGACGTAGTATTCAAAAGCAAAAAATTTCGATCATGTACAAAGCAACCAACAATCAAGTACCTAGTTATATCTCCAACCTGATTCCTCCCACTGTTAATAACGTATCTCGTTACAACCTTAGAAACCAATTTGATATAAATGTCCCGACTACTCGACTGGAAAGTATACAAACAATCATTTATACCATCTGTGGTACAACTTTGGAATGACACTGATCCTTCAATGAGAAATGTAGATAGTCTTAGACACTTTAAAACAGCATGCGCCAAACAATTATACACTCAATATGAACTACCACCATATTACTTAGTGGGAGACAGGTTTTCGTCAGTTATGCATGCAAGACTTCGTAATAAATGTAGCAGTCTCAATTCCGATCTTTGCAATAACCATATCAGAGAAACTCCCTACTGCGAGTATAGCGAAATTGTAGAAGACGCTGAACATTACTTCTTTGAATGGAACAAATATCATGCACAGCGTCTCATTCTACGCTAGTCACTGCAACGATTTCATAACCTGAACGCGCACATGCTTTTGAACGGCATACCTGAACAAAACAATGAAAACAATATTATTATCTTCAATTCTGTACAAAATTATATTAAAACTACAAAACGATTTGAGTAACTTCGTTGATAGATGTATGTAACGTAATCCATATCCGATGTATTCCATTCGATTTGCCAATATCATCCACAACCACCGGTTATTAATGATCACTGAAATTTATTGCAACTAGCACTAATACATGGATGGATTTGCTCATGTAGTATATGTACTTGGCGACAAAAACAACTTTTATTCTTTCTCCAAATCTCATATCTCACTATCCACCTCTTCTCTACCTTTCTGTCCGTTTTCTTTCCATACATTATGTAAACATATATTTATCGCTTGATTATTGGTTTGTATCCGTGTTTATATGCCTGTATACATGTATTCATGTATCGCCATTGCTGTTGAATTATTGTACTTTGTAACACTTAGGTGAGGGCTGTAACTAATGTTGAGAGAACTTGTAGCCCGAGCCTATTGTATTTATATGCAATAAACTATGTTTAAACAAACCTCGACCGACGACACCTGTCGTAAAATTAGTGTGACATGTGACAAATGCTAAAATTAATTCAACGTCGGAATTCTCGACCGAGCGCCGCAGGGGCTATTGCGAGTAAATCTTAGAAAATATGTTAATGTTAAATCCTGTATTCTTCTGTCTGAAATTCGACAATTAAATGCAGAGGATTGCCGGCGGGAAACAGCATTGAGCAAACTGTACAATTAAGGATTGACGTTAACCTAAGGAAAAACGCAATATAGTAATGGAAATTTGGAAATGTGTCGGATAAGGCATGTCAGCCAATGTCCGACAGACATGCTAGTTTGTATATTTCTGGCTGTGACTGGAGAAATGGGGCTTATATGCACTGTTCACCATTCCATTAATGAAACACCTGTAATGGTTCTAACAAGCAACATAGAGCGTTATCAGGCTGCAAGAGTGTGCTATTTGATGAGGCTACATTGGTCACACTTCCTATAAGCCCCATTTCTCCATTCACAGACACATTCTAGTACACCCACTACATACAGATGTTCTGTAGACGATTTCACCAACATTGCAAAGTATACTTGAGGAAGTAATCATTTATTTTTCCTGAAATGCATTATTTCATATAAAAGTAACAACGGCATATATTTGATGATTAAAAGTATGCATAATTATTATACTGAATTTATTACATTATCACAGCCAAAATGGCTGTGATAATGTAATAAGTTCAGTATAATAAAAATTAATAAATTTATCATAAAATTGAAAATTTCTCCCTCAAAGTATACTTTGCTAGTAAAGTATACTTTGCTATGTTGGTGAAATAGGCTACTGGTACTTTCATGATGGTTTAGCATACTTTTCAACTTTGCCATATTTTAGTATTCAGTAAATTATCGCATTTTCATTTTCGAATCATCATGACCTTTGATTTAGCGCCACAAACATGCAATGCTAATGCTGTAGAGTCGAAACATTTCGATCTCAGAGACATTCGCATGAAGTGATACAATAATACAATACTTTTATTCACTCAAAGCCACACACGTGACACATGCGTTATACATGAGGATGGGTACACAACGATGGGTACACACAATTTGATCTGTATAGGGATAATGAGTTTTTATGAAAATTGCTAGATTTCTTAACTGCTTTCCAGGGGGCCGTTTCACTAAACTTCTTACGACTAAAATGTTCGTAAGTGCAAATTTAGAATGGTCTGTAAATTTCAATTGATGGATTTACATTTATTGAGCATAGGCTGCATATGCAGCCTATGCTCAATAAATGTAAATCCAACAATTATTTACAAGAAAACATCGTTAATGTGAAATTTACAGACTATCATAATTTTGCACTTACGAACATTTTAGTCGTAGGAAGTTTAGTGAAACGGGCCCCAGATTGTTTTTCAAACGGATGTTTGAATTTGAGTGTGTTTGGTATATGATAATACAATAGTTTGATAGTGTGGAAGGTTGCAGTGGATTAGTGTGCATATTTGGTGAGCTATCGAGATTTGAAAGTTGGGATCGACTTTTTATCCATCCGATCATCAGACAAGCAACGTGATTTTGCACGCACCTAAGATGAGAGTCATCTAATGACAATATGTACGCTATTTACGTAAATGGCATCCACAATTGACAAAATTATCCGAGCAGTTTCCTCATTTGCTCTGAACATTTATTCAGCTTTCGACGTCATTATTTACATAAAGTATCACCGTTTCTGTAAATAATGTTCATGACAAATCGCACTTCTTCTTAGGTACCAACTCACTATTGCCAACAGTAACTCTCACAATCTACTCCCGTACCGTCCGTAGCCAGACTACGGACGGTACGGGAGTAGCTTGCCAGAGTTACTGTTCGCACTACCAAATCACATGACATGTCTCAAACACGAGCATATGGATATATGCGTACTCAATTCCCAGGTGCCTGTATATGTGGTGGACTTTGACTTACTGTCTGGCGGTCAGTAGCCGATTTCACCAACATTGCAAAGTATACTTATCTAGCAAAGTATACTTTGAGGGAGAAATTGTCAATTTTAGGATAAATTTATTAATTGTTATTATACTGAATTTATTACATTATCACAGCCATATTGGCTGTGATAATGTAATACATTCAGTATAATAACTTTTAATCCTCAAATATATGCAGTCTTTAGTTCTATATGATGTAATGCATTTCGGGAAAAATAAATGATTACTCCCTTAAAGTATACTTTGCTAGATAAGTATACTTTGCAATTTTGATGAAATCGGCTACTGGTACTAACAATTCTATTCTTCATTCTTTCCCAGTAACCCACGCCCTCTTCACTGGGACTCTTCCTTCATCTCATATGTGGTTGTGACTGGAGAAATGGGGCTTATGGCATTTGTGGCCAGTGTAGCTCCGGATCAAATATCACACTCATCACTAGCTATATATATTGCTTGTTAGCAGCACGACTGTGCTTCATTGATGGCATGGCGAACAGTGTATATCGTGATCAGACTGTTCGGACGGACATGCTGATTTGGATATATACTGGTCACACAACCCATAAGCCCAATTTCTCCAATCACAGCTACATTTATATTCGCTTCTTTCTTACTTATATGAGAAAACGAAAACAAATGTTTTATTTACTGAAACAAATTTCTCATGGTATGCTACGCAAATATTTTTGAGAAATAAACATTTAATGACTAAATTATTGTTGTTGTTTTCCGTCGGCAAAATGAGGTATATGCCTGTGTCGTGTGGCCTCAAGCCATCATTCCGCGCCAGCATAACATGTTTCTCGTCATAATAGGCGCTGGATTCCTGACGATTCCTGGCGTATTACTATTTAGCAATATGCAGAATATGCTGCATAAACACATTTGCGTCTAAGAACTTTGAGCCGGTTACCAGATGAAAAATGCGTTTCAGCGATAGCTAGATAAGTAGAGATGAGCGGTACCTCATCATGAAACCAGTGCATTGTTCGACTTGAAACATGTTATACCGGTGTGGAGGGCAGTACCAGTGTAATAAGAATACGAAACGATTTAACCCTTACAATGCTGAATTAATTTGTGTCGTCTGCTGAATATTTAAAATGTTTCCATTTTTCTCATCAAAAACTTGGTTTGGCAGCACTTTAGAATCATTTCCAATGGAAAGACAAAATATGAATATCAGTAGATGAGTATTTTCTGTTCCCGCATTTTAAGGGTTAAAACGCAACAAGTAAAGGAGGCGTGTTATCTATTCACGTATTACATAAATTGAACCTTCGAAACCTTAGAGGATAAATAGCAATTCATTATCTATCAAAATAACCCGGCATCGATACATCAAAGTCACGTGTTACACTGTGGTCACATGGATAATCACGTAGGGCTGTCAATAACACGCCTACCTAGCGCATTGTTTTCTATCTCGTTCCCACGACATAGCATCTCGTTAGCACGACAAAGCATCTCGTTCCCACGACAAAGCATCTCGTGACCACGACATAGCATCTCGTTCCCACGGCATAGCATCTCGTGACCACGACATAGCATCTCGTGACCACGACATAGCATCTCGTTCCCACGGCATAGCATCTCGTGACCACGACATAGCATCTCGTTAGCACGACAAAGCATCTCGTGACCACGACATAGCATCTCGTGACCACGACATAGCATCTCGTTCCCACGGCATAGCATCTCGTGACCACGACATAGCATCTCGTTAGCACGACAAAGCATCTCGTGACCACGACATAGCATCTCGTGACCACGACATAGCATCTCGTTCCCACGGCATAGCATCTCGTGACCACGACATAGCATCTCGTGACCACGACATAGCATCTCGTGACCACGACATAGCATCTCGTTCCCACGGCATAGCATCTCGTGACCACGACATAGCATCTCGTGACCACGACATAGCATCTCGTTCCCACGGCATAGCATCTCGTGACCACGACATAGCATCTCGTGGTCTTCCCACGGCATAGCATCTCGTGACCACGACATAGCATCTCGTGACCACGACATAGCATCTCGTTCCCACGGCATAGCATCTCGTGACCACGACATAGCATCTCGTGACCACGACATAGCATCTCGTTCCCACGGCATAGCATCTCGTGACCACGACATAGCATCTCGTGACCACGACATAGCATCTCGTTAGCACGACAAAGCATCTCGTGACCACGACATAGCTATCGTTACCACGACATAGCTATCGTTACCACGACATAGCATCTCGTTAGCACGACAAAGCATCTCGTGACCACGACATAGCATCTCGTTACCACGACATAGCTATCGTTACCACGACATAGCATCTCGTTACCACGACATAGCTATCGTTACCACGACATAGCATCTCGTTACCACGACATAGCTATCGTTACCACGACATAGCATCTCGTTCCCACGGCATAGCATCTCGTTACCACGACATAGCATCTCGTCCCTACGACGTAGTATCTCGTTACCACGACATAACATCTCGTTCCCACCAGATAGCATCTCATTACCACGAGTTAGCGATGTCGTTTCCACAACATAACATCTCGTTCCCACCAGATAGCATCTCATTACCACGAGTTAGCGATGTCGTTTCCACGACATAACATCTCGTTCCCACCAGATAGCATCTCATTACCACGAGTTAGCGATGTCGTTTCCACGACATATCATCTCGAGACGACATAACTAGCTGGTGGTAGCGAGATGCGATATCGTGGGAACGAGGTGCTTAGCTATGTCGTGGTAACGATATGCTATGTCGTGGGAACGAGATTCTATGTCGTGGGAACGAGATATAAACAAAATTGTCCCTTTTAAGCTGCCATACCTACCTCCTTGTTGCATTTTTAAACCGTTTCAGTATACATGTCGCAGAGAAAGGGTCACACCATTTGCACAGACGTCACGTATGTTGGCATGATACGCCATAAAACGCTGACTGCTGACGCTAGTCGGCCCCCGCGGGAGTCAGAAACGGGGATTAGCGGAGTGCATGAAGATTAGTTGCAGACTGTAAATACATAACACGTGACACACTCCGCTATCACATAAAAGGCGTATATGGAGTTTGCGACCAGTGTTGCCACATATCAGACATGCGCGCAGTCTGATCAGTGGCTACACTGTTCGCTATTTAGTTATGGACCCGTGTTTATAAAACTATCTGAGCACGTACTCTCAGTTCGTACTCAAAGTGAGACAGTTTGCGCTCAACTCAGTCTCGACCAATGAAAGTACTGTGGTATGCGCATGCGCACTGGAAGCATTCCAGATGCCGCTAAATAACACTTCAAACTCATATTGTAATACCAACCCTAACATCGAAGCAACAACAAATACAACTCATATTGTATAAACTGCAAAATAAATCTGAACAGGATCCACACTTGTCTAAACATCATTAAGTCTTATCTTGTGAGGAGCCATAGATATAACCGGGCACTGCTTTTCCTTAAATTTACAATGTTGATTACCATTTGTCGTCTGCTGTTGGTGTTTGATTTCCATTTCGCTCAGTTAAAACGTGGGCTGGCAACACTTTAGAATCATTTCCAATGGAAATGATTCTAAAATGCTGCCATTCAATGTTTTTATTGAGAGAGAATTCAAAAATACGATACAACAGCAGACGACAATTTTCGTTTCTCGCATTCTAACGGCTAATTGTGCACGTACAGTGCACGTTATAGTGTACGTACATTGTTTATGGGACAATAGCTCCGGAAGCTAATGGTATATGTTTTGCACTTATTTACGGTAAATAAATCGTTGTGTGTCTTGTATCTTGAGTCGGTGTCAATAAAACAAATTACAACAATATGAGGCAGTCTCCATATTGTATCTGCTCTCTTACCCAGCCTCCAACAACACACCGTGACCTGACACCCAAGTGCACAACGAGAATTAACTACTTGAGGTGTAACTACGCTAAATAGTGTAAAGTGACAATGGGAGTTGCAAAAGTAGTCCGGTATAAACAAAACAATCCGGATGGTTTTAAGCCACATAACATAGTTTGCTGCAAATCCTGATCCAGTTCTACGTGAAAAACATATTAGTGGTGTTTTTAACACCAGTAGCCAATGCAAAAACAATATGTTTTTCGATAATATTAAATTTTATCAAAATTTAAGAATGAGCCTTTTTTTTATTTCGTGAAATTTCTTCAAATATTTATATTATTGCGAAAAAAAACAATATCCCCATGTTTAAATACATGGAGATTTTCTTTTGTATTTCAGAAATACTGGACCGATTTTCACCAAAATTGCCAAGCATACTTATCTAGCTAAGTAAACTTTGAGGGAGTAATCATTTATTTTTCCCGAAATGCATTATTTCATATAGAACTAACGACTGCATAATTATATTTGTTGATTAAATGGCTGCGATAATGCATTGATACATTGATACAACTCGGCGTAGAAACGAACTAACGAACTGTATTTGACTACTGACCATAGTAAAGTGTCCATACTCCAATATATGGCCGCCTATGGACAGAATCGTATGGTGGCCCGACTATGGTATTTATCTAAGCGCCGGTTTTCGACGATCTTGATTTCGAAAAAAAATGCTTTGTTTTCCGTAAATAACGACGAAATTTCTGTCAAATTCCGAAACAGAAAATACGATTGCCTTTTGAAATCATTATCATTGGAATACGACGGCCCCCATATGACAGTTTCGAGCAGTGCAGCAATATACACGAATATCTCTAAATCACCATACCATTGCTATTCTCGAATAAATAGCACGTTTGCCGTGTGAATTAAATATAATATAGCTGGGCAAGTGTAAGCAATTTTCGACCTTCTCCGTAATTTGCAGAAAAAATCTCCGCCGAAAATAAGCATAAACAGTTCCCTAAATGACTTCAAACGTCTGGGAAAAAATAACAGCGCTTGCAAATTTGATTTCTGAGTGTGCTCTAAAATGTTTACCAAAGTTTGACATCTCTTATCTTTAAAAACAGATGATGCCTTTTATTCGATCGAAACGAATATAAGAAAAATACAATATTTAATGAAAAAGTGGCAGAGTTTATCAAGTACAGTAAATACAACGGCGATCATTGCAGCAATACTAATAGATGGCACTGTACGAATGCGCAGACTGATCTTGCTCTTCATTGACCACATTGCTATAGTGGAACCTCTCTAAACCGGACACCCTGGGATTTCCCCAGGGTGTCCGATTTAGAGATGTTCCACTGTAAATCGGGCGCATAATTGCTCCAAAACACGTATGTGTGCTTTGCGGTACTATACGGACGGTATAATCTGAGATGGATCACAAAGAAACACATTAAAAGTAAACGCACAAATGGTATGGGCGTTCGGTGTAGAGACGTTCCACTGTATATGAAGGGGTTAGTGGACGAAAGGGGCTAAATCCATTATGGATTCATCCCAATTCTTCCACTGACCACTTCATGTATATGCCATCAGTTGTTATTGTGATTCAAGGAGGTGAGACTAATGCTATGATCCATTACATAAGGTAGAATTCATAATTTATTCTGGAATTGATTGGCCAAGTTTGTATGTCATTTGGAAGATATAATACATTTAATTTCAAACCCTCAATTTCAAAGTCTCGGCAAATATCGTCTATGTACACGAATAGACTATTTATTTTGGTAATACACGTTTTATATTCCAAGCAAAATGGTCACCGACCAATAAACAAAACGAACACAAGACATACTTTCAATTTAGACCCTGTTTTACTATACTAGAGGCTGTTCCATTAAAAAGTATTCGTTTTTTTTGCATTAATTAGCTTCATAAAACTGGTAAGCCTGGGCGTAAATTATTAAAATAACCCGAAGTCAAGCTAAAATTAATCATAAAATTGTCATTTTATCTCCGCAATACAATTTATTATTAAACTTTGAAAATGCAGTATCAATAGATGAAGAGGATACTTTTGTTCAGGATCACCTATTATTACTTTGATTGTGACCACACTAGCTGCACGTTTTCCGCTTTATAGGCTGGTTACTGCCGCCGACTAACATACATGTATGTGGTCATAGCGATATAGCTGCACGTTTTCCGCTTTTATGCAACAATCTGGTCATAGCGATATAGCTGCACGTTTTCCGCTTTATGGGCAACAATCTGGTCATAGCGATATAGCTGCACGTTTTCCGCTTTATAGGCAACAATCTGGTATTAGCGATATAGCTGCACGTTTTTCGCTTTATAGGCAACAGATTGCCTATAAAGCGGAAAACGTGCAGCTATATCGCTATGACCACATACATGTATGTTAGTCGGCGGCAGTAACCAGCTCATTGATTGGACGGTGAAAACTGTAGACTCGTGGTGTACCCTTCAAATACAGGCACCTATGTGGTCGTGACTGGAGAAAGTGGGCTTATGGGATTTGTAACCAGTGTTGCTCCTGATCAAATAGCACACTCGTGTGACTTGATAACAACCTATATTATTTGTCAATAACATGACGGTGTTTCATTGATGGAATCGCGAACAGTGCAGATCCTGATCAGACTGTGCGAATACATATTTATGTAGTGCCACGACAAAATGGGTTTACTCTGTTTGCGACCAGCGTAGTCCCAGATCAGACTACGCATCCGAGCAGGGCATACGCTTTTCGCTATTGAATCAGCAAGAGACTACTGAGGGCCGTTTCACTAGACTAAAATGTTCGAAAGTGCAAATTTAGGATCGTCTTGTTGATGGATTTACATATATTGAACATAGGCTGCATATGCTCAACATATGTAAATTCAATAATTGTTTACAAGAACTCAGTGTTAATGTAAAATTTACAGACTATATCATAATTTTGCACTTACGAACATTTTAGTCGTACGAAGTTTAGTAAGACGGTCCCAGGTGTCTCTAACCAATATGTTCCCTTTGTGTCAGACTGCGCGATTAGTGTGGTAGCTGATCAGGGGCCCGTTTCACTAAACTTCGTACGACTAAAATGTTCGTAAGCGCAAACTTGTGATAGTCTGTAAATTTCACATTGACACTATTTTCTTGTAAACAATTAATGGATTTACATTTATTGAGCATAGGCTGCATATGCAGCCTATGCTCAATAAATGTAAATCCATCAATTGAACTTTCCAGACTATCCTAAATGTGCACTTACGAACATTTTAGTCGTACGAAGTTTAGTGAAACGGGCCCCATATGCTACACTGATCTAAAAGCCAATAAGCCCATTGTTGTCGTGACGGGTCACACATGTATCACATACTGTGCAATTCCTTATTACAAAGCCGACGACCATCGGCCTGCTTCTTTATTTGGCTATATATATCCCGGGTATGGAAGGTGTTCGAGCCAATTCCCACCCTTAAATAGTTTCTATAATGTCACGTCTGCGTATTGCGCCGACGTTTATTCCGAAAAAATGCGACAATTTCTGTAATTGACATCGATAGATTACGGAAATGTCAACACTCACGTGGAATTGTAATCCGCGTGTACATTGAGATTTTTGTTATCAACTTTCAGTTGCAGAATTTATCACATATTGTAGGCTTGTTATTGACTTCAAGTCATGATGCAAATGTCCCCTTTGGTATGGAAGTACATAAGGTACGGGGCGCCAAGTGGGACATGGCTCAATTTTGTCAACAAAATTCATTTTTGTGCCACAAAATTCAATTCTGTGTCACAAAATTCACTTTTGTGCCACAAAGTTCAATTCTGTGTAACAAAATTCAATTCTGTGTCACAAAATTCAATTTTGTGCCACAGAATTCAATTATGTGTCACAAAATTCAATTCTGTGTTAACAAAATTCAATTCTGTGTCACAAAATTCAATTTTGTGCCACAGAATTCAATTCTGTGTCATGTCACAAAATTCACTTTTGTGCCACAAAATTCAATTCTGTGTAACAAAATTCAATTCTGTGTCACAAAATTCAATTCTGCACACGCATGTAAGAAGGACTACCATTGGTCAGAAACTGCACTGGAGAAATGGGTCACGGTCGCCGATCTACACATTCAATGTCGATGATTCATTTCTCATTCTGCCATTTTGCTTCAACTATCTCCAAACAGTCAAACGTTGACAAACCATTCGTATTTAAACTCATTTGCGTTATAATTGTACACATAATTCATGTACATGTAGATCTCCCGCGAGTACTGACGTCATTTATTGTGTATAAAGGTACATCTGCCCCAGTTAAATCAATAATACACGCGCTGTGGCCTGTGTTCTGACTGCTGTCTGTGTTTATAAACAAATGTGTGTATTGGGCCATTTGAGGAAACCATTTGTAGTATTTGCGTAGATACCATGGATACTAAGATGGTGTATACTGTAAATAATGCATGTAGACACATAGTTGCGAACACGTAACTTCGCAACTAGTAGACACAGATCCAATACCATTTGTTTCACAAGGTTAGATCTACTGTTAGAATACGACGTCATCTAATGTCATTTTCGAGCATAAAACGCTACCTGATAAATAGAATACCAGGCTAGTGTATTTTAATATCAAGTTTATCAGGCTCGGCTCGGAAACTGTAGGAATTCCTCGGCAAGCCTCTGAATTCCTACGCGTTTCCTAGCCTTGCCTGATAAACTTGATATCAAAATACACTAGCCTGGTATTCTCTATATATGGGCATACTCTCAGGTCTAGCTATGTCACGACTACTTTATGTTTGACCCTGTTTACACAATTGAGGGAAAATTCTGAATATTTTTCTTATTTCTCCTTCAAAGTATATATGCTTAATTGAGTGTGACCACTCATTTGTAATCATAATACATATATAACCAAAAGTAACTGTCAATAAAGAAGTATAATATTGATATATTGGGTTATATTTTCGCTATAAACTCAATTTTGTACACATCCTGTCCTGCATGGCGCCCCGTATAAGGACCATAGCAACCTTTTGATCCAAAGACACACGCTATATCTCATTTTCAAGATGGCCGCCGGTGGCCATATTGGAAAAAAATAGCCGATCATATGTAAGTTTAGCTAAATTCCATTTAAAGTTAAGATTCAAATTTATCTGTTGTATACAATCTTCTAAGAGTCATGGCGGAATTATTATCAAATATAGAAGCTGTATATAAAATCCAAGATGGCCGCCGACGACCATATTGGAAAATGTAGCCGAAAGTAAATAGTCGTTTAGCTAAATTTCAATTCAAGACTGATTAATTATTTTTCTGTTATAACATATTCAACATGACCGCCATCGGCTATATTGGAAAACATGGCCGACGATGTATGAGTTTAGCTAAATTGTAATGGAAGATGCATTTTTGCTATGACTTTGTTCTATCTATTGTATGCACATATTAGACATATTAGAAAATGTGGCGGATCGTATATAAGTTTACAAAATTTAATTTAAACGTTATAATTAAAATTATTTCAAGGATCATTGAAGAATGAATGTCAAAATATGGAAGTTTTAGTACAAATCCAAGATGGCTGTTGTCCGTCATTTTATAATCAATGGCCAATTCATAGCTCGAAATATTTGTTTCGTTTGCACTATTATAATACAGGTTGAATGCCATAAACGAATTTCTTGAATCATTTTTACAACTGAAATGCATTAAAAATGATATCCTGAAATTCATGCTGAAAATAATTTTAACTATATATTATAAGAAAAAGAGCGGAATGTAAAATGAAAATTGAGAACAGATATGGAACAGAATCACCGAGTTAACAAAACCTAGTGAATGACATTCCTTCGTGCATAATTTGCTGGAAAATATATTCCATGTGCATATTCTGTTTCCTTTATACGTACACTGCTTTGTATTTCAGATACATGATGCATTTTTTTCAAATGAGTGACATTAAAATAACTGAGCAGATGAACGGTGTTCATCAATCATTAGATAGATGTTATTTTAGAATGAGCATTATAATTATATGTATTATGCATGAGACACAATGTATGTTTGGGTTTGTGAAGGTCGTGGATTAATTATTGATTGCATACAAGTGACCAGGCTAACGGAATTAATACACTTTTGTAAATGGATATTATGTGCATTACAGATGTAAAAGAGTATTCGAATATTCGAATACTAGTATGCAATTAATGGGGTAGGTTTGATAGTTGGGTTGATATCATGTGCAGAGATAAAACAAGTCATATACATGGAGAACTATGGTCAGGACGTATGAGCAGCAGCTTCGTGTGTCTTGAAGTGCATATTTATCTGAATATATATTTTGTTTGAGAGTGGCTCATTTTATTGCAACACATATATTTTTATGAGCAAGCAGAACAGTACAAACATGTAGTGCACAGTTTTGTCAGGCTCACTAAATAACCGGATTTATATAACATTGTGTTTGAGTGACTTATACATGTATGCATATCGCACTATAATGTGATCTCGGAAGCTAAATGGTCACTCGCGTGAATTGTGTTGTAGATACTATATATTATGGAAACAGGAATAAGTCATGTAAATGTATATATTGCACACACTACATAATGTAATAAAACTAATGCAAGACGCGATTCAGTGCGCAAATACATAATGGTTGACATACATCACTATATAATGGTCAACGTTACGTTCTTTTATAATTAGTCTTACCTACAGCGAGATACGATTCATCCACTACTATGCATACTGGTGACTATAAGACTATCCCCTGCTAATAGAAACATTGCTACATGTCGTAGACTGAGTTTGAACTTTAATAAAATGACGCCAATAAAATGCAATGACAATGTAAATTGGCGAATATAGCTATGTTGGGTTCATATCGGCGATTGGTATTATTAAGTGAGTCTGGGTTTCTCTGAAATACACTACACGTATATGCGTATACATTGTTAGTACGTGATGATTTATATTACCATGACATAAATACATTGCATCTCCGCATACATTATAAGATTATATGTGATTGGTATATGCATATTTTACTATTATACGGTATACATATATTTCTGAACGGTGCAGTGTATATTTTGTTCGTCATTCATTCCGGTCGTCTGTTGATCTGTACTGCTGACAGTAACAATTTTGTTAAAGTTATAACAATCACAGTGTCAGTGCCAAATGCGTTAAGCTGTATGTGTATTTGCAGGTAGCAGCCCCTTTTCATTTGCTCAAAGGTCTGTTGCATTACACGTGCCTATATTTCTGGCTTTCAGTTGTTTTCATCATGTCATCTAATTTTGTTTTCATAACTTTCACTAAGTTTTCAATTTTGAGTGCTACTTTCGAATGGTACTTAAATATATTCTAACAGTGAAAACTGCCTGAAAAAAATGACAATGAGTTTGTGGAATCAACCGGATCCAAACAGTACATGTACAAACTGTAAATATTTATTATTTTTTATATTGTGTTTCTACATATGCATGTCTAATCTGTTGCCGAATGATTGATCATCTTGGATTTGAGTTTCAGTTTTGTTTACATATGTTATTATATACCTCAGTTCATTTATTTTAAGTGAAAACTGTTTACAGATGGAATAGATGTTTATAATAGCATCTACGATAAACAGTTAGCGAACTCGGCGGATTTAATTGAAAATTGGCTGATGGCGAACATCTTGGATTCAAAATACAACTTACTAATTATGTTATTCAGTGTTCTATGACACATATGTAGTTCTATATCAAAGGAGAGACTCACATTACAACATTAAGTCATTCAATACATATATTGTCAGCCATTTTTACCAATATGGCAACCGGTGGCTATCTTGAATTTTAGATAAAACTTCTGTGTTAGATATTCGTTCCTCCATCACCATTAGAAACTTGAATATAACATTACTTTTATTGAAATTTAGCTGAGCTTGTATACTGTGGGTATAACTTTTCTAGCATAAAACACTAGAAATGAGAATCATAAGTTTAATTGGATTTAACTCCACTTATATATCGCCGGCCATAATTTCAATATGGCCTCCGGCAGCCATCTTGAATAGGAGAGAGAGCATGTGTCTTTGTATAAAAAACTTTCTATGGTCCTAAGGAACTTCCATACCAAAGGGAACCTTTGCATCATGATGTGAAGTCAAACCCCTATGTTGTGCACTTAACAAGCCTACTAATATCCTCGACATCCGTTGAAGGGGTCAGTGGGAAAAGGTGCCCAAGCCCCATTCTTTCACTGACCCCATTGCGGAATATGTTATATGTATAAGTTATTGCTCACATATTAGATGTTTAAGGAATTAAATGCGAGGGAGCACTAGCAATAGTTCCTGAAAAATCAAATATGTGAACAATAACATACTTACAGTTCAGCCAAGTGTACACATGCAATGTCCCATCCGAGTATTGATTTTCCATTTCCTGTCGGACAGTTAATCATTAAATCGGGTAATATATAAGTTATTGGGGTTAAACGTTGCAATATGCGAAATAAGTGTGCACAATGCTGCCCAGCGATTGGCTTAGAAAGTAGGGCAAACTATAAGTTAGCTCATTGTTTCTCCTCAAATTAATGTTCACCAGTTAATGGAGACATACGTACTACCAAGGATACAAAGTGATGGTAGGTCAATGGCATCGGTCGGTTGTCGTAATTGTTAGCAACTGCGATGATCTCCTGACTAAAGAATTGAACAATAATGTGGCTGTGACTGGAGAAATGGGGCTAATGATTTGTGACCAGTGTAGCTCCTGATCAAATAGCAAACTTCTGTATCCCGATAACGATGTAGATTGCTTTTCAGAAACATGACGGGTGTTTCACTGATGGAATGACGAACCGTGCAGATCCTGATCAGCCTGTGCATCCGCACAGTCTGATCAGGATCTGCACTGTTCGTCATTCCATTTACACTGGTCGCAAAAGCCATAAGTCCTATTTCTTTAGTCACAGCCACAAATACGAGGGTCAGTCTAATATCAATTTTAGTTGTGAAATGATACTATTAAACTACGGGGCGCAATGTTGGACGTTAATAGCAGTTTATGATATCACCCATTCAAATAGGTGATATAAACTATTCGAATTGGCGATATCACATATTTGAATCTGAATAGGCAATACATCTATCACAAATCGAATACGTGATATTACCTTTCGCATAGGTGATGTCACTTATTCGAATAGGTGATATCACCATTTCACGTTTGATTAATGATATGACCAATTGAAATGAGTGATATCAACAATTCGAATTAGTGATATCACCATTTCCAATAGGTGATACCACTGATTGAACACGAAAGGATGATATAATCCAAAACGGCACCATCAATACAATTAAATTAGCAACGATTGGGATGGAAACGCTAGATAATCTTCAGTACAATAAACAGTATATAGTGGGGTCAGCGTGTAAGTGCACTCACGAACGAACACGACAGGTTGGTTCCAACCTGTCGTGTTCGTTCGTGTGTGCACTTACACGCTGACCCCACTGTATTGACTAAACCCATTTTCAGGCGACTAATATGTGCAGTTGTGTTCAGAAATACGATTGAAATCTACAATTAAAATAGTTATTAACACATGTAATCTGTTTCATCACTTTTTACGCTTATCTGACACACACTGCCTTTCAACATGGGATAACGTGGTTTCCGAAAGTTTCCTAACGACGTTTTCCGGCGTGACCTATAATCTTTGACGTCCTTTTTACAGTATATTTTCTTTAAAGTCTTTCCTAACAAACTGACCGATTTTTACGATGTTTTATGCGATTTATTGTTGCACTAAACGATATTACCAAAACTGTATAACTTTCACAAAGAATCGAGTACCTTTTATTTCTTACATTCATTCACGTGCTCTAGATTTGTATTTACATTGGCGGTAACCGATGCTATGATATTAAAGCAAACTTCACTAAAGCACAAACTGGTTCGCATTTGCTGCGCTATGTTACATTCCGTTAGAAAGATGTTAAAAGCAACCTGTTGTAAAGATATCTCAAAGCATGGCGTCATGCAGTTCGGAAACCACGTGATCCCACACCCTGTGAAACATCTTTATCTCAGACGTGGATGAAACTCAGCAAACATTTGGTAAAATAGCGTTTATCTGTAGATTTGTATCGGTTTTCTGAACATATGGGTACGAAGCCCAGCAGGGGACGTATGATTCTTTTTTTATTAACTCGTTCACACGAAATAACAATTCGTTCCCTCAATTTAACAATTCGTTCCTACGAATTAACAATTCGTTCCCTCAATTTAACAATTCCGTTCCCTCAATTTAACAATTCGTTCCCACGAATTAACAATTCGTTCCCTCAATTTAACAATTCGTTCCCACGAAATAACAATACGTTCCCACGGGAACGAATTGTTAATTCGTGGGAACGAATTGTTATATCTTGGAAACGAATTGTTAATTCGAGGGAACGAATTGTTAAAGAGAGGGAACGAATTGTTATTTCGTGGGAACGAATTAATAAAAAAAATCCATGTCCCCTGCGGGGCTCCGTATATGGGTGATCTGAAATAAAATGGCCGTCAATAATAACTGAATTATATAGTGAAAGTTGTATCACTGCTATTGTATGTCTTTCCAGAAATAGGCTTTACATTTAGCATATAATTGGTGGATTATGGCATAGAAAGCTGACATGCAAATTTGATAACTAGCAGACAAACTGTGACTATATAACACTGCATTTAACAGTCATTGACATATCTCAAGTATCTCTGTGAAATGCTGTGGAGTACCATATGAGACGCGCCATGTGATTTTGTAGCTTCGGACATCTGCGTAATTTCATGAAGTACGTTTACAAAATTTACAATATTGTCCGTAAATGACGTAAAAAGTTGACAACATTTTCAGAGTACATGCGGAATAATGGCGTGTCTCATATGAGACACAGTGGCATTAACATTTTCAATCGTATATACCATAAAGCAAACATGTGCAAACACTGTAGATCCAGATGAGACGGCTTGGGTAGATCCAGATGAGCCGGCTTGGGTAGATCCAGATGAGTCGGTTTGGAACTAGCCGTCTCATCAGGATCTGCAGTGTTTGTCAGTATCTGTTTTAGATATTTAAAAATACCCCTCATCTGATTAATGAAACAGTCCAGAAATGCGCATGGAACAACCAATGTCAGGTATTTAGGGGTGGGAGGGTTTAAGATGTAAACAGAAACCCAAACAGCAACGGTAGCACTTTGCAGCAGTTTAATATGTTTTCTTTCTGGTGATATATACAGTGCAACCTCTCTACAACAGCCACCCATGGGAAGACGCAAACTGTTATAGAGAGGTGGTTGTTGTAGGGAGGTTAATGCTGAATTAAATTGTATCGTCTGATGTGTATTTACTTTCTTCAATAATTCTCAATAAAAATATGTTTTGACAGCATTTTAGAATCATTTCCAATGGAAATGATTATAAAGTGCTGTCAAAACATGTTTTTATTGAGAAAGAATGCAAAATCAACATCAGACGAACATTTTCATGCTCAGAAGTCTAAGGGTTAGATATAGAGGAAATCATCCATTTCGGATATAAAATAGCGGCTGTTACAGAGAGGGTGTTGTTGTAAAGAGTTGACCGTTCGGGGAGGTTCGACTGTACTTGCTATATATGAACTCTGATACCATTCTGAGCAGGTGCCCGTTCTCATATTCACAACCAGGAAGTGTGATTGACCGATACTGAGCTGTGTTCAGCCTCGACCAATCAAACTACTTTATCTCGAGTTAAAATTTCGAGAACGTGCTCAGAATGTTAAACACAAGCTCTATCTATTCTACACAAATTACCAGTCAATATTATAGTGGCACAAAGACTGATATAAGTAAAGCAATGTCAACACGGTGTATCAGTAGTGATTTATTTATTGATTGATTAATTTATTGATTGATTGGTGTTTTATGCCAGTTCAACATTTCATATATAGACGGGAGCATATCGGCTGTACTCGTATCGGGATCGACATAGGTATCATAATCGTTTCAGACTCGTGTAAATTTACGAACAAATAATTAAACAATAATAACAATACAAACAAAATGATGTTCACGGAAAACGGGGTTTATTGGGTGTTCAAACAGTGCACGCCTACTGTCTGTTCACGTTTTGCTGCCGACGAACATTTGGCCATTCATGAAACACATTAAATCTAAAAAATATTAAAGTAAGTTCATCAATAACAAAAAAGTCACCCTCCCCCAAAAAAATTATTTGATGAAATTCCATGAAATATTGATTTTATTGCGAAAAAACGATTTTCCTATGGGAATTTAACATGGGGAGTCAATTTCCAAAACTTTTCGTTTTCTAATCCTGAAGGATAAAAAAACGAAAACTTTTGGAAATTGACTCCGAAACCTGGCGAGACAGCTTGAAAATGATGTATCTAAGAAAACTAAAGTTAGATTTTGAAAATCGGTCCACAAATAAAAAAAATATTTAAAGAAATTAATTTTTAGCCCCCATGTTAAATTCCCATAGGAAAATCGTTTTTCGCAATAAAATCAACATTTGATGGAATTCCACTAAATACATGTTTTGGGGGAGGGTGACTTTTTTGTTATTGATGAAAAAGTACTTACTTTTAAATGTTTTTTAGATTTAATGTGTTCAATGGCCAAATGTTCGTCGGCAGGAAAACGTGGAACAGACAGTAGATGGTACTGCACAACGGAACACTCGGATGACGGCAATCATTGTTCGCTGTCGAGTTGGTATACATGTCTGATACATGAAACGACATTTGAGACACGCCATGCGATGTTGTACCTTAGAACATGTGGGATTTTTCATGAAAATTATATATGTAATTGACGTCGAAAGTTGATGAAATTTTCACAGCAGATTCCGCATTTGCCGTGGAAATGTCGTCATCTTTCGACGTCATTTACAGAACATATATTTCATGAAAAATCGCCAATGTCCTTAGATACAAAATCATATGGCGTGTCATTTATATTACAATAATTCCAGGACAAAAATATTTACACAATTCCCTAACATTTGATTGGCCCGTAGCAAGTCTCTGTCCAAAATTTATATCCCAGTAAACTCCCACGCCGAACTACTTTCCGTAACCGTGAGGCGCAGTTAAAATAATTCTTTAAATAAATGGCCTTTTTGTGGAATTTATCGGGGTATAAACTTGGAAAAGTCGCGGGAATACTGGACGAAGGCCGGAAGGCCTCGTCCAGTATTCCCGCGACTTTTCCAAGTTTATATCCCCGATAAATTCCACAAAAAGGCTATTCATTCCTTATAATTTCAGCATTTGAAATAAATTCATCAAGAAAATGTGTTTATTTTCCGTTTTCTTAAGAATTATTTTAACTGCGCCTCACGGTTACGGAAAGTAGTTCGGCGTGGGAGTTTACTGGGATATAAATTTTGGACAGAGACTTGCTACGGACCAATCAAATGTTAGGGAATTGTGTAAATATTTTTGTGCTGAAATTATTGGTGTATATTTATGATGATAATGCCTGTTTAAGTTCGCAAAGCACAGCCGCATATCTTGGCATAGTCACATGTCTGATTTACAGTGGAGCATCTCTAAACCGGACACCCTGGGGACCTCCCAGGGAGTCCGGTTTAGAGAGGTTTCACTGTACCTGTACGAGACAAGCCACGACATTTTGTACCTAAGATTATTTGAATTGTCATGATTTTTTTACAGAAACTGTTCGCATTTCTGTTAATGACGTCAACACTTGACGAAACTGTCATAGCAAATGCAGAATTCTATTCCGCATTTGCTCTGATCATTTCGTCAACTTTTGACGTAATTCACGGAAACTATCGTAAATATTGTTAAATATATTGCATACTATTCTTAGGTACAAAATCGCATGGCGTGTCTCGTTTGAGGCTACAAGAGAATGTTGGCTTATCAGTAGGTACACTCAGTGGTATGTATGGATATTTCGTCTCTTTGTCATTTCGCGAATTATATCAAGTTCGTTCGCTCGTGTCCACACAGCTTAGAGACGAAACTTAAGAACCTCAGTTTTCGTCTCTATGCAACATAAACACGAAGGAATGAAAATTAATGTTCTTAATTTTAGTTTCCACGTTGCGAATAAACGGAATTTAGTGGCCTTAAATTTCGTCTCAACGCGGCAGGGAAACAAAGAGACGAAATATCCTTAAAAAGCCACCATTATTAAACCCCTGTGTTGCGAATGTCTACACACAGGTTATGCCATTTACAGTGGAACGTGACTAAACCGGACACCAAGAAAACACATGTGATCTTATTTTTGACGAGTTTCTTTGTCATTTATCCCAGGTGATAATGTCTGTTCGTGATCGCATAGCACACAACTATGGCACAGCATGGTCAAATTCCTGAATTACAGTGAAGCATCTCCAAGCCGGACACCCTGGGGACCTCACAGGGTGTCCGGTTTAGAGAGGTTTCACTGTATATAAGGAATAAATAACAAACCGTCATTAGCCGTATTCCATTAATTCCAAATATTCTCAATCCGGGCAATTCGGTACTGCCATTATTCCAACAAGCCGAACGAATGAGTCACGTGTTTCAATTACAACTTTAACCAACAACAATACATTTTCTTGCTTTTGAGTCACATTGTGACCAGTATATACACAGACTATAGCATGGTTATTGGCCTGGTCTGATCAGTATCTACATTGTTACACGACTTTTAATGTTGTATCAGGTACCTAATTTTTCATTGACAAGATACGTATTGCCTGATAACGAAGCATCGTATCATACATTGATTAGATATCCATATAAAACACGTCATCATATTTTGTAACTATCAACATGTGCGATTTTTCATGAAAACTGTTTACTAAATTTACGATGTTTTTCGTAAATCGCGTGACGAAAATTTCATAGCGAATGCAGAATTCAGACGTCATTTACTGAAAATATTTCAGTTTATGTAAACATATTTCGTGAAAAATCGCACATGTTCTTTGGTACAAAATTACATGATGTCTCACATGTATTAGTTTCAACGAAAATACCATATATTTACCAACGTTGCCTGATACATATAATGACATGCTAGTGTATTCTATATCAAGTTTATCAGGCTCGGCTCGGAAACGGTAGGAATTCCTCGGCGAGCCTCGGAATTCCTACACGTTTCCTAGTCTCGCATGATAAACTTGATATCATTATTGTGTATATCAGGCGACAACGGCGAGACAGCTGTAGCCAATTTCATCAAAATTGCAAAGTATTTTAGCTATCTAGCAAAGTATACTTTGAGGGAGTAATCATTTATTTTTCCCAAAATGGATTAGTTCAGATAGAACTAACCACTGCATATATTTGATGATTAAAAGTATGCCGAATTATTATACTGAATTTATTACATTATCACAGCCAAAATGGCTGTGATAATGTAATAAATTCAGTATAATACAAATCAATACATTTATCCGTAAATTGAAAATTTCTACCTCAAAATATACTTTGCTAGATAAGTATACTTTGCAATGTTGGTGAAATAGGCTACTGGCAATGATTCACAATGGACATAAAGGAAATAAGTCCGTTGTTGTCGGGGCATGATCCGTTCACCATACACTGTTACTGGTACTCGTACTGGCCAACTTTATACTCATGACTGAAATTTGGAATCGCCGTCTTCTCACATTAGGTTGCATTTATTTTCCAAAAATAAATATATAGCACAGCGGTTCTCAGCAAATGCTGGCTTTAGTTACTTAATCTGGCACGTAAGTAGTTGGTCCTTTGGGATTATTTGCCGATAAACTCTCTGACGTATTTAGGCTTTCGTATAAAGTATCTAGGTGGGATAGATAAGTATGTGCCGGCGTAGTCCCGTTTTCCGACCAAGTCATTTAAACGTTTTACCAAGTATTCGCGATAGGTTGTTCTTTTGCCGACAAATTCACGCATTCGCTTTTCATTGGCGATCGGCGGAACGTAGTCGGTAAGTTCCCGCTTTCCGACGAAATCCCGTTGCCGCTTGTCCAGTAGATTGCTGGCCAGCGACCGTTTCCCCACAAACTCTCGCAATCTTTTATTCATATCGTCCAGAAATCCATCGTCCGTCTTTCGTTTCCCGACGAACTCCCGCATTCTCTTGTCAATGGTGTCCACCAATTCGTTTACACCCGAGCGTTTGCCGACGAATTCCCGCATACGTTTATCGACACCGTCCTGGAAATCGTGAGCTGTGCGTTTGCCGACGAATTCCCGCATACGTTTATCGACACCGTCCTGGAAATCGTGAACTGTGCGTTTGCCGACAAATTCCCTCATTCGTTTATCGACGTCATCCACTAAATACTCGCCGTCCGACCGTTTGCCCACAAACTCCCGCATTCTTTTATCTATAGAATCTGATAATTCATTTTCGCCAGATCGTTTTCCAACAAATTCTCTCATTCGTTTATCTATGTCATCAGACAAGTCAATGTCGTCAGAACGCTTGCCGATAAATTCTCGCATTCGTTTATCTAAATCGTCCGCATAGACACCATCAATAGTTCTTTTGCCTATAAAATCCCTCATACGTTTATCATTTACTGGTCCTAGATACATTTCATCATCATCGGGGTCCCTTTTACCGACGAACTCACGTAACCGCTTACCCACAAACTCCCGCTGGCGTTTTTCTGCCGCGTCCATAGAGTGAAGGTCCTGAATATCGCGACGTTTTCTGTCTACCGAGTCGCTCGGTGTTTTCTCGTGTGTCAACACATTTGAATTGTCATTTAGATTAGCTGCTGTGATTACTGATACCAATAACATGCATAAAACAAATGGCACTAAATTGAAAAACAATGTATAACTCATTTCGAAAGTAATAAATAGTTTAGAAAATAAAGATATTTTTTAAATAATCCGACGCGCGCCACACGGGCTCCTTTAGCACCAAAACAAAACTGGCTTCTTTGATCTCCCGATCTTACTTTATATCCAATTGCAAACACCCAATGCCGTGTGACGTTCAATATATTCTCAGTAGCCCCGCTGTAACGGCATTGACTCGCAATTCTGCTCGCATTTCTCCAGTAGTTGTAGCGTGGACGCTTGATTCAGGCCGATTGATCATGGTCGCTGAAGGGTATTGAAGAATCGCGTTTTATTGTTGACACTGACTAATTGCAGTATTTATTATCTTTAACTGCATACTGCAACCGGAAAATACTGCGATTAAACAACGAACTCCTTTCTTCGCGTATGCACATAATTGAATGTTATGCGTTTTTGTACTTGAAAAGATGAGCGAAATCTTATGAAAATATGTACAAAATAATAAAGTTGACAAAATATTGAGAGCAAATGCAAAAAAATAAATCTAGAATTCCGCAGAATTCCGCATTTACTATGAAACTTTCGTCAACTTTCGACGTCATGTACGGAAAATATCACAGTTTCTGTAAACGTTTTTCATTAAAATCTTCTTAGAAACAAAATCAGATAGCTTGTCTAAAACCCGACATGATTACAGTGGGGTCAGCGTGTAAGTGCACACACGAACGAACACGACAGGTTGGAATCTGACCCCACTGTATAATGGTTTATTGCATTTAAGACCAATGTAGCTGCGGATCAGCAGGCACTTATACAGATTATTTCATGCAAGATGTTCATCGAACATTGTCAACAATCATCAGAGTGTGCGGATACCCCGTTTTCATCATCATTGAACGCGCTGATGTATTCATTTACACTATTGTGCAGCTAAATGAAAAGCTTAATCATATGCAATGCAAAGATTATATTGGGCGGTTGCAGAATATCTTGTTTTCCATACGACGAAATCGAGAACAGTTGGGATCTTCCTGTTTCAGATATTAAGTTTACGACACCACTATTTCATGCATCACAATATATCACTGGGCCATGTACTTCAACCCCTCCTTCTAAATAAATTAGTCATCGGAAAGCGCAAATCAGTAAAACAGAGTAGAGACGGCTAAAGCCTTTAAACCCTACTGTTCAGAACGGAAATGTGCGAATGGTTTTCGATTAAAAATGGCTACCAAATTAAATATGGCCGACATGCTAAACAATAACAGACGCTTATCATTATTTTCCATTAATATTGTGAATACATTGTTTATTAGAGGACATAATTACTTGGTTCTATATTTTCTTTATACGTCTGAAGCTTTAGAAATGATATGGTATATTGTTTTAATGTATACAAAATGTTGGTCAACTTCAAAATAGCTGCCATTTTAAGAATGTGCAGACGGTTATCATTCCCTTCCACTATACAGTGGGGTCAGCGTGTAAGTGCACACACGAACAACCACGACAGGTTGGAACCAACCTGTCGTGTTCGTTCGTGTGTGCACATACACGCTGACCCCACTGTAATTGTTGGGTAAATGTGTGGATAAAGCACACTGTATTAGTTAAATAATAATATATCAAAAAGAGCAGTTTTGAAATCATTGATTCCGTATTTAATTTTAAAACTAAAATCAAAATATCCCGGACGTCTAAAATAAGTAGCTTTTCATTCGTATATGTTAACTTTATATGTAAATTAAAAGCTCTCGACGTAGTTCAAAGAAATATTGTATTGGCTTCATGGATTCTGTTTATATTTTTTTATTTTCATACAAAAACATGTACAAACAAGACATATTACTAGTAACATGCACGTGCATAATTACATTCAATTCCTTATAAATATATATTACACATGTAATTACCTGTTTTTATATGTATATGTTTGAATTTTTTATAAAAGAAAAAGAAAAGAAAAAAAATATAAGTGTCCATTAATAATAGAGAGAAAAATATAGTAAAAACAAAAACACCCATACAAAACAGTTTAATGAGATAAGTACGAGCAGCATGATCATATGTTTGCATTACTTTGTGTTGGATTAAATAGTTTAAGGGAAAACACACTAAAAAAAATATGTAAAAGCGGTAAACAATCCATTTTTTATTGTGTATTTCAGCTTTGTTTCTATTTACTGCAATTTGATTTTCAATCTCTTTAGTTCTTTTTAAATAGTTCTTAAAAGCTGAGAAAGTCGGTTCAATATTTCTTAATTTATATCCATAAATGCAGTACTTTCCTAACATAATACGAAAGTTCAAGAACATATTTTCTGTTTCATACTGTTTCATAGATGCTTCGTGTGTGAAGCGATAAATATATACATACATATATACATACATATATACATACATATACACATATATACATACATATATACATACATATAAAACATACATACATACATATTATACATACATATATACAATACAAATAAACATACATACAGATATACATACATATATACATACATACATACATACATACATACATATATACATACATATATACATACATATATACATACATATATACATACATATATACATACATATATACATACATATATACATACATATATACAAATACATACATATACACTACATAATACATACATATATACATACTATATACATACATATATACATACATACATACATACATATGTACATACATATATACATACATATATACATACATATATACTTTTGTGAAAATGTATTATTTCTTAGTGTTATAGTGGTATACGACTCATTGCATTACTATCTGCAAATGTAATACACATAATCACAGATAAGCCGTGTTTATTCGCACGGTATGGGGTGGGGGTGACAATACGATGAGGTAGCTGCCAATACGTTACTCGGTTCCATGCAATAGGTATGCCAATGCGTGTAGTTTATTTATGACAATATGTAGTTGTCTTATGTGATACACATCTGTACTACATTATCATATACAATGTATTGTATTAATGGATCACAAAACTGTTAACCCTTTGAACCCGAAATCCCGCTATATCGGTTTATGCAAAAAGTGCAGATCCAGATGAGCCGGCTCGTAACGAGCCGTCTCATCAGGATCTGCACTTTTTGAAAGTAATTTTAATATTTTTGAGAACAAAAACACCCCCTTTTCATAAATGGACGAATCTTAAAATCATTTTGTGACCATTGGATTGGTCGGAACATTAGCATATCACAGTCCATTCCAGTTCCTTAGGGTTGAAAGGGTTAAGAATCAGGATTGGTAGTTACTTTTATATTATTGATAACCGATAGCACGCTGTTATCTTTCCTTTAGAACAGACTGTCCAAACTGCTATCGATGTGTCCGTCGAATTCCTTGCTGTCCGTATCAAACACGATAATAGGTAAACTGGATGATGCCTTACGCACAATGGGATGTCAGAAATGGGAATCCAATGAGCAGTATAATATACATTAACACGAACACATGTCCACATATAATGTGTGTTTTATACTCATTACAGTTACGAAGCTATAATTCCAGCACAAAACATATTGACACAATTCCCTAACATTTGATTGGTCCATTGCAAGTCTCCGTCCAAAATGTATATCCCAGTAAACTCCATGCCGAACTACTTTCCGTAACCGTCAGGCGCAGTTAAAATAATTCCTAAGAAAACGGAAAATAAACAAATTTTCTTGATGAATTTATTTCAAATGCTGGAATTATAAGGAATGAATGGCCTTTTTGTGGAATTTATCGGGGATATAAACTTGGAAAAGTCGCGGGAATACTGGACGAGGCCTTCCGGCCTTCGTCCAGTATTCCCGCGACTTTTCCAAGTTTATACCCCGATAAATTCCACAAAAAGGCCATTCATTCCTATAATACACTTGAAACTAATGATAGTTATCTAACTGTTTCCTGAAATGCAAACCGACACTTGGTTCTGTATTTGGATTGTTTAACGGTTTGGGGGAAACAGGGGACATACGTGTGGCTGTAACTGGAGAAATGGGGCTTATGAATTTCAGACCAGTGTAGTTCCTGATCAAATAGCACACACCTGTAGCCTGATAATGATATCCATTGTTTGTTAGAAGCATGCCGGGTGTTTCATTGATTGACTGGCGAACAGTGCAGATCCTGATCAGACTGTGCGGATGCACAGGCTGATCTGGATCTACACTGGTCGCAAAACCCATAAGCCCCATTTCTCCAGTCACAGTCACAAATGTGATTTTTATTCAATTCAAAATGACCGTAATTCCAATAGAACCACTATGGTAAGACTAAGTAGACGTTTAGTTTTGGTGTCTATGTTTTTCTTTATATATCTAAAATGTATTTAGAACAGTCTAAGAAGATCGTCACATTAATTACACCGAATTACAGGACATAGTCAATCGATCCAAGGTGATAGCCGAACACGATTACCGGAAAAGTTCGTTCCCTCAATTTAACAATTCGTTCCCTCGAATTAACAATTCGTTCCCACAAAATGAGAATTCGTTCCCTAAATTTAACAATTCGTTCCCTCCAATTAAAAATTCGTTCCCACGAATTATCAATTCGTTTAAGTGGGAACGAATTGTTATTTCGTGGGAACGAATTGTTAAATTGAGGGAACGAATTGTTAATTCGTGAGAACGAATTAAAAAGAATTCTACGTCCCCTGCGGGGCTCCGTAGTATTGCCCCTGGTCATATGTGTCAAGGACTGTGTTGTATTGTCACAATCCATGTTACAAACGCCTCCTAGCACCGGCTTATGCGAAAATCAATATAAAATGACACGTTTGACCATTTGAACCCGAAATCCCGCTATAGTGGTTTATGCAAACAGTGCAGATCCAGATGAGCCGGCTCGTAACGAGCCGTCTCATCAGGATCTGCACTTTTTGGAAGTAATTTCCATATTTTTGAGATCAGAAAAGACCCACTATTCATAAATGGACTAGTCTGAAGATCATTTTGTGACCATTGTATTGGTTGTAAAATTAACATATCAAAATCCATTCCAGTTACTTAGGGGAGTCAGGGTTAACACCAAAATAGGCAACCGCCGAAATGACAGTCGTGCTGAACGACCACCAAAGATTGGGCAATCATAACATCAAAGGAAATACGCTCAGTTTGTGGTTTCTCTCTGTTACCATATTCACAAAATATAAAACGTAGCAATGGGGGTAGTGAAATGTGCCGCCGCCATCTTGACTTCTGGGGGCCGTTTCACTAAACTTCCTACATCTAAAATGTTCGTAAGTGCAAACTTATGATAGTCTGTAAATTTCACATTAACAATGTTTTCTTGTAAACTATTATTGGATTTACATTTATTGAGTATAGGCTATGCTCAATAAATGTAAATCCATCAATTGAAATTTCCAGACGATCCTAAATTTGCACTTACGATCATTTTATTCGTACGAAGTTTAGTGAAACGGGCCTCTGCTAGTTCGCTCGTACTGGTGTTAATCCATTCTCTTTTTATTACATCATGGAGACTGGAAATAGAAAACAATCGTATCGCAGAAATAATAAAAGAATAATATAAACAGCGGGATTTTGTAATTGTTTCATAGTAAGTGATATTAACAAGCATGTATGACTAATAACGCCTGGAGCAAACTTTGGTTAGCCGCGTTGCTATATTTACGTTAGTAACTTGAAAATCATGCCTGCCACTCCAGTACGCATTCACTTGCAATACATCAACTTCGTACGACTAAAATGTTCGTAAGTGAAACATTATGATATTCTGTACATTTCAAATTAACACTGTTTTCTTGTAAACAAGTATCGGATTTACATTTATTGAGCATAGGCTGCATATGCAGCCTATGCTCAATAGATGTAAATCCATTAATTGAAATTTCCAGACGATCCTAAATTTGCACTTACGAACATGTTAGTCGTACGAAGTTTAGTGAAACGGCCCCCGGGATATATTACCTGGAGCAAATTAGATGGGCTGGCAGCGTCACCATCATTACGTAATCGTATTCTATGTGATATCGTTAATATGCCAAGACATTCCGGAGTCAATTTCCATTTTCTTTCATATTTCAACCTTCCTGGTCGCCATCCTTCTCCTTTTTACCCCATGTTAAATTCCCATAGGAAAATCGTTATTCGACATAAAATCAATATGTGATGGAACTTCAAATAATTTTTTTTGGGGAGGGTTAATTTTTTGTTATTGATGAAAAAGTACTTGTATTATATATTTAATATGTTTAATAGCCAAAAGTTCGTCAGCAACAAAAAGTGAAACGGACTGTAGGTCTTATCCTCGGCCAATCGTATCTATGAGCTTTTATGAGACAATCCATGTGATTTTGTACGGAAGAAAATGTGCTACTTTTTCATGAATTTCTATAAATGACTTCGAAAGTTTCAGAAACTTTCAGAGCAAATGCGATTTTCAAAAATAAAGTCAAAAGTTTACAAAATTTTCAGAGTACATAATTCCGCATGTACTCCGAAAGGTTTGTCAACTTTTGACGCCATTTACAGAAAATATTGTAAATTTTGTAAACGTATTTCATGAAATTACGCAGATGTCCGAAGGTACAAAAGCACATGGCGTGTCTCATATTTGGTCATTATATCGGGTTTCCTGCGGGCACTCCAGGGAGCCGTTTCACTAAACTTCTTACGACTAAGATGTTCGTAAGCGCAAATTTAGAATCGTCTGTAAATTTCAATTGATGGATTTACATTTATTGAGCATAGGCTGCATATGCAGCCTATGCTCAATAAATATAAATCCAAAAATTATTTACAAGAAAACATTGTTAATGTGAAATTTACAGACTATCATAATTTTGCACTTATGAACATTTTAGTCGTAGGAAGTTTAGTGAAACGGCCCCCAGCTTCTTGAGTCCACCCTTGCTAAAGACCGTGATTTCATTTTGTTTAATTTGTAACAGTCGAATGTAATAAATAAAGCTATCATTTTATTACAGACAGAGCCATAATGAGATGCGTCGTATGATTTGTACCTAAGAAAATGTGAGATATACCCATGAAGCATATTTACAAATTTTACGATATTTTCCGTAAACGATGTCGCAAGTTGCCGTAATTTTCATAGGAAATGCGGAATAAAATTCCACATTTGCTATGAAAATTTCATCAACTTTCGACGTTATTTTCACTTCTTAGGTACAACATCACATGGCGTATCTCATTATTTATGCCTCTGTCGCGTTTCCTGGTTATTACACAAATAACAATAACATAACAATACATAGAAAACAGGCGTCTTATATCAAGTTTATCAGATAAGGCTACCGTTTCCGAGCCGAACCTGGTAAACTTTATATCAAAGTACACTAGCATGGTATTCTATTTATCAGGTAACGTTTTATGTTAGAGATGGGCAAAATTAACATGGTTTTCATTGACAATAACGTGAATTTATGTTGCGACATTACACTGACGTCATTCGTTAACGTCATGTGATGCTGTTAGACCAATGAGACTTCAGAGGAAATAGTGTGTATCTAGTCATTGCTGGATGCGACAATTAGTTATCAGACAACGTTTTCGGTCTATTCAAAGCGTGTTAACTGATATAATAAATGATCACACACCATATGTGGTCACAATGTGAACAAAACACGGGTTAATTACACTTGCGATCAGTGTAGCCCCGGAGCAACATGCCCACCAGGGGCTATACTGTGTGCCAGTCGGTCAAAAAACACAAGTTATATAACTCTGTCCGTATTCCTAGCTAATTTAGGCTGTATGAGAGTGTATGTTGATAAGATCTCCGTTAGTAGAGAAGCATGCACTGTGCTTATGACTGGATAAATTGGGCTTATGGGATTTTTGACCAGTGCATACGTAGCTCCTGATCAAATATCACACTCCTGTAGCCTGATAATGATTTGTATTGCTAGTTAAAAGCATGTCGTTCATTTATGAACTGGCGAAAAGTGTAGATCCTGATCAGACTGTGCGGATGCACAGGCTGATCTGGATCTACACTGGGCGCTAAACCCATAAGCCCCATTTATCCAGACACAGCCACAAATACGACCAGATTTGACAGATCGAGCCCCAGTTTCAAACCACCCGTAGCACAGTGACGTACGAGACACACATCACATGCACAATTATTTATATAAGTGCGCGAAATGGAAACCTTAGTCCGCAAAGTTTTACCGTTGACTGTGTTGTAGCGCTACAGATCAACAAATTGCCTATACAGCGAAAGACTTGCAACTACCCGTGTACATGCATTTTGTAACAGCAAGCCACCTGGAAGAAAATAGCATTACCCATAAAATAAAATCATGTTTTTTTCCATGTCTGTTGCTTGTTTTCCTAACATGTCGCCGAAATAAACAATTATTGCGCACATAGTTGACTAGACATAGCACTATGGCCCACTCATTCCCGCTACAGAATGTCAGATGAATAAAAAAATAAAAGTAAACAGCGATATAGAGGCGTGGGATGTTAGTCTCAGAGTTGACTAGACAGTGGACTTTTATTCCTGATTCTGAACCGTATACTGGTTACAAGGTTGAATGAACCATTCGCCGTTTGTAACACGCGTATTCGTCGCCTAAGAGTCGTTTACGCATCCGCGCAGTCTATTCAGGATGAAACAGTTCGTCATCCATGTCCTTACAGATGCTAGCGACCAAGAGCTGTGAGTTTGATATTTTGTGAGCATATTTTCGAAATTTGTACTCCAAATCAGGCAGTTTGATTGGTCGAGACTGAGCACGACCAATCAAACTGCCTGATTCTGAGCATGTGACATGTGAACATGTTCAGAATGTTTATAATCACCGGTCCAGATACACTCATAATTCGACTGTGTAGATACACATAATACTCGGAATAAACACGTCCCATGGCGCAGCCACGTGGTCGATCAGATGCCATTATTTGCAATGTTGATGGAACGTGAGTGGGGTTCATTAATTCCACTTTCATTACTTAAACTCTCCGAATTAAGTGTCTCTCTTCCGGAGCTTTCAATCTCGAGTATTTATTCCGGTAACACAGTGCGCGCGATAACACATAATGACTGTAAAGTTTCTTTAAACGTTTCTTGACTTCTCCGAACTTTTTAATTCCAGCAGAGACTTGTCAGTCTGGGGTGTTGTTTACCGGGATTAGAGGAAACCGGTCCCATTTCTATCTTGTGTTCGTTTCCTGCAATTTTCGTGCGGATATTTGAATTCCCAGCCTGAATATCCGAATGATAATATTAATCTGATTAGTCAAATTATACCAGCAGGAAATTGATGTTCAGAATGCTCGAGACGTTTTCACTAGTGTGCAACGTGTTTTGACAAAACGGTAGTTTGGCCAGTGGGTTTTACATGGTCAACCATGGGCCCGTTTCACTAAACTTCTTACGACTAAAATGTTCGTAAGCGCAAATTTATGGTCGTCTAGAAATTTCAATTGATGGCTTTACATTTATTGAGCATAGGCTGCATATGCAGCCTATGCTCAATAAATGTAAATCCAATAATTGTTTACAAGAAAACAGTGTTGATGTGCAATTTACAGACTATCATAAGTTTGCACATACGAACATTTTAGTCGTACGAACTTTAGTGAAACGGACCCCTGCATTCTCCGGTATAAACTGGTCCATAAGGCAATACGTACTGGCGCTACACTCTGGACCGGCGTAAAATGTTTCACGGCGAAATAGGCGCCTGGTTCCTGACGAATTTCCATTAAACTAAATGCAGTAACACATTTTCGCCAACTGCATGCTTTTGTCTAAACTGGTGCCCTGTACTCCGAGCCGGCGTAATATGTTTCAGGTCGAAATAGGCGCCTGTTTCCATTAATCTACATGCATAGGAAACTACGTGAACACATGTTCGTCTAGTAACCGGTGCAAACATTTGCCAGTTACTAAACGAAAATTAGTTTCTGCGATAGCTCTAAGTAGAGATGACGCCAATCATCTCTAATTAGAGCTATCGCATAAACTAAACAGTTTTTGGTATAGTAACAGGCGCAAGCAATTTGCAAGCAATTTGCGCCGGTTACTATTCGAAAATGTGTTTAAATGCAGTAGCCTCCGGCGCCTATTTCGACGTGAACCATTTTACGCCGGCGCGGAGGCAGCACAAGTGATATTGAATGTTTCATATACCAAAGGGAACCAAATATAGCCCCGAACTGGACACCGATTAGACAACGAGGCTGGAGTTACGTGCGTCACACATATATACGCCTACGTCATGTGGATTTGTGAAAAATACGACTGACAATGTCGCTGTTTACTGGCTGTTTTGCATTTTTTTGTAAATGTGTATGCTATTTCTTGACGACAACGTTTCAATATAACTATCTTACTATAGACATAATATCGCCAAGTGACGCATCAGGTATTTAAGATGCCAAATTCACTTGCGAATTCTGACGAGCCGCTGTGTGCTGTCTCCACCAACCTCCCTTATTTCTTATTAGAGTAATTCGTGTTTCTAATGCACTCTATAAATATCACGCAATCTGATTGGCTGATGGTCATACAATACAGGTATATCATTGTTGATGAACGGTCGCAAATTATTTCAATATGTATTCCTACGCCAGTAGTAAAGGAGTGCAGATTAACCGCATTGTAATTTTGAAATTTGCGGCGTGTACCAGAAAATGATAGGTCGGAAAACATGTTTAATGGCTCCGCTAGCGCGTCGCCATTAAACAGATTTTCTGATATACGCCGCAAATTTCAAAATTACAATACAGTTAACCCTATATATTATTGTAACAGACATTTTGCGTGGCAGCATATGGTGGCGTATATCCGTCATCCGCATTATGTGATAACGTGATAGCTAAGTCGCCTTAAAGGTACATGCCCACTCAGTAGGTTATACTATAGGGAGACAGATAGTTTTGTATATTCTCTAGATATGACATTTTCTGGGAAAATAAACATTCCTTCACCATTACCCCAGCTATTGATTGGCATTATTATACATTTTATATCAGACGCAAATTTTGATGTGCAATGAAACTATCTGTCTCCTATATTATAACCTACTGAATGGGCATGTACCTTTAATGCGTTATCACATCCTCATGTCCATACATTGAGCATGTGCTGTGTAAATGCAGAAATAAAACTCGAAATGTATAAAAGATGTGATCAGACAGAATATTATCAGAACTGAAGGAGATATTGATTTTTAAAATAAATTTATTTTTAATATGCATCGATTTTCCAAAATGTAACTTTCGTCATCTTAGCTATATAATTTCCGAGATAAGTAGCCGGAAGTTGCTAGGGACATTTCGTCAAATTTTGGCGTGATTTACAGAAATTATCACATTTTCTGTAAACATAGGACATCTTCTTACACAATCACATGGCTTGTCTCATATGTCTGAGAAATGGACGCTATGAAAGTGTCCCAGAATCCAATCTAATTATGCTGCCGTTCAGCTTATATTGGAGTCACGATTCCCAGTCATTAATTGTTTGCTTTGCTTAAGAGATACAGTAAACACAATCTGGAGACAGTGAGAGACAACGAGAGACAGCGAGGATCATCGGCGAATCCGGCCTAATTCATGCGTATACGACGTTGTCGATTTCACTGCTACAATTACTCCGGGGCACTCGGGAAACATCGTCCCATTCCGTAAATCGAAAAATAGACATCGTCGACGCCACTTCGCAAATCGGACAATCGGGAACAAATACTTAAGAGCGACTCTGGTATTACCTCCCATATCGCATCATGTGTTTCAACAATATTTATTCTGAACAAAATGCAAAATATTTCGCAAATGACGTCGAAAGTTGACAGAAAATAGAATACCACATGAGGTCTAATATTGTTGGTTGAGTTTCTACATAATTAACGAAAACAATGTTTGATTTCGAAGCCAATATCGGCGAAATACGGTGTTACGCTAAGAGCGGTAATTCCAGAGCCGGGCTCAATTACACCACTGCCTGCACTCATATTGTCAACCAGTGTCATGTTTTATTTCAAAATACGTGAATATGTGCTTGAAGTCAAGCAGCTTGATTGTCTGAGCCTGATCTGTGCTACAGCTCAGGCTCAGACAATCAAGTTGCTTGATTGCAAGTTGGCATTGCCAATGGATGTTCAGAAACGTTGATATTCTGGGCATGATTAACGCAGCCGGTTGTGTATCTATAGTCTGTTTTCGATAATATTAAATTAAAGTAAAATTTAAGAATGAGCCTTCTTTTTATTTCGTGAAATTTGGTCAAATATTGATTTTATTGCGAAAAAACAATTTCCCCATGTTAAATCCCCATAGACATCTTCACAGAGTGAAGGATGTCTGGGGATTTAACATGGGGAAATATTTTAGAATTTCAGAAATACTTGACTGATTTTTAAAATTTATCTTTTGTTTTCTTAGTTGGATCATTTCCAAGCTATCTAGCTAGGTTTCGGAGTCAATTTCCAATTATTTTTGTTTTTTGACTCCTCCCACACTCCTCTACCTCTTTTTCCCCCATGTTAAATTCCCATAGAGAAATAAATTTTTCGTAATAAAATCAATATTTGACCAAATTTCACGAACAAAAAAGAAGGCACATTCTTAAATGTGTCTTTAATTTAATATTAGGAAAAACAAAATTGTTTTTGAATTGTTTATATGGCCGTAAAATTTGGGCAGCTTTTGTGAAACAGACAGTAAGCTACTTGTCAACGGGGCCGCCTACAACGACAATACATTTGACTTGTTGCCCGGATGTTATTTCGCGAGTTTCCAGGAGCGGAGATAAATAGAGAATACCAGGCTAGTGTCGTTTGATATCAAGTTTATCACACAAAACTAGGAAACGCGTAGGAAATCAGAAGCTTGCCGAGCAATTCCTACCGTTTCCGAGCCGATCCTGATAAACTTGATATCAAATTTCCACTGACGTTATTCGGTAACGTCATGTGACGCCGTTCGACCAATGAAACGTTTCACATCGTTGTAACATTATGTTCCAATAATTCCAGCACACAAATATTTACACAATTCCCTAACATTTGATTGGCCCGTAGCAAGTCTCTGTCCAAAATTTATATCCCAGTAAACTCCCACGCCGAACTACTTTCCGTAACCGTGATGCGCAGTTAAAATAATTCTTAAGAAAACGGAAAATATACACATTTTCTTGATGAATTTATTTCAAATGCTGGAATTATAAGGAATGAATGGCCTTTTTGTGGAATTTATCGGGGTATAAACTTGGAAAAGTCGCGGGAATACTGGACGAGGCCTTCCGGCCTCGTCCAGTATTCCCGCGACTTTTCCCAGTTTATACCCCGATAAATTCCACAAAAAGACCATTCATTCCTATAATACGTATTCGGCCAATACAAAGCTCGTTGCCTGATAAATACCAGGATACTGTATGTGGATGTCTATTACTGTCTGTTCCACGTTTTGCTGCCGACGAACTTTTGCTTATTAAACACATTAAATCTAAAAGATATTTAAAGGTAAGTAATTTTTCATCAATAACAAAAAGATAGACCAATTTTCAATCCTCAAAACAAATTGTTTGATGAAATTTCATCAAATATTGATTTTATTGCGAACAAAATGATTTTCCTATGGGAATTTAATATGGGGAAAATTAGGAGGATGATCAAAAAAACGAAAAAAAATTGAAAATGACTCCGAAACCTGGCGAGATAGCTTGGAAATGATGTAAATAAGAAAACAAGTTCGATTTTGGAAATCGGTCTACAAACAAAAACATATTAAAAAAATATATATTTTGAGCCCCCATGTTAAATTCCCATAGGAAAATCGCTTTTTTTTCCGCAATTAAACCAATATTTGATGGAAAAAACTTCAATAATAACTTTTTTGGGGGAGGATGACTTTTATGTTACTGATGAAGAAGTACTTAAAAAATTAAATATTTTTTAGATTTAATGTGTTTAATAGCCAAAAGTTCATCGGCAGCAAAACGTGGAACAGACAGTAGGCAAGGCTAGAAATAGCGTAGGAATTCCTAGGCTCACCGAGGAATTCCTACCGTTTCCGAGCCGAGTTTGCTTAACTGCGATCAAAATACATTATGTTTATCAAGAAACGTTTTATGCTAGAGGATGAGCAAATACTATAGCACGGTTTTCGTTGAAAGGATTGCAAACTAACGTTGCGTCATTACACTGGCGCCATTTGGTAATGTCATGTGACCTAGTTCGACCAATGGGACATCAGAGAATGTAGCTGTGACCCGGATGTGCGTATCTAGTCAATGCAGGATACGACAATTTGTTATAAGTAAAATATACATGTAGTAATAGTTTATTTATTTAAATATTTATTTATTTATTATTGTTTATTTATTTACTCTATTTATTTATTTTATTTACTTATTTTTGTTTATTTGTTTAGTCACATACAACACACATTTTATTCAAACTCCTATATGTATCCAATTAAATAGTGTACTTGCATATTGCACCCAGCCAAGTTTGGCTTATCAGACAATGTAGCTGAGCGAATGTCATTCACAAATTCTTTCGCGTTTTATTGTGTTTTTATCGATCATTATTTCCAGTCGCTATTGTATCAATGAAAACAAACAGTCATGATTATAATGTGCTATTTGATCCGGAACTACATTGGTCACAAAACTCACAAGCCCCATTCCCCAGACACAGACACAGTTACGAACATGAAAACACGCCGTCATCGTGAGTTCGTGTTTCCAGTTTGGGAATGGTGAACTGACTAGTGAGGCAATCAGCCGCCGTGGATACTCGTTGTTTTGTGTCCGTGAGTTGTGTTATACTGCCAATCCTGTGGTAGAAAGATGTCTGTCTATCTGTAGCTCGCAGTTTAAAATATTAACCCTTATACCGCTATCTTATTTTTTTATTGTCGTTTGCTGTTTATTTTCTATTTTCCATTTTTATCATCAAAAACATGCTTTAACGGCACTTTAGAATAATTTACAACATGCTTTGACAGCACGTCAGAATCATTTTCATTGGAAATGATTCTGAAGTGCTGTCAAACCATGTTTTTATTGAGAAATAAGGCAAGATATAAAAGCAACAGCAGACGACAATTGTTGTGAGTAGCGGTCTAAGGGTTAATCGGACAACTTGTTTTCAGGTAATTTTGCTAAATTTAACCGTCAGGCGGAACTGTGTATAATTTACTATAAGCCGTTTTTATATCGTCATATATCAGAGCAAATGGCAGTCGGAAATATATAAATATTACAGTTTTTGCCAAATTAACGTAAATGCAAATATCTGTACAGTAATAGATAGAATATACGTCATAGTTTGACGTCACCGAGTAACCATTTATACATATGTATGGGCTGATGCGGGCTGCGCATAAACACCATTACAAACAACATCTAGATGCTCGCCAACGGGGAAATAAAATGTGTCGTGTGCTGATTTTCACTTCTGTTTTTCTCGACTGTCACTGTTGGTATGTATCTCTAAGGAGCCCCGCAGGGGACGTAGAATTCTTTTTTTTATTAATTCGTTCCCACGAAATAACAATTCGTTCACTCAATTTAACAATTATTTCGCACGAATTAACAATTCGTTCCCACGAATTAACAATTCGTTACCACATTATAACAATTCGTTCCCACGGGAACTGTTAATTCGTGGGAACGAATTGTTATATCGTGGGAACTAATTGTTAATTCGAGGGAACGAATTGTTGAATTGAGGGAACGAATTGTTAAATTCAAGGGAACGAATTGTTATATCGTGGCAGCGAATTGTTAATTCGAGGGAACGAATTGTTATGTCGCGGGAACGAATTAATAAAACAAATCCATGTCCCCTGCGGTGCTCCGTATAGCTCACTATGGAGGGGAATCGTGTGCCCAGTTAGCTCAGTTGGTAGAGCGATGGTACATAAGTAGCCGATGTCATCAAAATTGCAAAGTATACTTATTAGTATAGTACTGGACGGTAGGATACAGGGGGCCGTTTCACTAAACTTCTTACGACTAAAATGTTCGTAAGTGCAAATTTAGGATCGTCTGGAAATATCAATTGATGGATTTACATTTATTGAGCATACGCTGCATATGCAGCCTATGCTCAATAAATGTAAATCCAATCATTGTTTACAAGAAAACATTGTTAATGTGAAATTTACAGACTATCATAATTTTGCACTTACGAACATTTTAGTCGTACGAAGTTTAGTGAAACGGGCCCCAGGCTCCCGTGCGATATGTCTGCCGAAATGGATTTTTTTTGCTAAACGTGTTGTTGAGGGACTTATCAGGCAGGTAAAACGTGGTGGCAATTTTACTTTTTATTTTTTAACTTTTTACAGGCCGAAGAAAATACCCCACCCACATTTTTACTGTTACATACGGGTTCGCGTTCGCATCAGCTTTACATACATGATGAAACAGATATTTTGAGTATGATGTTATCGTCGGATGATTTAAAATCAATTAATTAATATTCCGATGACGATTTTTGTTTTCTGTTACCTACGCGAAAATACCCCACCCACCTATTTGCAAGTATGAATATTGTGGGTGTTTTGTAAATGTATATGTACATGTTGTGTGTAGCAATTAAGTAAACTTTAACATGGTATTCTTAACGAACGCATACGAAATTTCTTAGGTGGCAGTTTCATTTTTTATTTTTAATCGTTTACGGCCCGCGAACAAACGCCACCCACTATGTTAATATCGCTTACATTTTTGCACACGCTTTGTATACGTGACAAAACTTACCGTTTGAAGACGACTGATGTGAACCAGTGTAAAATAGCAAAAAATGATGGGTTGTGCGAGCCCACACTGTAACAAATGTTTCAACGACATTTGCGCCAACTACGCAGATATACTTGACAAAGACTTGACATACGAGGCTAGTGGAGAATTAGGTGTGTTCATCATAAACTATTTATACCAGGTCGAGTGCCTTCTTCACCTGATCCGCGCATGTAGGAAGGGCAATTGGAACGAATATTTGTCAGCCCTCGATGAGCAAGTAAAATACTTCTTCGCGCATGATTTATACAACTACGCACGCTTGATTCCAGTACACCTTGCCCAGATGAAGGAGCTCAAGACCGAATGCCCTGAAACATGGAAAGCACTCGAAGAAAGGTGATTTTGTGTGAAGAAAACTGGTATACCATTTACCAATCTGTTTGTGGATCAGACTCTGGAGCAGAGTATTAAAGAGTTGAAGGTGGTTGGAGGCATTACTAGTATAACTCAAAGTGAACCAACACTCAATCGATTCCTACTCACAGCTCCCGAAATGACACGCATCGTCGGTGAGTTTCAGTCATTGTATTCATCCGGTAGCAGCTCATGCCCTGAAGAAAATTATCAATTGTCTGGGACATTTGGCACACGAGCTGCAAGAAATGCAGCAACAATCAAGATATGTCTAGAAAGCCACTGCGATGGAAATCCATTCGAAAAGAAGCTGCCATTGGTAAACATTGTTTCCATGATGGCTTTACCAGACACTGCAGTGTACGACATTCTTAACAGAGATGAGAAGGGAACTGAAAGTTATAAAGAGTTGGTAGAAACGCGATTGAGAACGGCATCTGCGCTATCTGTTTGGTATAGAATTGAAAAATTGAAGCTGAAAACACACAGCACATGTTTGACAAAATCAAATGTAGCAATCGGCAACAAAATAGTGAAGCTTCGTGAAGATCGTCAATTACTTGCGCGGTTTTTAGTCGTTCAACAGGCACGCCCAGACATGATGTCGAAGCTGGGGGAAACAATCGGAAATTATGAGATGGCTATAACACCACAATCTCTCTTTGCTACCGACGGAACATTGCTGCTACCATCGGAAAAAAGTCTCATTTATGAAGGAAATAGTTCGGACAAGCTACAGAGGCTGGTACAAAAACTTCAGCTGCATCTAATGAGAATACTACTGTTGCGGAGTTAGGAGAACTTACAATTGGAACTGTAGAAAATCCAGTTCAGACAGGCGAGGACATTGCAATGTATAGTACAACTTCCGATGCCACTCTCGATAACAATACTGACAAGGACAACGATACGTGTGTGCCCACTGATGCCGGAGAGTATGTGATAATAATAGATGCACAGGCCGTCGTTCAATCCATAACAAAAGTACCTGGAATGGACACAATACCAGACTTTGGGGATGCGTTTTTGCAACGCATATCGAAACTGATGACCGGTTATTCCGAAGGAAGAGTACTATTTGACAGATACACTAGTGGCTCACTGAAGGAAAAGACAAGAGTCAAGCGTGATGTAAGACACAGCCAGTGAAATTCATAATATATGATTGCATGAACATCCGCAATGTGTCTATAAAACTTCTCTTGTCACACAGCGAAACAAAATCCCAGTTAACTGAATACCTTGGACAACGACTGATTAAAGGTTTTGCGAATAGTGTTCAGGGAATTGTTGTTGTGTTTGGAACATCTGCTCACACGAAAAAGCCACATCTTATTAACCCAGGTTTGGCGGCCCATTCCCATGAAGAGGCAGATAGACAGATTCCACTTCACGCCCGCGATGCCTCTTTACAAAGTCAGTCAGTTCGGGACATGTATGTATGGTCCCCTGACACGGATGTGTTCCTTCTGTTGATGGATATGGTAGCAACTGAAAATATCCCTGGTCATCTGAAACTTTTAACTGGAAGAGGAAAATCATTCCGAACTATCGATGTCAAAGAAAGGTACTCTGAACTAGGACCGGAAAAGACAAAATTCTTGGTTGGTCTACACAATTTTACTGGCGCAGACTGGGGCGGCAAGTTATTTAATATATCGAAGAAAACTTGGATTGTCAAATATCTTTCCCTCAAACCTGAAGATGACGTAGTTGGTGCCTTACAGGGGCTTGGAAATGGATTGACACCTGACGATATTGGTATAACACGTCTAGAGAGATTCGTATGATTGGTTTATTCGCCCAATAGCATATGCAAGAGTGTACATGACTTGCGATGGGAATTATTCAACCAAAAACCTTGAAAGTGAAAAGCTCCCGCCTACTCCACGAACTCTCAAACCACATATACAGAGAGCCAACTTCATCTCCATGAGAGACAAAACGTACCGAGAACCAAAACCACGCCTACCGCGTCTTGATGATAATGGTTGGGAACTGGACCCAATGGGAAACTGGTGCCGGTTAAATGTCTCAATAAACCGGCTCCATTGGCAATGCTGGAGCTGGTGAAGTGTGGCTGCAATGGCCGATAGTAGAGAGTTATCGTTCCTAGTTAGATGGCGCCTCGTGCCACAGGTCAATGTGAAACTGTGTTACACAGCTGCTGAGTGTGTGTATTGTGTATCGTAACACGTTTCACGTTGTGTTTACTTCAGATAGTATCAGTATTTAGAACTGTATCACACTGTTAAACGAAGGAGTATTAGCAAGGAGTAACTGTAAAACAGTATTGACAAATCCATTGACAAGCACTGAAACCAAAATTGCATCACATATCACGTTTGACTGCTTCATGCTGTGCAATTTCAGATCTGGAATTGTTTCCAAACATGCATAAATTAATACATGTTTAAAAAAGAAATATAACAATACATTGAGTTTATATTGAATTACATTGTAATTCTGTGACTTTTATTTGTATGGTGGTCATGAAATTGTTCATGCTGACATATATAAACAAGAAACCACAGGTTACAGTAACGGACTGAGGCTATTAATACATTAAATATACAATACATGCAATAAATTTACCTAAAATCTAAGTTAGCCAGAGCTCCAGTTAAGATGCGTAATTTGGGGATAAATTTGTTATTTCTTTAGAATCGTCCCATTGAAATGATTCTAAAGAACTCCTAACTTGCCATTTTCGGTGAAGAAATACCACGAAATTCGGTCGAATTACGCACCTTCTTAACATGTTAACTGGAGCTGTGTTAACTTGTGTGAAATAATAATTTTGCTCTTGGGAAATTCTAAATATTTCTTCAGAAAAAAATACACTCTGTGCGGTGTGGCACCAGTCGATATGTGCTGAATTAAATTGTGTCGTCGGCTGTTTGTTTTTATTGTTCAATAATTCTTAACAAAAACATATTTTGGCAGCTCATGAGAATCATGTTCACCGAAGATGATTCTCATGTGCTGCCAAAACATGTTTTTTCCCCAGTACTAAATTGATAAAAATGATAGCAAGTAGACGACAATTTCAGTTTCCAACTCTGTAAGTATGGTAAGGTTTAAGCAACATACGACTTGTAGAAGTGCTTTTCAAGCAGAGCCTGTTTGAAATAATTGTCAAAAAACAGCTTCAGAGTTTGCACCATTTGTGCAATAAATGGGTCATTTATCGTTACTGTGACATACTTTATATCAGTGATTTTTAAATTGTTTGCAGTACAGATAACCAATATGCATGTTTTGGCACCAGTGCAAAGGAGCTGTCCCTGTACTTGGTAATAGTAATCATGGTGTTCATCTAGAACATACTAGTTCTTCTTTCCGACCAGAGAGCCTAGCATTCCTTTTCCTTAGTTCGTCTTTTAGTTGACCCAACTTTAGTGAACCGTACTTTGAGTTTGATGCCATAATTTCACTCGCTAATACTCTACAAATTCTATGAATTACACGTGTGTGTATTGGAACTGCAGAGACTGGGATAATTCCGTGACCTTTTTATTTTCTCTTTCATATGTTGGCATACTAATGTCAGTATATTCTCTATTTATTACATAAGCAACATTCAAATATAATAGGTAGATACACCGCCACTCAACTTACACTATTCGTTATATATTGACGCTATTTCACAAATTAAATAGTGCAGCAGTGATGGGGGGAGGGGGGGGGGGGGGGGGGGGGGGTGGGGGGTACAGAACATCGCATACGAATTGAAATGCCGGGTCGTCCATTAGTGTGTCTATCTGGGACACAATACATCAATTTAGAACAAAGAAAAAGTGAATTGTCGAAATGTCAACCAACGCAAATATTCAGACAGGTAAATTGGTGGGTGGGGTATTTTCACGGATGCATACAACGTTGAAAAAATGTAAATAGACATTTATGATATTACCTTGTCTATTGTGTATCATAATATAAATTGTCGGGGTACAACTATTATTTTTATCACGTATATATAGCTGATGCAAATGTGATCCCGTGTATAATAGAAAAAAAGTGGATGGGGTATTTTCGCGGGCCCGTAAAAAAATCAAAAATGAAAAATAAAATTGCAACTTTTAGTCAAAAAAATCACTTTCGGCAGACATATCGCACGACTTTACATAAATCACCCGACCATATCTAGCAAAGTATACTTTGAGGGAGTAATCGTTTATTTTTTCCGAAATGCACTATTTCATATAGAACTAACGACTGCATATATTTGATGATTAAAAGTATGCAGAATTATTATACTGAATTTATTAAATTATCACAGCCAAAATGGCTGTGATAATGTAATAAATTCAGTATAATAAAAAATAATAAATTTATCCTTAAATTGAACATTTCTCCCTCAAAGTATACTTTGCTAGATAAGTATACTTTGCAATGTTGGTGAAATAGGCTACAGAGGTCTCGGATTCTTTTCCCGGGTCGGGTACGCATGCATATGTTTCACCCTGTGAAAGTTGGCACCGAGTGAGGGACCGTGATTGATATATAGGTTAGAACACACCAACTTGTTTTGCTAGATATGTTAACCGAATCAAATCCAATAAGGCCAGTCTCTCCTATTTTCTCTATTCGTATGGACGCTGTATGACCTACTTGTTCATGACCTGCAACCGGTCTGTACTTGTTCTGTAAGAATTAACAATAGGTTCACTTACTCCTAAGAAAGAAAAGTCCAACCTCGTCATGTCTCCCAATATTGTCTACATTTTTGGGCCACGGAATTTCTGTTCATAACAAGAGTCCATCCTGACCCAGTACATGTAGATATAATATATACGTTCTGAATATTGTATCAAGCAGCTCAATGTTTGGAGTTTATAAGGCAGTATGATATCGAATACTGATAACATATGCAATGTCTGGATATAACGGGAATATAATCTGAGGATTCCGTGACCATTATGTTCCTACCTTTCTTTTGTTGTTGATTTGTCAACTTCAACCATTTTAGGAAAAAAATAGCTTCTATGCATTTTTTAAAAATGATGGGAAAACCTTTTAGAGCACAACATTCAAAATGGCCATCAACGCCATTTTTAAATATATAAAATGCGTTATCTTTGTAATGAGATAAGCGAGAAACACACATGAGGTGTCGTTTCCCAATAATTATAACATGCCAACACTACTGCTATGGTTATGTTTTTAGAAGGTCAGCAATGCCATGAAATGCAAGATGGCCGCTGCTTAGTAACTCTTATATATATTATATATGGGGCAATGTAAGTTACAATTACACAACAAATCTGCTTTCATACAAATAAGTTTTAACCTTGGCTGTATATTATACTTAGTTTTTAATCCAACATTGACTGTATGCCACCTTGAAAGAAACCATAAACTGCAATATATCCTAGGCCAAATAAGATACGGAGAATCAAATTGTGTGGCCGTTCTTAATGATAGAAGATGGGAGAAACCACAATTATCACTGTTTAATTTTAGGGTAAAGTATATTGATTGTGATGCTGGCCCATGGATAACACAATCTAAGAAGGCCGCTAGCAGCTGTCTTTTAAATCACAGAGTGCTCCACTATTAGGATTCGTTAACGCAGAAGTACACATTTTTTTATCCAATCGAAAGCAAATCATGACTCGAAAATGGTGACATTATTCCATATTTAAATGCATACAAATTACTACTAGTGTTATGTCACTATGAATTCTAAGTATACTACATGAGTCCAAGTAAGTTAATGAAAGTAGAATATGTGTTGCATGTTGGTCTAACTTATACTGATACGTATCAGTCAATTGTCTATCAACTCATCACTGACTGACCGTGATGCTGGGTGTTGCTTGCTAGATGATAGATATTGCTCGCAGGACGTCCATCATATTTCTGTAAAACGTATAAGGTGACTTTACAAGGGGCCTAACTTGTGGCTAACTAGTGATATATTTAGTTATGGGATTTAGAACTAAACCCATTGACCCGGCCTTAAATGACTAGATGTTGATAGGCCGTTAAACCCGAACAAACAAACAAAACAGACAAACTGACCATGTTCACCATTACACATATAGACTATATAATATTATGTTTCTCGGCATAAACTGGTGTGGAAATATATCTTGATCACTGATTGATGCTTATGAAATACAGAAATTGCTACATCACAGACAATGTAACCACAAATCAAATTAACTAATAACAGATAGACAACCCAACCCGAATTCTAAATAGGAAATATGATAGCAGTATATGGTTGACAAGCCATAACGCCACAAGTAATGTATATTGGCATATTTGTATCATCCGTTCCCAGAGTCTCAACTAAACATAATCTATCAGGAAGAGGATGCCAATGATAATACTGATACGAATTGTGATTCAGCTGCTGTAGCACAAACAATTTCTGATGCAGTTCCTGCACGATTTACACCCGATAATCGTATAGTTACTGAATATGATGTACATGGAGTTTTGAATATATAGCTAAAGTCACATATCCAATGTCGTATCACTATCTACACTCATAGAAATATATGTATGTGTTCGGTTTGACTCTTATCATTATCTACAGTTATATAAAGGCATGTATCTGATGCATGTAGCCACTGGTGTTGCACTCCTCGGATAACTCGGCATGTTGCTGGTTATGATAGCTTCTAGCACCAACACACTGAAGAACTGGGGATAACATAACACTATCCCACACACATGTCACTGACTGTGGCTCATATATTATATTAAGTGTGATAATCATGTTTAACAGTACTGAGTGTTATGCATTCAAGATAGGAATATACAGGACAGCTTTGACTCCTATGTTATGATAACATGAACAATAACAAATAGTCATTCAAGTAGTCATAGAACAACACAGACAGTTCATTTCCACTTGTCCTGTATCGACTTGCTGTACCAGTGATAACAACCTCACAATTTGAAATTCATTCTTTTCAGACAATATTACTTGTATCAGCCTTTGATCACTTTGTGCGTTATTCTTTTCAATATGGCAAATACAAAACAGTAACCATTTTGGATGTCACAGTAAGATTAATATATATAAGTAGACCAAAATGAAAGCCAACATTTTTAGTGGGTTTGCCGTTCATCCAACATACCCAGTGATAATCTTTTATTGCGCAATATATAATATGGTTGCCATCTTGAAATTCGGCAGTCATGATAATCTCTAAGGTAACAAAACATCCCTTAAAGCCAATATAGAATTCTAAAATTAGTGGGAAATCACACTGTTTGTACATCGTACTTATATGCCGTCTCAAAACTATTGTATTTTCAGTTTTTCAAGATGTCATATGGTGGCCATCTTGGATTTCCTAATCCTGATAGCATCCAATCTGACAAACAACCCTTCCAGGTGTGGTCTGCTAAAATTAGCAAAAATGTCACACCAGTTATACATTTAGCTTAATTTCCCCCACAGAAATATTGTGTTTTATATTGTTCAATATTATAGACGGCGGCCATCTTGGATTTCAAGGACTTAGTGCCTTTCAAACGAACACGAAACCCCTCCAGCAAGTGTGGCATGCTCAAATTAGTGAATATATACACATTAGTTTTACTTTTAGCCTAGATCCAACTAACAATATGGAGTATTGTGTAATTTTAGATGATGAATGGCAGCCATCTTGGATTTCAAAGTCCAAACTAAAAATTAACCATAGCAACAGATTTGGCATGTTATAATTATTGGGAAACGACACCTCATTTGTGTTTCTTGCTCATCTCATTACAGAGATAATGCATTTTATATATTTCAAAATGTCGTTTGCGGTCATTTTGAATTTTGTGCTCTAAAAAGTTTTCCCATCATTTTTGAAAAATGCATAGGTGCTATTTTTTTTCTAAAATGGTTCCAGTTGACAAATCAACAATAAAAAAGGTAGGAACATGATGGTCACGGAATCCTCAGAAATGACCCTACTATAGTGTGTTTTTGATATCACAATACATAGCTTAGCATGGACGTTTGTATCTGTCCCCGATTAGCTCAGTCGGTCGAGCGATGATATGTAGGGTTCGAGTCCCGGGTCGAGTGGCACTATTCTCGCTCTGTGGCATCAACTGTCTCAGGCAAGGCTAGGAAACGCGTAGAAATTCGCAGACTCGCCGAGTAATTGCGACCGTTTCCGAGCCGAGCCTGATGAACTTGATATCAAAATACACTTTTCATGTATGGTACAGCGACACCTCTCTATACCGGACACCCTGGGAGGTCCACGGGTGTCCGGTTTAGAGAGGTTTCACTGTAAAGCAGGCATTTAGTCATTCTGAGCCATAGTTGTGTGCTATGCGATCATAAACGGGTATTATCACCTGAGAAAAATGATTAAGAAACCCATCAAAAATAAGATAACATACATATGTTTTCTTGGTGTCCGGTTTGTTTTCTTGTAAACAATTATTGGATTCACATTTATTGGGCATAGGCTGCATATGTAGCCTTTGTTCAATACATGTAAATCCATCAATTGAACTTTCCAGACGATCATAAATTTGCACTTACGAACGATGTTTAGTGAAACGAGCCCCAGCTCCTGATGAGACGGCTCATCTGGATCTACACTATTTGCCAATACCACGATACAGGCATGTGGTGTTGAAAGGGTTAAATGAAATGACTGAATGGCGAACAGCATAGTCACTGACGATACTGCGCAAAAGACACACACACAAGTTCTCCATTGTCGTCAGTGTTTACGTCATTGAACAATAAAAGTGACCTCAAATCCATAACGCCACACTAATATCGTCGTGTCTTGGAAACAAAATGCAGTAAAACGAATAAAGGTAATATAGTGCAACCTCTCTACAACAGCCACCCATGGGAAGACACAAAACTGGCTGTTGTATAGAGGTGGCTGTTGTAGGGAGGTTAAGACTGAATTAAATTATGTCGTTCCCTGTTTATTTATTTTCTTCGATAATTCGCATCAAAAAAATGTTTTGGCAACATTTTAGAATCAATTCCAATGAAAATGATTCTAAAATGCTGTCAAAACATGTTTTTATTGAGAAAGAAGGCAAAGCAACAGCAGACGTCAATTTTCGTGCTCAGCAGTCTAAGGGTTAGATACAGAGGAAATCATTTTTTTAGGATATAACATAGCGGCTGTTATAGAGAGGGTGTAGTTGTAGAGGGGTGGCCGTTCGGGGAGGTTCGACTGTACATGCTATCTCAATCAAGCGTCCATGTAACTTTAATATGTAAAGACATCGTGTGTAATGGTCACCGAGTAGCATGCTAACCCTCACTACGCTGGAGACGGAAATTGTCGTCTGCTGTTTTTTCATTTTTGACTTAATTCTTAAAAAAAAACGGTTTTGACAGCACATGAGAATCGTCTCCAGTGGAGACGATTCTCATGTGCTGTCAAAACAGGGTTTTGTCGAGAAATATTGAAAATAAAACATTTCCGACAGACGACAAAAAATAATTCAGCGTAGTAAGGGTTATATACCAAAGGTGCTGTGGGAGTTTTGGAAGTTGACACTCTTTTGGCACGACACTCTTTTGGCACTGTGTTGCAAACGACACATGGTATTCTTTCCCGTGCACGGAGTGGCTGGTGAGCCATTCGTCACGTGTTGGAGGCGGGCCGCACGAATGTGTATTTTATGCAAGACCGTTTGTCAGTTCTTTATCTCTAAATATAGTAAACTTTAATGGACCAATTGATCGGTGTTCACTCGTTTACAATTCCGGTGCTTGACGTTCCGATTTTCGAAGCCCTCTATGTGGCTGTTGCTAAGGAAACGGGGCTTATGGGATGTGTGACCAGTCTCGTACGTGATCAACGAACGCACCAATGGAGTCAGATGAGGGCCTGTGCTATCTTTTAGATGCATGGCAGATGTTTCATCGACATGATAGCGTACAGTGTAGAAACTGATCAGACTGCGCGAATGCCCAGTCTGATCTGGGTCTTCATTGGGCGCAAATATCAAAAGCTCTACTGTCTGTTCCACGTTTTTCTGCCGACGAACATTTGGCTATTAAACACATTAAATCTAAATAATATTTAAATGTAAGTACTTTTTCATCCAAAAATAAAAATTATTTGATGAAAAAATCGAACTTTTGTTTTCTTAGTTACATCACTTTTCAAGCTATCTCGCCAGATTTCGTTTTTTGATCCTGGAAAATGGAATTTCATCAAACAAACAAACAAACAAACAAAGAAAGAAAGAAAGAAAGAAAGAAACAAACAAACAAACAAACAAACAAACAAACACATTTGGGGAGAGTAACTTTTTTGTTATTGATGAAAATGAACTTACTTTTAAATATGTTTTAAATTTTATGTGTTTAATGGCCAAAAGTTCGTCGGCAGCAAAACGTGGAACAGACAGTAGTCCCAATTTCTCCAGTTTTCTAATTCACAACTGAAGGGGACGAAGTGCCTTTTGGTCCCCTTCTTCCACTGACCCCTTTAATTAACCACCTGCCGTTCTGTATACAGACTATTTAGAAACACATGCGATTTAGATACATGGAAATGTAAGGAGCCCAGCAGGGGACATGGATATTTTTTTATTAATTCGTTCCCTCAATTTAACAATTCATTCCCTCGAATTAACAATTCGTTTCCACGATATAACAATTCGTTCCCTCGAATTAACAATTCGTACCCACAAAATGACAATTCGTTCTCTCAGTTTAACAATTCGTTCCCTCGAATTAACAATTCGTTCCCACGATATAACAATTCATTCCCACGAATTAACAATTAGTTCCCGTGGGAACGAATTGCTATTTCGTGGGAAAGAATTGTTAAATTGAGGGAACGAATTGTTAATTCATGGGAACGAATTGTTAAATTGAGGGTACGAATTGTTATTTCGTGGGAACGAATTAATAAAAAAAAAAATCTACGTCCCCTGCGGGGCTCCACAGAAATGGACCGTTTAATTCCCGACACTCGGGAATAAATATATGTCTAATTCTCGGGGCATCTTTTTCCGATACAGGGTATTCCTAAACTGTTTATCAATAAATGTAATTTTGGCCAGCATTTTAAAACCAATTTAACCCTTTCAACACTACAAGCATGTATAGTGATATTGGCAAACAGTGTAGATCTAGATGAGCCGCTAATAATTGTTGAGAACAAAATCACCCCATATTTATAAATGGACTAGAAATCATTTTGTGACCATTGGATTGGTTGAAAAATAATTAATTAACATATAAAAACCAATTCCAGTTACTTAGGGGTGAAAGGTTTAAAGGAACTGTGTATACTTACACGAGGCCTATCGTCGCAAACACATACTTAACCCATACACCGCTATCTTAATTTTTTGTCGTCTGCTGTTTATTTTCTATTTTCCATTTTTATCATCAAAAACATGCCTTTGACAGCACTTTAGAATAATTTACAACATGCTTTGACAGCACTTCAAACGGAAATGATTCTGAAGTGCTGTCAAACAATGTTTTATTGATAAATAAAGCAAGATATAAAAGCAACAGCAGACGACAGTTGTTGTGTGTAGCGGTGTAAGGGTTAACCGATACCTATTACGAACTCTGTTATCCAAGGTGCATGATCACGTGGTTACAACAAAAACAACGTCGCCCACTTCAAAGTAAGTATTATTTGATATTTTCCTTAATATGCAACGGATTTTGATGAAATATGGCGCAGCAAACGAGTCTTCAAGAGCTGCATTTGGTGGTCCATGGACACGGAAATCGATTCTTCGCAAAAACGACATAAATATGGGCGAAAATACAGAGACCACCAAATGCAGTGCAACAAGACGCGCTTGATGCAGTGCGTCATATTTCATCAAAATCCGTTACGTAATAAGGACAATACAAAAGAATACGTACTTCAATGGATTCTGGAAGTTTCAGTACTTGTTGTTGTTGTTAGTATCACGTGATCATACACCTTGTTATCGCTGCGGGAATGAATTTGCATGTAACACAAAGTATCCCTAAGGTGCAACTAATGGTCTCACGTCTGTCAATGCGCCCACATGACAAAAATGTTCCCTTGCGCAAATTTGCATATATTCACGTAATTACGCAAATTGGAAAATGTGCCTTTGGATGACATATCCCACCATCCTCCCCCAGTGAGAAATAGAGAATACCGGGCCAGTGTATTGTGGTATTAAAGGTACACGCTCATTCAGTAGGCACACAATGTTAACTATACCAGAGACATCATCTGGCAAAATAAACATTCATTCACCATTACCTCACGTATTGATACCATTACCTCACGTATTGATTGGAAGTATTATACATTTTATATCAGACGCAAATTTCCACACTGATATCAGGGGCGATAACCGTGTTTCCTTAAACTGTTAACGGACATTACTATTTATTATCTGTATTTATCGTTTGAAGTTCAATGATCATACGTTAGAATCTTATTCTCTGTATTTATTTGTTGAAGTACAATGATCATACTTTATAATCTGCCGAAAATATTATTTTTTTCAGGTGACGCATTTCATTAGTATAAATAATTAAAAAAGTTCATGCCTCATTTGCATATGAAACTTGCCTGATACCACCGCGCGCACGGTCATCGAGCCAGTGCCGATTGGATTTACATTTATTGAGCATAGGCTGCAAATGCAGCCTATGCTCAATAAATGTAAATCCATCGTCGTTAAATCAAAGCATTTACATTTACATTTTCACTGGTAATTTTTAGAACTTGTGGAATAGTAACAAAATTATACACTTATTTAATTCCGATAAAGAACATTTTGTGCCTACTGAGTGGGCATGTACCACTCAGTAGGCACAATATGTTTTTTATAGGAATTAAATAAGTGTATAATTGTGTCACTAATCCCCAAGTTATAAATATTTCGTGTGCCCGCTATACAGATATAATTGTTTAGTAATATTTATTTTACTGATAGTGACGCGCGGTGGTATCAGGCTATTTTCACATGCAAACGAGGCACGATATTTTATAATTATTTATCTTAAAACCTGAAAAAATAATAATTTCGACAGATCATAAAGTATTGCACATCAAAAAAATAAATACAGAAAATAAACAGTAATGTCCGTTAACATTTTAAGGAAACACGGTTATGACCCCTGATATCAGTGTGGAGATGTACGCCTGATATACAATGTATAATAATGCCAATCAATACGTGGGGTAATGGTGGTAATGGTGAATGAATATTTATTTTGCCAGAAATGTATCGGATGATGTCTCTGATATAAAAAAAACATTGCATGCACCTTTAAGTTTATCAGGCAAGGCTATGAAATGCGTTTCCTACCTTTTCAGAATCAAGCCTGACTTGACATCAAATGAAATTATTTTTATCAGGTAACGTTTTAGGCTACAGAATGAGCAAATATAACGTGGTTTTCGTTTAAAAGAACGTGCAATTGTTTCGTTACACAGACGCCATTCGACAGCGTCATGTGACTTCGTTCGACCAATGAAACGTATACATCTGGTAATTGCACTAGGTTATCCTGCTGTGCGTATCAGGCCAATGCAACACTATTTGCCAGAGAAAATGTTGTTTTTTTGCATACAGTGGGGTCAGCGTGTAAGTGCACACACGAACGAACACGACAGGTTGGTTCCAACCTGTCGTGTTCGTTCGTGTGTGCACTTACACGCAGACCCCACTGTAAAACAATAACAACGCATAATGTATTTATTGCGTAGCCTATATCCGTACATTCGCTTTGACGTTGACAACATCATCTCCTAAGGCTACACAGAGAGCAATATTCCGCACGGCGCCGCACTAATTACACTCGTGTAACACAATTACAGCAATCGTCTCCTCCAGTGATTGTATACGTACCTCTAATTGGACAATCGTGCGAGAAAAAATATTGATATCAAGTAGTAGTATGGATTTGTGTGTGTGTAACCAACTTAGAACAATAATATTAACCTGTCCCGTTCACTGCGGCACTTCGAGACTATGTCAGACTATGTACATACATATGGAAGCGTCCTAGTGCCGATGCTGAAATATGCTAAGTCATAATTAGGAGATGCTAACTCCTAATTAGGAGATACTAACTCTCAAAAATGAGATAACTAAGCTATCTCATAATTAGGAGTTAGTATCTCATAATTATGAGTTAGAATCTCCTAATTAGGACTTACTAACTCCTAATTAGGAGATACTATCTTCTAATTATTAGATAACTAAGTCCTAATGAGGAGATTGTATCTCCTAATTAGGAGATAATAACTCCTAATTAGGAGATACTAAGTCCTAATTATGTCTAAATATTTCAATAAACAATCAAATTTTTGTGAACATGATTCGTTCGGCAGTCGCCGGATCTGCCGGACCTGGGGTCAGTTTCACTGAACTTCGTACGACTAAAATGTTAGTAAGTGCAAAATTATGATAGTCTTTACATTTCACATTAACAATGTTTTCTTGTAAACAATTATTGGATTTAACTTTATTGAGCCTATGCAGCCTATGCTCAATACATGTAAATCCATAAATTGAAATTTACAGACGATGCTAAATTTGCACTTACAAATATTTTAGTCGTACGAAGTTTAGTGGCTTTTTGTGTGTGTAACCAACGTAGAACTAGAGCACAGTTGATATGATGGCGCGCCATTGCAATATAACAACTTTTCCCAAATGCTAGGTCGACAAGGGGGAGATAATCCATGACCGGGGGTAGAATAAGAAAGGCACACACTAGGTTTCAAGTCCCTTGCTATTACAGTTAAAACTTTTACTTCGTACAAGGCAAAATTGAGAAATTCTAAGTGGGGAGACAATCTATGATCTATGACCGGGGAGGGTGGGGGGGGGGGGGGGGGAGAGCGGGGGGTGTCGAAACAAAAATTGAAATTACATCTACACATAATAAAGAAGGCACACACCAAGTCTTAAGTCCCTACATATTACGATTACAAAGTTTTACTTCTTGCTAGGCGAAATTGGGAATTTCCAAGTCAAAAAGGGGGAGATAATCCATGACCGTCGGACGAATAAAAAAAAGATGCCGATTGGTGGGTTTGTCAACATACGTACACTTATAATTACAATGATTTAGTATAGGAATGAATGGCCTTTTTGTGGAATGTATCGGGGTATAAACTTGGAAAAGTCGCGGGAATACTGGACGAAGGCCGGAAGGCCTCGTCCAGTATTTCCGCGACTTTTCCAAGATTATATTCCCGATAAATTTCACAAAAATGCCATTCATTCCTTTTAATTCCAGCATTTGAAATAAATTCATCAAGAAAATGTTTATTTTGACAGACGGCAGCCATTTGTTTACATTGACTGCACTGACAGCGCACCTGTAGAAAGTAGTTCGGCGTGGGAGTTTACTGGGATATAAATTTTGGACAGAGACTTGCTACGGGCCAATCAAATGTTAGTTAACTGTGTAAATATTTTTGTGCTGGAATTATTAGTGTTTAGTACTGAATGTGATAATTATGTCAGCTCTATTTTTTATTGGAAAGTCCGTCATACTACAAAGTTTTGGATATTGACTCTGAAACTTGGATAGATAGCTTGGAAATAAGTTAAGAAAACAAACGTTACATTATAAAAATCGGTCCACTATTTCTGAAATTGAAAACTAATCGCCATGTTAAATCCCCATAGACGAAGATACCTATGGGGATTTAACATGGGAACTTGTTTTTATTCGAGCGTTAGCCAAGAAGTATACAACCAACATCCAAATGTGAGGTAGTTTATGCAAATGAGCTTATGTCGATCGCAGCACATATTTTGCGGGTTGAACGTTTTACAAACACGGGTCTTACGCCATAAAAATAGTTCTAACAACTTAGATTGATCGCCTTTTCAGTGTGATAAATATTTTGTTTGCTTTTTTTGTGCTAAATGTACGCTATTATATTGAAAATGTATCCGTAGTCTACGGGTGCGACGATTAACCGCCATATTCGATTATTTGCGATTCGTAACTCTATGGTTCGGTGCACTAATACAATCGTCGGTTTCGGCTTCCATCAATTCGACACAGAAAGAGCACTCAGACGGTTGTTCACCGATTGTTTGTTTATTTGAGTACTGTTAGGCAGCCATGACATCATGGAACATAGGGAGACGTTTATTCAAAATACAACATTTTAAGCCATATGGCCCATGAAGCAATACGAAAATGGCATGCTATAAATCAAAACATATCATACTGACAAAGACAACAGCAGGACTGGTGTAAATATAAGTAGAAAGTCGTTTAAGTGTATTACCCGTGGTGGAATGCAACAATTGTGCTGGGGATTCAGAATGGCATTATAATCATGCTGAATTTACTGCACAACTACATCTTACATAATACCACAGACAAAACAATTAAGTTCATTTCTTTCACATACAAAACGTCAGGCATATGACCACAATTATGTAATAACTATGTGTGACAATAATTTGACCACTATTATCAGTACATACGTAAAATATCAAGCATATCGAGTTAAATGAGTATTCACGTATATCGTGGGAAATTATACTGTTTGGTATGTGTATAATCATTAGATGCGTTGAGAAAAGATGATCATGTCGTTTGTCTATAGAGGACATCTTGTTAGAGATCGACAAACCGCATCAGATATGCGGAACTGTCATGATCTGGGTCAGTTTTCGTAAGGTTTCTATCAGATGTGCGGGACTGTCATGATCTGGGTCAGTTTTCGTAAGGTTTCTATCAGATGTGCGGAACTGTCATGATCTGGGTCAGTTTTCGTAAGGTTTCTATCAGATGTGCCGAACTGTCATGATCGGGTCAGTTTTTCGTAAGGTTTCTACAGATGTGCAGACGTCATGATCTGGGTCAGTTTTCGTAAGGTTTCTATCAGATGTGCGGAACTGTCATGATCTGGGTCAGTTTTCGTAAAGTTTCTATCAGATGTGCGGGACTGTCATGATCTGGGCCAGTTTTCGTTAGGTTTCTGAAAATTTGTGTTTTGTTGTTGTTGATGGTTGTTATTGTTGTTGTTGTTGTTGTTGTTGTTGAAATTCCCACGCTCATTTTTCGCTGAACACTTTCCACCAGATTAATTATTAGTCTATTGTGTCATCCACAAACACATACTGCGAATGATTCCAGGACGTTCAGTCCTTTGATTACGCATGTGTAGGTGGCTCTCTCCCTGTTTGTCCTCAACTTAGTCTATCGGCTGACAAACTTCTCGTAGGATTTTTATGTGCCCTCTGTTTGACACTGGATTCATGAACTAGAACATATACCAAGTCGAAAAAACTTGGGTAGACATTTGGTACCCCGGCAACGAATGAGAAATCCAAGATGGCCGCCGGCGGCCATTTTGAATTATTGTCGCATTTAATTTTGCAACCAAATGGTATAGAAACATAAGCAGCACATCATTTCTGACTAACTTCAGACCGGGAAGTCCATTAGTGAGGCTATTTTTGTGATTGGTGAGCTTCCTGATATAACAATCCAAGATGGCCGCCAAATGTTATGTTAAAAATGCATAATTTGCTTGTAATGTTTCTAAATTCTAACGAAACATATGTATATGCACTCCTATGTTTATTATACTGTCTCAGTAAGATCTAAACTGACAAATGACAACGACAAATGTCAGTTTAAGGTTGAAGTATCCTAAATCTGTAATTTTGACATCATTATTACTGCCTTGTAAATGATATAATGGCCAACAAAATATAGCAACTTACACAATTTTTCGTAATATTTATTACTTAACTAAGCCAAACTATCAATATCATTTACATGTATATGAATACACATATAACAATGTATGTACCAAATAAGGCTGTATGGGAAAATGGACAGCATGTCAGTTGGGACCAGTCTAATATAGTCTAATATGGCTAATTTAATTGCATTGAATGTTGGCAGTGTCCACTTTACAAATTGTGTACATTTTGTCATACTGTATCACCTATTAATTGACTATCTGTGTTTAGTTTCCTGTACGTTTGCGTATTGGAGCTTTGTATACTGTTCATTGTATCCATAATTCAATTAGGAAACACTTATAACTGTCAATACATTTTGATACTTTAGGCACCTGTCTCGAATCTATACACATCCTGATGGATTTTTACACATCGTTATATCTGGGATACATTGACATTTACAAAACTTGCAACAAGGAACACCATTCCTTCTGCATGTGCATCTGATATTTGCACACTTTGTGCATGTACACATCTGTGCACATGTATCAGGAATCGGTGATCTACATGCATCGGGCATGAACAACTCATCTACATCGATAAACCCGTACTGAGTCGGATCCAACACTTCTGATTCCACACAAAGCAGAGATGTCATCTGATATGTTGCATAAAATGCCCTTAGAATGTGACCCTAATAGCATGACTAGTTGGAGGTAGCTGGTCTAGTGATAGTCCTTTGCTGTGGTGGTACATGTATGCCCGTAACTGATTCATTGTCGTACACTTACTACCCCCTTTCAACACCTGGACCAGGTACAACTCAGCTGATTCCATTACATTGTCCATATTGGAAGTGTTAGGATGTATACCAAAGTCTTTCAGAAGGACAGTTGGGTTACACTTCAAGCCTGCATGTTTAGTACCCAGTTTGCTGGTGTAATCACAGCCTGTGATAGTATGAACAGCTGGCAGTACGCTACACAAATCCTCTCCAACCCTATCTGCCAATGTATGGATCGGGATATAACGAGTGGAATCAGCGACGCCAGCCTTGACCCAGAGTTCATGAAGGTCGTGTTTTCTGAGTTCGCTCCAACAGTACATCATCTGTATAAACACATCGGTGTCTGACGATATGACCACAATTCGCTTGGCTCCATTTTTCACTGCATGCATAACATGAGGTACAATGCGGGTATCTGCTTCTTCCAGTTCGCTATGTAATTCGGGTACTTCCTGTGATTTCCCATCAGAAACACAAATACACGGAACTGTTTGTTCTCCTGACATATTGCTTACGAATACCTCAGTAACCTGCAATGGTGAATGTGCGTCAGTTTGTCTATCAATAATTTGCTGATGAAGCAACAGCTGCAGCTTTCGTTTGTTGCTACCAGAAGACCAAAATCTTTCCATTTCAACTGGTAGTGATGTTTGTTTGTTGATGATATTCAGTTCAATAGGACAAGTTGTCTGTCGACGTTTCCTTTCCGAGTCTTTAACTGATTTATCTATGTAGGAATCGAAGATGAAGTCAATTCTATCAGCCCCAATCGTTGATTTCGTAAGATAATCCAATATTGTGTTGCTGTATTCGCCAAAGTCTTTGATTCCTTTTGTCCTAATCTTTCTAATACTACCCATCATGTCTACGACAAACGTTGTGTGAAAATGTGTCATGTCTGTTTGGGAATTTCTGATCATCTGCAGTAAGTTCATGTTCCAGCTCTTGTACAATGGAGCTTTTCACTGCTTTTGTCATCAAACCTTCCTGATCAAAAAGACATGATTCTGGTGTGACGTCATACTGCAACAGATCTTCCATTGCACTTCCCCGTACCCTAGCTACCTCAAGAAGTCTCTGTTGATGCCCTCGTTCCTTCCATTGTAATATTTTTACTGATGTTTTGCTTTCTCTTGATGAATGATGTATACTTTGAAAAGTCTTCAGGTTGGTTCGATGGATTGTTTCACAGAAACGCACTGTCTTCTCCACGAAACGGCCTTTACGCAGGGTGTCATATGCTATCTTCCCGATTGTCGTCACATGCAATAGTTGATGCCGAATATCGTCTGTCATCACTTCTTGTGTGACAATGTTGTGGAGTTTGGGTTGAACGGCATCCACCTTGAATGGATTTTCATATTTCTCAATGAATGTCAGAATGGCCTGAACATTCTTCTCACCCGTGATGGTATCCGTTCTGTTGAACTCGTGATTCACGGTCAGGTCATACGCGCTGGTTCTCGCCCCGCTTAATTCTCTTTGAAGGTTGCTGATGGCCAACATTTCATGGTATATTAGTTCCCATTTAGCAACGAATTTCTTTTTTCTAGAACTGCCAATTATGCCTGAGCTACCTTTTTGTGATTTGTTGATGGTTTGCTCCAGTGCCATATCTGCACCAACGGCTTTGAAATGACCCTCGGTTCGTTTCACAACAAACTTGCCTTCATGGAAAGCTATATGAATAGCGGGTGCCGTCTGAGGCAGCCTCCGCATGTCTTCTAGATATAGCGAGCACCAACGGAGGTAGTTAGTTGAATCGAATGCTGCGAAAATTGGCAGTAGTGCCTGTATTGTTTGTAACTGCAGCTCCCAATTGCCTTCTCTGTCACTACGAATGAGGTCTTCCAGAAGGGATGTGAGCTCTATGAATGTATGCCAGTACTGGAATGTTTCATTCATCTCTTTGTTCTCCTCTATAAACTCATCAAAATCATTGATTAGATGTTTGCTGCTCTCTTTGATATCTACCAATAGGTCTTGGCTATGGATACAGTCCTTCTCTACTACACTATCCTTAATCTTTAAAATCAAGTCAAGTTGTTTATCATACTTCTTGAGATCACACCTCTCAAAGAACTCAGCCCATTGCAATCTGCACATAGCTTCCTTGAGTAGCTGCATTCCTTTCAGAGATCTAGTGTAGTGTTTTCCACTTAGAACAGATTCGACAACATTTACCCCAAATACAGATGCCTCAACTAGTATGCTCTCTGCACCGCTTCCTTTCAGGTACTTTCCAAGACAGCCAAGCATGACCTTTGCCATGTGAAACGACCCCATACACAGTATGATGTCCTTAAACTCTTCTGGTCGATGGAGTTGTATTTCACGCGCTATGCGGTAGACTCCTTCATCGCACGTAACAGGTAGCTGTGACTGATCTAGGTAGTGAATCACCCCTTGCAAATTTCTCATTGCTGTGTAAACTGTTTCATACTGAGTGACCGGAAATGGCAGGACAGGTAGAAACCCTACTCGCTTCAACTTGATATTCTCACTTGTCCATACAGAATTAGACGCACTCCACGATGGCATGGTTTGTGTGTTTGGTTTTATGGAGATGGACATGGGGTCTATCTCATAAAGACCCAATCTTGCTAATTGCCAAGTAATGTCTTTACATCGCAACTCATTGCGCATATCATCATTTGTTGCTATCAGGTCTGGAGATACATTGTAGTCTGCGGATAAGTCACCTTTCTTCGGAGGTTTGTGTACTTTTTGCAGTTCCTGACACCGAAGGTCTGTGTTGAGAGTTTTGGGACCATGTTTTGTGTTTGTTTCAGAAAGTTTTGGTTTACCTACTTGACTATCCGAGTCTTCCTGGAATAGAACAGTTACTGTATCGTGACTACCTGACACACCAGACAGAGTGGCCTCATCATGGTCAAAGTTATCAAACGCTGCCATGGTAAACTGTGTCCTATCAAAGTGACTAGGGAACGGAACATCGTCGGTACTGCATTCAACAGTGTAGCTAGCTATGTCATTATGGTGGCGCATTAGCTCATCATAGCTACTACATAAACCATAATGATTTAAACTTGTGATTAATGTAGCACCTTTACATTTGTCATGAATTGCCTGACTGTTTAATATGTGTAGGGGTGTCCGCTTTCTGCCACGGTGTAGATCGTAGTACATTATCTGAAAGAGTGCCTGCATTTGTTTACATTTGGAATTTGACACATGTTTGATAGACTCACTATCGTCTTCTCCGTCATCACCACCCCCCTGACATGCATCACGGAATGATGTTACATCAAAATTGTATAATACAGAAAGGAAATACATAAGAGGTGTTGGTATGGCCATGCTTTCCCATGCATTTTTCAAGTCATTTGCATCACAAAACCTATCATTCAGATCAAAATCAACCGCGAGAAGTGATTCTCGTATCATGTTGGCGCATGCGCGTACAGTGTCTGTCGAACGTATTGTTTCTGCCAGGTTTTCAGCCGTGATACTCCGACTGAAGCACATAATTGGTTTATTTAACTGTTTGGGATAGGAGAACCCAATGCTGTCACCAAAGTGGTTAATAAGAAGCACTTTCACCTCTTTGTTAGAAACACTACTACTACTAGCAGCTATGTGTTTGTTCATGCAGTCTCTAATATGGCTAAGTTCAAACCCTTCACCTTGGTACAGACCCGGCTGGATGTCTTCAATTACACGTAACCAGGCTCGGTGTTTGTCACTTGCTGGCTCCTCAGTCGGGCAGCTGCTAGAAACGCGTTCATACTTACTTATGGCAGTAAAGGTCTGCAGCAAACACAGAGTGTACATTTTGTAGATCACATGTTCGTGTGTAGACTTCATCTTGCAGATATGTTGTGGCAGTTAAGAACTTGTCCGCTCTAGGAGACTCAGAAATTCTGTGTTTCACATATCGACCGTTGTGCTTAATATGACCACAAACTACACATGGATGCTGATAGATATCAGTAGCACTACTCGACCTGCTCGTGGTATGCTGTGTGATCTGTTACTGTGGGCAGTGCCATTGGTATTCTCATCTGTTTGTGTAGTATCTGATATATTTTCCCTTGTTTCTGGTAATACATGTAATTTGTCTAGTGTTTTCTGCAATGTGTATGTCTTATAGCATTCATTGTTCATATGGTATACAAATTCAAAGTCACCAATGCATTTCAGTCGTTTCTTCACTATATCATCTCTAATGCTGGCAGCATCCAGGATTCGTTTACGACCATTGTGAGTACTGGTAGTCGCTAGTGATGTACTCGTCTGACATATAATGCACTTATCACTGATTGTGGACTCGTCCCCACACCCGGATAATCGTATGCCATCCCCCTCCATCACGTTAGTGCCCTGTCAGGTCATCTGAATCGTCCATCATGCGTTAGGTGTGACAACCTGAAAATACAATTCATATAGCCATGATTATTTCCTGGCCATATTTTACCACGTAACGCTTGTTAAAGCATGTATATTTTACAAACATAATTATACGGTATAAAGTATCATTAGTATGTATCAAATATTTGCATGCTGGGTGAATAATGGCTAAAATAGTTGAAATCTTTGCAAGACATTTTCTTTTTTTACATTGTTACATGGAAGTGAACACATAGTTCTAAAGAAGTACCACTTATTTAATTACCACGAACAATACAGCATCGGGAAATGAAGCTGATCCACTTGCTAACAGCATAACATATTTGCATATATAGGGAAAGACGTGGACTCACGCTATATCCAATTTTGGCTATGCGAGGGGATACTAACATCTAGTCTACCTGATAATATGACGAATAGAAAATAGCCATCGGTGAAGTATTTTATAACATCTTCCTACTTCTTGATTTCAAAACAAAAAAAACAAACGTCGGTGTGTTATCAACATAGGCCATGGTACTAAGAGTCAAGTATTTCCACTGATTTAAAGTGATATTTAGTTACTACTTACACATGAACAGCAAGAGCAGGCAGCAGCAGATGACAATGTCACTGGAGATACGCTGGACCGGATCTCAGGTAGAGGCAGAAACGCGGCTTCCTCATCAGGGTTGCAACTGTAACATTGTCGTTTGGTCACTCACAACTTATTTTGAATAGTGTGTACGTGTGATTTGTTCAGCAATATTGGCAGTTGCATAATGCTAGTAGGGTGGGTGGGGTAATATATAATCAATATCAAAAATAATATGCAGAATGGGAAGCAGGTAAAATCGACTATGTCAGCATCCTAAAAATCTTTTGGCAAGGGGAGGTGTACACAGAAGTGATTTTTTGTTTTATTCTAGCAATAATGGCATTTGCATAACGCTAATAGGGTGGGTGGGGTAATATAAACTAAATATCATAATATGCAGCATGAGAAGCAGGTAAAAATGACTATGTCAGCATCCTAAAAAAAAATTGGCAAGGGGAGGTGTACACAGAAGTGATTTTTTGTTTTTTTCCAGCAATAATGACATTTGCATAATTATAGTAGGGTGGGTGGGGTAATATGAAATAAATATATAATCATCCATAGAAAAGTTGGCCAGATACATGTATGAGTGCTTACATACTAAGAATGTGTTATCATATTACCTTGGATGTAGATCGGTCTGGATTTTTGAAACACGGCAATGTGCTCAGCTCGCTCTCTCTTCATAGTTGTTTGTTTGGAAAGTTCCCGCTTTAAAAACTTGTTGTTGTTGTAGATAAACAAAATCCCTCCGCTGACTTTTCGGCACCCTTCTTTTAGTGACACATACCTTGTTTCTCGGGGTCATTATCACCAAAAATACCGTGTAATACTCAATATTGGCATAAATATTCAAGCAAATCATGCATTTTCCCACAATATTTGGCGGCCATTTTGAAAAAATAGGTCAAGGAGATCTCCAATTGCTAATATAGCCCCACTAATGGATTCCTCGTCCTGAAATTAGTCAGAAATGATGCGTTATTTATGTCTCTAGACCCATTAGTTGCAAAGTTAAATTATACACTAATTCAAAATGGCCGCCGGCGGCCATCTTGAATTTCTCATTCGTTGCCGGGGTACCAAATGTCTACCCAAGTTTTTTTGACATGGTACATGATCTAGTTCACGAATCCAGTGTCAAACAGAGGGCACATAAAAATCCTACGGGAAGTTCCACAGCCTATGCATTAACTGTGCTGATAATATATTGACAAACGTCAATCTGGGTAATACCAGGGTCTTTCCCTATGATTGACGGATCCTGCTGTATACGATTATCTGCCAGTATTGTTGATTGTATCAGTATTAATTGCATTTGCATTTCTCAATGAACGAGATATAGCCGCTAGCCTATATGATTAGTAGGAATATGTATTCGGTCGCTCTGTTTTGTATGTACATGTAGTTGAGCACCTTCAAGTTGATGTGCGTGTCTGGAGATATCAGGGCTTATGGGATTTGTGACCAGCGTATCTCCTGATTAAATAACACACTCGTGTAGCCTGATAATGGTCTATATTGCGTGTTAGAAGTATCAAGGTGTATGATCACGCGGTTACAACAACAACAACAAGTACTGAAATTTCCAGAAGCCCTCCTTCAAAGTACGTATTCTTTTATTTTGTCCGTATTATCTAACGGATTTTGATGAAAAATGGCGCATCAAACGCGCCTTGTTAAGCTGCATTTGGTGGTCTCGATACTTTGGCCAAACATTCTGTCGTTTTTGCGAAGAATCGAAGAACCGTGTCTATTGACATGGAAATAGATTCTTCGCAAAAACGACATAAGTATGTGCCGAACTCCCAGGACCACCAAATGCAGCTCATGAAGATGCGCTTGCTGCTTTTTATTTCATCAAAATCCGTTGCCTATTAAGGAAACTATCAAATAATACTTACTTTGGAGTGGGCGGGATTTCAAAACTTTCAGCCTTTGTTGTTGTTGTTGTAACCACGTGATCATGCACCTTGAGTATGGCTGATGGTTCATTGATGGGTTGGCATGTAACCAGTGTAGACTACGATATGCTTATCAGGGTCTGCACTGGTCGCCTTATGAGGTACCATTGAGATGTAACTACTACAGTTCACAGGTGCCCCGTTTCTGCATAGTACTAATATCAAGGTGTATGATCACGTGGTACTAACAACAACAACAAGTACTGAAACTTCCAGAATCCATTCGATTCAAAGTACGTATTCTTTCATATTGTCCTTATTACGTAACGGATTTTGATGAAATATGGCGCATCAAACGCGTCTTGTTCAGCTGCATTTTGTGGTCTCTGTACTTTGGCCCAAACTTCTGTCGTTTTTGCGAAGAATCGATTCTTCGCAAAAACGACATAAGTCTGTGCCGAAATCAACGGAAGACCAAATGCAGCTCATGAAGACGCGTTTGCTGCGCCATAAGTTCATCAAAATCAAAAGATCAAATAATACTTACTTTGGAGTGGGCAAGATTTCAACACTTTCAGCCACCGTTGTTGTTGTTATAACCACGTGATCATGCACCTTGAATATATTACATGATTGATGATTGAATATTATACTTTTTATACGAGTTTCTTATGAAATCCTTCAATGAGTTTATTAAATATCATATGAAAGCAAGACACATCTTATAATAATCTTTCCGCAATAATACAATTACATGTAATATGTTCAACAATTCTGCAAAAACCAGGAAACGCACAAATGGGTTCCTGGTTTTTGCAGAATTGTTGGACAAATTGTATAGTATATGTATTGTATAGTATATGTATTGTATTGTATAGTATATGTATTGTATAGTATATGTATTGTATAGTATATGTATTGTATTGTATATGTATTATATAGTATATGTATTGTATAGTATATGTATTGTATAGTATATGTATTGTGTTGTATATGTATTGTATTGTATATGTATTGTATTGTATTGTATTGTATTGTATTGTATTGTATTGTATTGTATTGTATTGTATTGTATTGTATTGTATTGTATTGTATTGTATTGTATTGTATATGTATTGTATTGTATATGTATTGTATAGTATATGTATTGTATAGTATATGTATTGTATTGTATATGCATTGTATAGTATATGTATTGTATTGTATTGTATTGTATATGTATTGTATAGTATATGTATTGTATAGTATATGTAGTGTATTGTATAGTATACTGTATTGTATAGTTATATGTATTGTATTATATATGTATTTGTATTATATTGTATTGTATTGTATTGTATTGTATTGTATTGTATTGTATTGTATTTGTATAAGTATTGTATAGTATATGTATTGTATAGTTTATGTATTGTATAGTATATGTAATTGTATTGTATATGTAGTTGTATTGTATAGTATATGTATTGTATAGTATATGTATTGTATTGTATATGTATTGTATTGTATTGTATTGTATTGTATTGTATTGTATTGTATTGTATTGTATTGTATTGTATTGTATATGTATTGTATAGTATATGTAATTGTATAGTTTTAATGTATTGTATAGTATAATGTATTGTATTGTATATGTATTGTAGTAGTATATGTATTGTAAATAGTATATGTATTATTATGTTGTAGTATATGTATTATTGTAATAGTAAATATGTATTGTATTGTATATGTATTGTATAGTATATGTATTGTATAGTATATGTATTGTATAGTATATGTATTGTATTGTATATGTATTGTATAGTATATGTATTGTATAGTATATGTATTGTATATATAGTATATATAGTATATGTATATGTATTGTATTGTATTGTATAGTATATGTATTGTATAGTATATGTATTGTATTGTATATGTATTGTATAGTATATGTATTGTATAGTATATGTATTATTGTATAGTATATGTATTGTATAGTATATGTATTGTATAGTATATGTATTAGTATATGTATTGCATAGTATATGTATTGTATAGTATATGTATTGTATTGTATAGTATATGTATTGTATAGTATATGTATTGTATAGTATATGTATTGTAAAAGAACAACAGCATACATTGAAGCTATACCGATCACTTATCATGTTTTCTGGAGAAGTTGCATTTACATGTTTGTTTCACAACCCGGGTTTGGAAGGTCCTCGAGCCAATTCCTACCCTTAAATGTAAGATAATTGTTTCACAAATCCACTAGTTTTAACCCTTAGACCACTACACACAACATTTGTCGTCTGCTGTTGCTTCAATATATTGCCTTATTTCTCAATACAAACATGGTTTGACAGCACTTTCCAATGGAAATGATTCTAAAGTGCTGTCAAAGCATGTTGTAAATTTTGATGACAAAAATGGAAAATAGAAATTAACAGCAGACGACAAACAATTAAGATAGCGGTGTAAGGGTTAACATACTGTGTTATTACAGAATTTACTGGACTGTCGATTTGCGGTTACGGGCTCGTTCGTCCGAATGACTATTCCACTTGAGACTGTTCGTCCCAATGACTGTTCCCTTGAGACTGTTCGTCCCAGTGACTGTTCCCCTTGAGACTGTTCGTCCCAATGACTGTTCGACCCGGGACGTTTCGCCCGGGACGATTCGTCCCATTATTGGGACGAACAGTCCCACTAGCATTTTGGAAATTGGGACTGTTAGTCCCATTATAAAATTCGGCCCGCGATAAGTATATCTATATATAACAATTACGTCTCATAGAAGGAGTTACGTATTCTATCATCGCCTGTTATATGCCACCGTCAAATATCAATTGATTTATTTATTTCATTGAGTTATTAATTTACGCATTAACCGATTGAGTCTTTGGTCGATTGAGTTTATTACGTCAACTGGCAAAATACTAATAAGTAATGGTAAAATCGTCCAAACAAAACTGATTGAATGATTGATTTACTGATTGACCTATACCCTTTCGTCTGGTCTTGAGACCGGTTGTGTTTTTATAACAACAAGCATGGATAATTACCCCCTCGCCGATAGGTACCTGCGTATGTGCGTGCGTGCGTGCGTGCGTGCGTACGTTAGTAACCTTTGATATTTCAATAACTTATGAACCGCTCCACCGCTTTTGATACTATTTGGCCACAATGTGTGTCTAGGAATGGTGCTTTGTTTTACATACGACCGACGTCCGACAGCCCAAGGTCACTGTGGACGTGTGTTCACATTGTTTGTAAGGCAAATGTGTTAAAGTCTGTTTCATTTATTCACAAACTTGATGCGTTCAACTTCTATATAATGTGTGCTGGGGTTTGGCACGAACAGTCCCCATAATGAGACCGTTCCTACCAATTCGCGTGTGACTGTTCGTGCCACCTTAGATTCACCATTCCAATACATGCTGGACTGTTCGTCCCACTACCTGGGATGTTTCGTCCCAAAAGTGGGACGAACCGGTCCGGGCGAACAGTCATTGGGACGAACAGGCCCGGAGCCTCGATTTTCAATGTGGGCTATATATCCTCCGATGTTTGTAAATTCTGATACATACTGAACGACTTAAAAAACGCAACATAATTAATACATCTTCACATAAACGCGACGGCGTAAATTAACGGTAGGGGTTCCTTCTTATAGGAATCACGACTTGCCTGGTTTGTCCCTCAGATACATTTTCATCTTTGGCTCTTTTGTTATTGGTTATTGTCAATTATAAAAGTAGTAAGATTAGTATTGATCCTACTGCTTTTGGGAGGGGGCGAAGTGATTCTGGTGTGGCGAGGACCTGGCATCAGATCAGGATTATTCTGATTTCAGGGCTGAAAATATAGTTTTTTATTGTAAATATTCAGTTCTCATTTTGGGATCCCCCCCATTTGTACATGTACTTGTACAGGTAATATATGAGATTTAGTACTAAACACATTGACTCGGTCTTAAATGACCTTAGCTGTTGATAGGCCGTTAAACCCACAGGTGATGGGAACAACTAATCTGACAGTTTGTTGTTCCTTGTATAAATATACTATATATATACTGTCATGTGATTTTTTTCCCGTCACCTGTGGTTAAACCCAAACAAACAAACAAATAAACACCTACACATAACATGATGTAAACATGATACACAGCATCTGCTTATTGACATTGTATTGTACACTGATGTGTAGGCAGATCTGTCACTGATGCAATGAGGCCCGTTTCCGAACGCGAACACTCTTTGTCAGAAGGCGATTCTACGGAGCCCCGCAGGGGAAATTGGATTTTTTTAATTAATTCGTTCCCACGAAATAACAATTCGTTCCCTCAATTTAACAATTCGTTCCCTCGAATTAACAATTCGTTCCCACGATATAGCAATTCGTTCCCTCGAATTGAAAACAATTCGTTCCCACGAAATGACAATTCTTTCCCTCAATTTAACAATGTTAATTCGTGGGAACGAATTGTTAAATTGAGGAAACGCACTGTTGATTCGTGGGAACGAATTGTTAATGCGTGGGAACGAATTGTTAAATTGACGGAACGAATTGTTATTTCGTGGGAACGAATTAATAAAAATAATAATTCTACGTCCCCTTCGGCGCTCCGTAGATTCGACCTATTTTCTCCCCACGACTGAATTTTTGAGACAAGGTACGCGATAGCTCCTGAAAAATATTATAAAAAATACCGGCGATATTTCCCCGCAAATGATGTAGAAAGTATTCGAACTTGTCACAGCAAATGCAGAAATGTATTCTATTCCGCATTTGGCCTTGACATTTCGTCAACTTTCGACACATTTTCAGAAATTGTCACAGTTTCTGTACTGAATATTTTCATGACACTTCGCACATGTTCTTATGTACCACCGGCATGGCCTGTACTATATACCATGGCCGTTGATTCCAACTTAATCTTGTTGGTGTCAGCAACCATCAAACCTGGAACCAGATAGGACATGCGTTCTTGACAAGGGATTCGCAGATATGTCACATGACAATTGAAGGGGTCAGTGGAAGAAATGCGCCCCCTTTTTCCACTGACCCCTTCAATTCCAACATGGATCATATGATGGTTAAATATTTTTCCTGTTGAATTTCTATGTTTAGATTATACTGAAATATTTACATTTCATTAACTTTGTCTTAGTCATATTATGTTTGATAGAGTAGTTCAAGTAGTGAAGACGAATTCGCGAATTCAGACGGTTAACACAAGGACACAGGATGGTGTCGGTGTGTTTGTTGCCTACATTCGCCGAATTAACCAATTGGGAACTATTCACTAATGATATGTAACTCCAGTCGTATATCTTTGTTTCCCTTAAACTAATATAGCTGTGTATACATCCAACGATACAGTGCATTCTCACATGCTTTCGACCTTCGACCCAATAAGAGGATGATAGCTGTCATCGTGCTATATACGTATATTCGCTAACCCTATACGCCATCTCCGCATCTACAGTATTTGATTTGCTAAGCAGTGTTATGTTGAAAATACATTAATGCGTTAAGTTTCAGCATAACATTGTTTTTGATGTTTCGATTTTACTTGTAAATTTCTACATCATGTTTCGTTGTATGCAGTACGCGGCCTTGTATGCACATTTAATTTTTATCGTTTATTTAATTTGTTCGTGCCCTTTTTTTCTCCCACAAAACTAACAATACCAGCGCCATTGCGTCACAATCATATAGTTTAAATCCTTGTAAATGTATCCCCAACTACGTTCTTTCTACAAAAGTCATGCTCAATATTGGCGATAACGCACGATTTATTCCAGCCAAAATTAAGTATTAGTATATTCTGTGTTCAACATATTTCCATCTTGGCATTTCATTAGAATTGTCTCCTTGGAGACAATTCTAATGAAATGCCAAGATGTGTATGCATATTTATTGTCCGCCATGTTGTTGTTGTTGATAACACAAATTATTCTGTACTTGTATGCACCACTGTGTGGTCTGAGAATATTGTAAATAAAGGCTTTGTTCTGTTCTGTTCTGTTCTGAATGGTGACGTAATCCTTCAAACGGATTTGCATTTGTGACGTTGGCGGCAATGGCCAGTTGATCTATGAGAAATGGGAGTCTGATACCCCTCAGCACCTGAGTCATGATACATACACAATCGATCATACCGAAAGCTGGATGATTTGTTGACATATTCCAAACCTTCGTTCGGAAATCACTTTGTCGGTGATCGGAAAGTGTAAATCTGTATTGAGCATGCTATCGTCACTTTAATAGTAGCATATACCGGACGAGTCACGTGAACAACGGACGTATTGAGTTTGCGCACAGTCTAGACCCAGATCAGACTGCGCATCCGCCGCGCAGTCTGTCCGCCGCGCAGTCTGATCAGGGTATACACTGTTCGCTATGATGTTGTAGCAATATTTCAGATGTTTCTAACGAATATTTGTGTCTGAATCAAATTGCACATGTGTGCAAACTGATCAGGTCATACACTGGTCAAAAACTCAACAAGCCCTTTGTGTCGCGGTTGATGATAGCTGCTACTACAGGACGTGTAGTTGAAATACTAGACTAAGTAGCGTAGAGAAAGTGAGTAAATACATGCAATTATTCAGTCGCAATATTGTAGCTGCCCATTGCTCATGTTACATATACACATATAGGTCAACAAACATACTGTGTACGAGTACGTGACAATTAACCATTTCAACAATATATACCTCTTTAGAAGAGTTTGCAAACAGTGTAGATCCAGGTGAGCCGGCGCGTAGCCGCGGTGCATGATCACGTGGTTACAACAACAACAACGTCGCCCACTCCAAAGTAAGTATTATTTGATATTTTCCTTTTTATGCAACGGATTTTGATGAAATATGGGGCAGCAAACGCGTCTTAATGAGCTGCATTTGGTGGTCCAGGGTGTTTGGCACAGACTTATGTCGTTTTTGCTAAGACACGGAAATCGATTCTTCGCAAAAACGACAGAAGTTTGGGAGAAAATACAGAGACCACCAAATGCAGCTTAACAAGACACGTTTGGTGCGCCATATTTCATCAAAGTCTGTTACGTAATAAGGACAATATAAAAGAATACGTACTTTCAATCGGATAGATTCTGGAAGTTTCAGTACTTGTTGTTGTTGTTAGTACCACGTGATCATACACCTTGGTAGCCGGCTCACCAGGATCTGCACTGTTTGTAATGAAGTTTCATTTTTTGGATCTAAGAAACAATTTTATTTTTACCAGAGCATCTGGTTATATGACGATCTCCGTCCAAATCAAGACAAATCAACATCACCACGTGGTGTATTCTTACATATCAAAATTCTCCCAAGGTCAGCAGACGTTTTTCAAAACATAATCACTGAAGTTGCTATATTTACTAGTTGTCGTAACAAATGAGTATTTAAATTTAATAATTAGTGATAATTGGAATGAAGATCGCGACATTCGCTGAAATTAGACAATGACATTTAAGGATGGTTTTCACCGGTGACGGATCTCTGGAATAACGACAAATCGGTCCCAATTACAGAACAATCTCAGTCTCACAACATGGTTGGCTCCGATTGGTTGATTTCAGCTAGACTCACTAGGTGCCGAAACTATGTATATCCATACTAGATCGTCAGTCAGAAATGGAAAACCTGCCCCTGTGGGATTTTCTAAAAACTGCATTCACTTACGAGTGTTATGTCGTGTGTCTGCGCTCTGTCACCCACTGCGTGAATATTTGGTACGATTATGAAGTATACCACCCTAGGATGTTTCGCAATCGTTAAAAAATACATTTTTATTGAAATGCCACTGTTTCTTTTATCGTTTTAAACAACTGATACTACGGAATCAATACTACAATTTCCTAATATGGGTAACAGTTTTAAACAACTGATACTACGGAATCAATACTACAATTTCCTAATATGGGTAACAGTTTTAAACAACTGATACTACGGAATCAATACTACAATTTCCTAATATGGGTAACAGTTTTAAACAACTGATACTACGGAATCAATACTACAATTTCCTAATATGGGTAACAGTTTTAAAGTAGTTTTGCAGCTGGATGTAAGTTGTAACAGTTTTGCTGTAGTCTAAAATTAGGCGGTGGTTACTATAACATACATTAATCAAAGTACTGAACGTACTGAGACGAGGTTATATGTATAATTGGTTGAATGTAAACACTATCTGCATATATTCACAAGAATATACAAGACACTAGGCAATATAGCTTAGTTAAATGTTGCCAACTAATGGTATTATTATAGGAATAAATGGCCTTTTTGTGGAATTTATCGGGGTATAAACTTGGAAAAGTCGCGGGAATACTGGACGAAGGCCAGAAGCCTCGTCCAGTATTCCCGCGACTTTTCCATGTTTATATCCCCGATAAATTCAGCAAAAATGCCATTCATTCCTTATAATTCCAGCATTTGAAATAAATTCATCCAGAAAATGTGTTGATTTTGACAGACGGTAGCCATTTGTTTAGATTGACAGCACTGACAGCGCACCTGTTGAAAGTAGTTCGGCGTGGGAGTTTACTGGGATATACATTTTGGACAGAGACTTGCTACGGGCCAATCAAATGTTAGGGAATTGTGTAAATATTTTTGTGCTGGAATTATAGTGGTGTAGGTAATAATTTAATACACACAATGGTTACAATGGCTAAACGCATTTAATATGAACATGTTGGTCAAGGTCACATGCTATATATCCGTTCCTTATTTCAGGCTCTGGTGGCAGTACTTGCAGTACTTTGATTAAAATGGACTAGTCTGAAAATCTTTTTTTGTGAATTGTTCGGTATTTTTATGGGTTATCTCTGGTGGTTTTGGGTGCATTAATTGCTACCAACATACAATTTACGTCACCTCCCGGAAGTTACACGTATACGTACGAATTTACCTATGTTGACAGTAAGAAAGGGGCCCGAAAGTTCGGAACGGTGAATGTGTAGATAGCTGACGATTTCTGTCGTGTGTAATGATTGAGCATTAGTAGTTGCACAAAACTACATGTATGTAAATTACCCAAAATCAACGAAACCCACACAAATCTACACTAAATCCAACCAAATACCCATATGACACTAACATGCTGACCATCTGTTCAAACATCTGTGAATTGGATTTGTTGGACAATTAACATATGACATATAGCATTGTCTTCAACAAGATTTGCTTCATAGTAGTGATGTGATGTATTTTACGGAGCCCCGCAGGGGACATGTATTCGTTCCCACGAAATAACAATTCGTTCCCTCGAATTGACAATTTGTTCCTTCGTGGGAACGAATTGTTAATTCGAAGGAACGAATTGTTAATAATTTTTTGGAACGAATTGTTAATTCGTGAGAACGAATTAATAAAAAATAATTCTACGTCAACTGCGGGGCTCCGTACGTTTCAAGCATACGTAACTGGAATAGACTGTAGTATGTTAACTGGAATAGACTGTAGTATGTTAACTGGAATAGACTGTAGATGTTAACTGAATAGACTGTAGTAAGTTAACTGGAATAGACTGTAGTATGTTAACTGTAATAGACTGGATAGTGTAGTAACTGGAATTAGACTGTAGCTAGTATGGAATATGTTACTGGAATAGACTGAGTATGTTAACTGGAATAGACTGTAGTATGTTAACTGGAATAGACTGTAGTATGTTAACTGGAATAGACTGTAGTATGTTAACTGGAATAGACTGTAGTATGTTAACTGGAATAGACTGTAGTATGTTAACTGGAATAGACTGTAGTAGTTAATGTAACTGAATGAGACTGTAGTATGTTAACAAGAATAGACTGTAGTATGTTAACTGGAATAGACTGTAGTATGTTAACTGGAATAGACTGTAGTATGTTAATTGTCTCACCAATCCAATCAAACAAAATGATTTTCAGACTAGTCCATTTGCAAAAAGGTGCTGTTTTCTTTCTAAACAAATATGAAAATTACTTGCAATATGTGCAGATCCTGATGAGATGGATTGTTTATGAGCCGGCTCAACTGGATCCACACTGTTTGCAAACATCGCAGTAGGGATCTGTAGTGTTGAAAGAGTAGAATTTCTGCGGCGCCTCATGACCAAGTCACTGTATTCGTTTATACTGTATGTATTTATTTTATTAACGTGTCACATTTCTTATTTACAATATATTCAACAATAAAATCACTCGTAGTACAACATAAAAAACCCGGACCTATTAGCCACCATGGAGGTATTTACACAAGTAAAACAATGTATCCACCTGCGTTTTCTAACGCTTAACACATATGCAAAGATTAAAATGATTGGTTACGTATTGTGTAAGCTAATTTAAAAGTTACACATGAACAATAAATAAAAGTATTAATTTTATATTTCTAGTAAATTGAAAATGCCTGCGTTCCGGCATTGACCACATATTTGTTACAGCTGAGTGATTGACGTTGCAGATTCAGGGGGCGTTTCACTAAACTTCGTACGACTAAAATGTTCGTAAGTGCAAAATGATGATAGTCTGTAAATTTCACATTAACAAAGTTTTCTTGTAAACAATTATTGGATTTACATTTATTGAACAAAGACTACATATGCAGCATATGTTCAATAAATGTAAATCCATCAATTGAAATTTCCAGACGATCCTATGCTATCCTTTGCACTTACGAACATTTTAGTCGTACGAAGTTGAGTGAAACGGATCTGTTCACATGTTTGACATGCCTGTCTGTCTGCCTGCCTATAACATACATATATACTGCCGCGACTCAAGCTCAACCGATCAACTTCGTCGACTGCGTACAAGTACGAAAATCTATCAAGCGTATCACCAGCAGATGCGCCCTACATCCCATAGGCGAACATTGCGTCAACAGCGCGGATTGCACAAGTACGAACATTTGTCAATCGTGTCGCCGTCAGAGGAGATGCGATACGAAGAACGACCCACAGGCGAACGTCGGGTCTATTGGCAAAACTCATCAATTACCACGCGTTTACCACGTCAGTTTTGTGTGTATTTATTAGTTACATATGGATTGACTGTTGGCATAACCAATCTAAAGTGCTTCCAATGTATTCAATTTCATATTTATATACAGTGGAACCTCTCTAAACCGAACACCCTGGGAGGGTGTCCGGTTTAGAGAGGTTCCATTGTAATCAAGATAAGCAGTTGATACCCATTTTTTGCCATTTTCAGTCATGAACACACATGACAAGGAAATAAAGTACATTGAACCACGTCTAAATTACTGTTTGTTTCACGAAAGCTGCCAAAATTTTACGGCTATATAGACAATTCAAAAACAATTTTTTTTTCGATAATATTAAATTAAAGCAAAATTTAAGAATGAGCCTTCTTTTTATTTCGTGAAATTATGTCAAATATTGATTTTATTAAGAAAAAATTATTTCTCTATGGGAATTTAACATGGGGAAAAAAGAGGTAAGGGAGTGTGGGAGGAGTCAAAAAACGAAAACATTTGGAAATTGACTCTAACTAAGAAAACAAAAGTTAAATTTTAAAAATCGGTCCAGTATTTCTGAAATTCTAAAAAATGTCCCCATGTTAAATCCCCATAGACATCTTCACTCCGTGAAGATGTCTATAGGGATTTAACATGGGGAAATTTTGTTTTCGCAATAAAATCAATATTTGACCAAATTTCACGAAATAAAAAGAAGGCTCATTCTTAAATTTTCCTTTAATTTAATATTATCGAAAAAAATATGGTTTTTGAATTGTATATATGGCCGTAACATTTGGGCAGCTTTCGTGAAACAGACTATAAGCACAATGCGGTCCCCAGGGTGTCCGGTTTAGACGGTTTTCACTGTATGCTACATGTATGTATTGTATTGTCGAATAATTCATATTTCATTTTCTCCGTCCCTGTGTGATGACATTAGAACAAGAAATTGTTATTCTAATGAGAACGACGGGAGAGAGACATGGGCAGATAACTGTTCGACCAATATGTTATTTTATGTTTCTACACAGCAAAATGTGCCACATATGCAATTCATATGAAAACAAATCATATAATTTTCATATGTAAAGCATCTGAAAAACGTATGAATTGCAGATGAGATGAATATTAAAATGAGATGAATACAGGGAGCCGTTTCACTAAACGTCATACTGCTAAAATGTTCGTAAGTGTAAAATTATGATAGTCTGTGAATTTCACGTTAACAATATTTTCTTGTAAACAATAACTGGATTTACATGTATTGAGCATAGGCTGCATATGCAGCCTATGCTCAATACATGTAAATCCATCAATTGAAGTTTCCAGACGATGATACATTTGCACTTACGAACATTTTAGTCGTACAAAGTTTAGTGAAACTGGACCCAGCTAGTTAGTGGTGACAGAGATATAAATAGCCTATATATATCTCTGGTGGTGACGTCCAATTGCATGTCTGCATTGGTAACTATTGACAAGCGAACACGATCACATACGTCACATATCCCACCCACGTTGAGTATTCAGGGGTTAGCCATGTTAATGCATTGTATCCAGTTATTTTACATGTATGTAACAAGATAAATCAGATATTAAAAAGTATCGGATATGTCCATCATACCACGGTCTCTCTAGTTTTCTCATCTGACATAATGATTAAATTAGCGATCCTAATACGGATTCCGTTTCTCCAGCCGTTCCTCTTCGTCACTTCCGTGGCTTCCGAATGGTGACGGCCATTTACGAAAGGTAATCCGGCGTGCTTATTAGACGCCGGCGGTGTCTAATAGCCAAGCTGGATTACCCGCTATAAATGGCCGTCTGCCGACCCCGACCATTGGGCGGTATATTACAAAGGTCATCTTGGATATGCTGACCACTATAAACTGAACAAGGATTGCATAAATTCATTGAATACAAGCGTCAAATTACATATGGTTATAGTACAGGGGTCCGTTTCACTAAACTTTGTACGACTAAAATGTTCGTAAGTGCAAATGTGTGATCGTTTGGAAATTTCTATTGATGGATTTACATTTATTGAGCATAGGCTGCATATGCAGCCTATGCTCAATAAATGTAAATCCAGTTATTGTTTGCAAGAAAACATCGTTAATGTGAAATTTACAGACTATCATAATTTTGCACTTACGAACATTTTAGTCGTACGAAGTTTAGTGGAACGGCCCCCTGTTAGGCATAAACGCGTGGACATACATTTTATATTTCATCATTGAAGTCAATAGATGAATCCCATGAAACCACATTTTCACGAAAACGTAGTTCAGTCTCCGCGAAACTGCCAACATTTTACAGGACATTCGGTCTGGTATTGAAATTTTACCAGACCGGACAAAAAGTTACCTGACCGAAATTGTTTTATAAAAAATCAAATCTATTTTGTGTGATATTTAAGAGTTTTTATTAGCTTTTTAAGTATATAAGTCATATTAGAAAAGCTAGCTAGCATCAGAATCACATACCAAAGTGATTTCATTGAAGCTCAGAATCAGAATGTAAAAACAAAAAAAAACACTTTTTTTTGTAGTCGGACATTCGGTCCGGCGACTTCCGGTTTACAGTCGTACCGGCGGAAATTTTAACGGACATGTCCGACGGACCGACGACTTTCGCGGAGACTGGTATTGTATAAATACAAGTATTGAAATACGCCTGTCTCTGCATTAAAATCGATTGAGCCTCGTTTCTTTTGAAATCAGTAACTCGTTTAATAAATAACATATTAAATCATCACTCGCGTGAGACCCTCTACCTCTAAACATTCCTAGTAACCAATATTGTATCGAGAGTAGTCACTTACTATGCAATGCTATATACTGTGATACCTCTCTACATCTGACACACTGGTGTCCGGCTTGGAGAGGTTCCACTGTAAATCAGGCATTTGATCATTCTGATCCATAGTTGTGTGTGATATGCGATCACGAACAGACAGTATCACCTGAGATTAATGACAAAGAAACTCATCAAAAATAAGATCACATATGTTTTCTTGATGTCCGGTTTAGAGAGGTTCCACTGTACCTATACCTGTCACGTCGCGAGCAACTGGGGCCCGTTTCACTAAACTTCCTACGACTAAAATGTTCGTAAGTGAAAATTTAAGATCGTCTGCAAATTTCAATTATTGGATTTACATTTATTGAGCATAGGCTGCAGATGCAGCCTATGCTCAATAAATGTAAATCCAATATTTATTTACAGGAAAACAATGTTAATGTGAAATTTACAGACTATCATAAATTTGCACTTACGAACATTTTAGTCGTAAGAAGTTTAGTGAAACGGCCCCCTGCTTCCTGGTAGACCCACACGTGTATATAATGCGTTGCAGGGATGTGAAAATGGTTAACAATTTCCTACTGTCTGTTTCACGAAAGCTGCCCAAATCGTACGGCTATATAAACAATGCAAAAACAATGCAAAAACAATATTTTATTTTATTTTTATTTCAAAATTTAATAGTGATCCTTCTTTTTATTTCGTGAAATTTGGTCCAATATCGATTTTATTGCGAAAATGATTTCCGCATGTTAAATCCCCATTAGACATATTCACAGAGGGATTTAACATGGGGAATTCTTTATAATTTCAAAAATAGTGGACCGATTTTCAATATTTAACTTTTGTTTTTTTAGTTAGATCAATTGCAAGCTATATAGCCATGTTTCGGAGTCAGTTTCAAATTTATTTTGACTCCTCCCCCTCCACCTCCTTTCCCCCAAATAAATTTTTCGTAATAAAATCAATACGTAACAAAATTTCACGAAATAAAAAGAAGGCTAATTCTTTAATTTTGATTCAATTTAACATTATCTAAAGAAATATTAGTTTTGCATTGTTTATATAGCCGTTTTGGCAGGTTTCGTGAAGAAAGACTTTAATTATGTTAAAAATCAGCAGAATGAAAGCGAAATAAAAAAATCGCCTCTAATAATCTAGAGGCTTTGTTATTTTTATTTTTCTCACTTTCTGTTAGTTTCTTAACATAACTTGGAACTTATTTAACCAGTTTAACATCCCTTCCACGTGTTATTTACCTGTGGGTAGACAGCTATTAACTAACACTTAGACACTTTAACTGTTCTCATTTACCCATGCCGTACAATATATATGTAGGACACAGATCGGGAGTCAGTTCCAGAACGGGTGCCAAAACACAGAACGGGGGCACATCTCAGAACAGGGGCTAATCTCAGAACGGGGGCTAATCTCAGAACGGGGGCTAATTTTTCCCAGAACGGGGGCTAATTCAGCGCGTTATGAATGTCAAGCTATGGTTAATGGCGTCCAGATCAAACTATTGAAGATGTCTACTGTGTGTTTCACGAAGAGTGAAGATGTATATGGGGATTTAACGTGAGGAAATTTTTTGAATTTCAGAAATCTATGGGGATTTAACATGGGGAAATTGTTTTTCGCAATAAAATCAATATTTGACCAAATTTGACGAAATAAAAAGAAGGCTCATTCTTAAATTTTCCTTTAATTTAATATGTTAATATATTTAATATATTGTTTTTGAATTGTTTATATAGCCGTAAAATGTGGGCAGCTTTCGTGAAACAGACAGTAGTTTGTCATCGAGACTAAACGTACAATATCAACCGTGAGTGATCATTAATAATGTGAATTAAACAGCATATGTTTTTATTGTTTTCATTTGCTCATACATTGGTTAATTCACATTTCCTTTATTTTCTAGCCATTGTCATACTGGCCCCGGTTCTGTGTTGACGTCACATGTTTGGCCCCCGTTCTAAAGTTATCCCCCGTTCTGGGATTGGCCCCAGTTCTGCGACTAATCCCATATCTGGGTATTACATATATAATATGCAATTCAGTGTTAAAAATGGCGGCCATGAAATACCATACCATGGCCCGGAAACGATTGGAATGTCTACGTGTTTTCCTAGACTTGTCTAAAAGCCACTAGCCTGGTAGTCTTAATATAATTTATTGCAAATACCGTGAGGTAAATTTTGTCGGCAGAATAAATAACATTGGTTTCCACTTCGTTTCGATAGCAACACAAGAACAACCATAACTCATAAATCGGCCCCGGCTTGGGAAATGGATCTTATGACAGTTACAGCTCATGAAGATCTTTGTCCAATTGCAATTCACTCTTATATGAGACACGCCATGGAATGTTGTACCTTCGGGCATCTGCGTTATTTCATTAAATACGTTTATAAAATTTGCAATAATTTTCATAAATAAAGTCAAAAGTTGACATAATTTTCAGAGTACATGCGGAATTATATTCCGCATGTACTCTGAAAACATAGTCAACTTCTGACGTAATTTATGAAAATTATTGCAAATATATTTCTTGGAATCACGTTTGAATGGCTGCCGTATCAAGGACTCTTGACAGTTTAGTTAGGCTATCATTATGTCAAAATTGCAAAGTATAATTACCTAGCAAAGTATACTTTGAGTAATCATTTATTTTTCCCGAAATGCATTATGTCATATAAAACTAACGACTGCATATATTTAATGATTAAAAGTATGCAGAATTATTATACTGAATTTATTACATTATCACAGCCAAAATGGCTGTGATAATGTAATAGATATCAGTATGTAATATATTCAGTATAATAAAAATTAATAAATTTATCCTTAAATTGAAATTTCTCCCTCAAAGTATACTTTGCTAGATAAGTATACTTTGAAATGTTGGTGAAATCGGCTACAGGTAGTAAGACGTATTGACAAGATAAATATGGCGCTATGACGACTAGCTGATCAAGACGAGATAAAATGTAGTAAAAGTTATTCCACAAGTGCGCAGTATCACGTTTTTGATGATATTTCGTCTTATTTATCTCGTCCAATTATTCTCGTCCTGACAAATTAGTAAGTCATGTCGGCGTGTTAATTGTTAAGACGAGTTGTCATGTGTATTAAGACGAATTATCGTGTTAAGTAGAAGGCATACACATGCCACAAGATACATCCGTATGTTTACAATATAATCGTTATTCTGATATCAGTGGATGAAGGCTTACAATGTATACCTTGATCGGACTGCGCGGATGCTGATCTGTGTATACGCTGGTCGCAAATGTGATAAGGTCCATTTTCAGTTGGCGGACAAAATGACCCACGGTGCAGTATTTAGAAACCGTATTTGCACCAGCAACTAAGATATGAGTCTCGTTTGTCAACTGCATGCTACGAAGCCCCACAGGGGACATGGATTTTTTTTATTAATTCGTTTTCGCAAAATAACAATTCGTTCCCTCAATTATTAATTCGTTCCCACGAAATGAGAATTCGTTCCCACGATATAGTAATTCGTTCCCACGAATTAACAATTCGTTCCCTTGAATTAATAATTCGTTCCCACGAAACAACAATTCGTTCCCTCGAATTGGCAATTCGTTCCCACGAATTAACAACTCGTTCACACGATATACCGTAGGAACGAATTGTTAATTCGAGGGAACGAATTGTTATTTCGTAAAAACGAATTGTTATATCGTGGGAACGAATTGTTATTTCGTGAACAATTGTTAAATTGTGGGGGAACAAATTGTTAATTTGTGGGAACAAATTGTTAAATTGAGGGAACGAATTGTTATTTCATGGGAACGAATTAATTAAAAAAAGAAATGCTACGTCCCCTGCGGGGCTCCGTTTTCTTGGAATCAGGTTTGAATGGCTGCCGTAGCAAGGGCGCTTGACAGTTTAGCTATGTTATCAATATGTCCAACAGGCAGACACAATGACAGATCACTTTCGAGTTATTGACGCTTATAGCCTAGAATGGCCTGTAAATTTGGGCTGTCACGTCCAGAAATTATTAGAGTGATACAAATTGGTCAACGGCGGCACAGTATTGTATGTACATACATGTAATCCTAGCTTTACTTCGCAAAATAATGGTCGAATGAGAGCATATAGTCCAGATAAACGGGGACATTTTGTTTAAGGACCCGTGTGACCCCTGATCATCAGTCGATTTGAGCATAATTGGTTCATAAATGTGATGGACTATATATATAACATATATGTGAACATTAACCTGTTACTGTATAGTATACGGCGCATGGAGATGCTATATCTGCCATCTTAGTGTGCACAAGCCATCAGTCAGTTTTACCTCTTGTGGTATTTGAACCATACCACAAATAATATGACATACACATAAATATAAGTTGTGCAACAGCATTAAAGAACAACGTCCTATGTGTTGTTTTCACACTTATATGCAAAGTCTGATTTCTGTATAGTTTGTTGACCCTATGTTAGTTATTTTGAGAATGCGGTAGTAGCTGTGTAACAGTAAGATAAAGACACACGTGTTGTAGACATTAGAGAATAGTAGGTTAGTGCCGTGAATGGGAAAAAATATCTGACAAGGCTTAGGAAACGGGATGGGCGAGGCTCTGCCGAGCACATCCCGTTTCCGTGCCGCGCCAGATATTTTTTCCCATTCACGGCACTAACCTACTATTCTATTTATCTCGTCAACATCGACAAATAGCTTCAAAATGCAATACAAATAACCCCAGCCAACGCACATATTCATACGCAGTGATTATGTCGTATTGACAGGATATCAAAAATGTTTCACGGCACCGTGTTTCACGGCACATACGCACTGTGTTGACGGGATAAATACCTCTATTATATTACCATACATACTGTATCAAATCCAGTGACATGTAAGCAGTTATCTGAGTGTATGGTCACTGGTGTCTACTTGCCTACTTAGCGAATAAATATTGCGTCAATAGTGATAATACATACACTAAAAATAGGCTGTGCATCAGATTGAAAAGTTTACACATTGAAATGTATTTTAAGATTGATGGGAGAAATACTCAGACATATCGCCTATTGATATCATGCTGCTGTCATATATGTCTATCATGTATTGCACGAATGTGTCAAAGTGGTGAAACTGCACGATGACTTGTACATACAAATAGTGCGGAGATGGAATATCAATGTACCATATAGTATACAGTAACAAGAGAATCTTCACACATGTATCTTATATTCATATATCACATCACGCTTACGAAACAATTATCATAGAAGTCAAATATATCTTTCTATGACCTATGTCCTTAATTATACGGTTCGACAATGTTCAGCCGTATGTAAACGTATGCCGTGGCATGAGGGAACTGTTTGAACCCCAAGGCCTGTCGGCCGCGCGATCAAACAGTTCCCGAGTGCCACGACAAATTGTTACCCACGGCAGGACAATTCAGAGATGCCAAGTTGAAAGAAGAACATTTCTGGAGATTTTTCCGAGCGAAGCGATGCTTACCTCCGTGCGCGGCCATGTGTACTATGCTACTCCCCCCCCCCCCGGAACATTTCTTATTTTTAAACGAAAGTGTCTGAAACGCACTCTCCTGCATTATGAGGCATCTAATTGTCATTCCAATGACTGAAATTTCCTCTTACTCCACCTTAATACAGCTGCGTTCGATTTTGTGATGGTGTAGAATTTTCGATCCATCTCTTTCGAGAACAATGGTGTGGATTGCACATCGATAAAAGTAAATAGAATTTACACATTTAAGAAAAGCCATGTGATTTTGTACCTTCGGACATCTGTGTAATTTTATGAAATACGTTTACAAAATTTACAATATTTTCCGTAAATGGCGTGAAAAGTAACAATTGAGTAAATGCGGGATTATTTTTTTACTTTATTTATGAAAAATAGTGTAAATTTTGTAAACGTATTGAATGAAATTACGCAGAATGTACACAATTACATGGCGTATCTCATTTGATAAAATGTATTGAAAATACGACAATACTGGCATATTATCGGCACATTCTAGCCGTCCAAATAGCGGTAAATACGCTTTGCAGCTAGACCTATATGTGAAATCGCACCTGCATGTGACAAAGGGAATTTCTCTGGATTTACGATTTGACAGCCCCCCCCCCCCCCCACCCCCACCCCATGCAGTTCGAGACATCAACCACAGTTATACACACACTGATGCAATACCGACTGAGGCTAATCAAAATCACGGATTGAATGCAACTGATTCTTTCATTATATTAAAGATTATAAAAAAAGTTTATTTCAGCGATATGTGCTTTTGTGTGGTGGAGGGGCGGGGGTGGTGGTACACCCGTGGCATCCCCGTCTGTGAGGGGCAGGGGTGGTGGTGCACCAGTGACATCCCCGTATGTGAGGGGCGGGGGTGGTGGTACACCAGTGACATCCCGTCTGTGAGGGCGGGGGTTGTGGTACACCAGTGGTATCCTCGTCTGTGAGGGGCGGGGTGGTGGTACACCAGTGACATCCCCGTCTGTGAGGGGCGGCGGTGGTGGTACAAAAGTGACATCCCCGTCTGTGAGGAGAATACGAGACGAACACAACATTTCACGTCATCGGAGACAAGCCATGTGATTTTGTATCTAAGAGGATGTGCGATCTCTCATGAAAACTATTTACAAAATTTACGATATTTTTCGTTAATGATGTCGATAGTTGATAAAGTGTTCCCAGCAAATGCGCATATTTGGTTACCTTTCGACGACACAACACGGGTAACTGATATGTCGATTGACTGTGTTATGTTAACCCAGGTCATGCTAAGGATAGGACATTATGTTTGCGGAAAATCCTAAATATTGTCATTATATGCGCTCAGAAGTATATGTCGCAACCACCATTTGAACCGACTCGTCGAGACGGTTCAAATGAGTGGTCACAACATATACTTTCATTTAGAAATAAAAAAATAAAAATAAATATTAAAAACAATCCATACCCGTAAAGGTGTATTCCGCATGTAATGGGTTAATTCATAACGTTGTGCTTACATGAACATGCAGAGCCGATACTAGGATTTTGCAGTGTAAATGAAACCACTTGCCTACAATTGGCCATGGACGTATGGAAGCGTCCTGGTGCCAATGCTAAAATATATGTATCTCCTAATTAGGAATATTAGCTCCTAATTAAGAAATAGTAAGTCATAATTAGGAGATTGTAGCTCCTAATTAGAAGATAGTTACTTCTAATTAGGAGTTAATATCTCCTGATTAGGACTTACTGTCTCCTAATTAGGAGTTCATATCTCATAATTAGAACTTACTATCTCCTAATTAGGAGTTAGTATCTCATAGTTAGGAGATAAAACATGTTTTAGCATTGACACGGAGAGTAAGTCCTAATTAGGAGATACTAAGTCCTACTTAGGAGTTACTAAGTCCTAATTAGGAGATAGTAAGTCCTAATTAATAGGAGATACAAATATTTTAGCAGTGGCATCAGCAGACCAGCATACATGCAGCAATCCCAACAGATTACATAAATTGGATAGTGCGCTCGCAGACATCAAGATTCACCGGAAGCCAGATGATAGTATTATATTGGGGATTATTGGTGCCCTTGGGGGATAGTCAACGGTGACGCCATGTGACACCCCGCCTCGTGCACTGATCGTATGCACGCGGATAGACACACACACACCTCACTACATCACTGTAATCTAAGCATTGTAACCATTGTAATGCAATCATTGTAATGTAATCATTTTAATGTAATCATTCTAATTTGTAATGTAATCATTGTAATGTAATCAGTATAATGGCATCATTGTAATATCATTGTAATGTAATAATTGTAATGTAATCATTGTAATGTAATAATTGTAATGTAATCAGTATAATGGCATCATTGTAATATCATTGTAATGTAATAATTGTAATGTAATCATTGTAATGTAATCATTGTAATGTAATCAGTATAATGGCATCATTGTAATATCATTGTAATGTAATCATTGTAATGTAATCAGTATAATGGCATCATTGTAATATCATTGTAATGTAATCATTGTAATGTCATCATTGTAATGTAATCATTGTAATGTAATCAGTATAATGGCGTCATTGTAATATCATTGTAATGTAATAATTGTAATGTAATCAGTATCATGTCGTCATTGCAATGTAAGCATGTAATCATTGTAATGTCAGCATTGTATGTAATGTCATCATTGTAATGTAATCATTGTAATGTCGTCATTGTAATGTCATCATTATAATGCCATCATTGTAATGTAATCATTGTAATGCCATCATTGTAATGTAAGCATGTCATCATTGTAATGTAATGTTATCATTGTAATGTAATAATTGTAATGTTATAATTGTAATGTAATCATTGTAATGTAAGCATTGTAATGTAATCATTGTAATATAAGCATTGTAATTTAAGCATTGTAATGATGTTGTAGTAAGGTGTGCATGTCCACATGCGGTCCTGATCAGACTGTGCGGATGCACAGGGTGATCTGGATCTACACTGGTTGCACATCCCATAATCCCCATTCATCCAGTGACAGCCACATATAATTATTGGATTTACATTTATTGAGCATAGGCTGCATATGCAGCCTATGCTCAATACATGTAAATCCAAATGATGCATGCAATACGAGATGTGCCAGCTCAGTGTGACACCGAATATTTCTGTCAAAATGCATCACTGAGTATGTATTGTTCATTGACTTATTCTAAAACATCTCACCATTTAGACCTTGGGAATTAGTCACGGGAATTTGCCAATGCGTTTATCACTCGCTGTCATCATATATTCCAATTACCTCCCACATGTCTGGTCTAAAATATAATACTGTTATGTCATGCCGAGCATAGAGCGTGACTTTGATAGGGGACTTTACATAAAAGCCAAATGGTATGGTTGTTCGACACGATAGAGACATATTGTTTATGTGTTATTATTATAACATTATTTGTGGACCTGGGGCCCGTTTCACTAAACTTCGTACGACTAAGATGTGCGTAAGTGCAAATTTAGGATCGCCTGTTAAATTTAAATTGATGGATTTACATTTACTGAGCATAGGCTGCATATGCAGCCTATGCTCAATACATGTAAATCCAATAATATTTTACAAGAAAACATTGCTAATGTGAAATGTACAGACTATCATAATTTTGCACATACGAATATTTTAGTCGTACGATGTTTAATGAAACGGGCCCCTGTTTTTTTCTGGCATTTGCACGATGAATCTCACGTTTCTCCTGATAATGTCACCACATGTTTCCAACTTGCAAGATCGTGGATATTGTGCCAAAATTTACGTCGCACTTTTGTGATACCACGTGGTCCTACACCCTATTTAGCAACAGTTTTCAAAGTTAATGGTACATGCCCACTCAGTAGGCAAGCAAAATGTTCTGTATATGAATTAAACAAGTGTATAATTGTATCATTATTCCATCAGTTCTAAACAAAGTTGAGTGTCCGCTATACAGATATAATCACATAGTAATATTTATTTTACTGTAGTTTCAGGCTATTTTCATATGCAAATGAGGCATGATTCTTTATTACTTATTTATAATAAATAATATTTTCGACAGATTGTCAAGTACGATCATTGCACATCAAACAAATAAACACAGAGAATAAATAGTAATATTCGTTAACATTTTAAGGAAACACGGTTATCGCCCCTGATATCAGTCTCAGATGATGTCTCTGATATAGAGAACAGTGTGTGTGTACTGAGTGGGCATGTACCTTTAACCTACTATGCCAGGTATGACAGTGATGAGGTCGTCCGCCAGTGTCAAATGGTGTCCAACAACAAACTATTCCGAGGCATATGTGGCCAGGAATAACGTTTTCAATGTACTCTATCGATATCGTAGACAAAATGCAACATCAATGACATTGATGTAACACATGACACTGTGGTTGACGACACACGTGTGACAGTGATTGGATAAATGAGGGCTGTGGTATTTAGTTTAACCCATTGCAGACGGGATACCATTAAAGCAGTATGAAATTTGTTCAAAAAAATCATATTTTCTCCATTTCTTCTCGAAAATATACGTTGTTACCACTCATTTGAACCGTCTCTGCGAGACGGTCCAAATGAGTGGTAACAACGTATACTTTTATTGCGAAATAAACTCGAAAATCAGATTGTTTTCAACAAAAGTTATTGTATGATTATACTTCAATGGGTTAAACACTATTATATTTAATAGAATACATGTTTCTGGTGGAATAGTGACACAATTATACACTTTTGTATGTCACAGCTGGGCATGGAGGGTATTATATGCAAGTAACTAATTACATAATGAAATAGGAATTCCAAGCTCGTTTGAGATGGGAGAACAACAAAATATCTGCATTGGTGTGATAATGTCATTTTATTGAATGACGTGTTTTCTGACTAGAAAAACGGTACTTAAAACATATGTACCAATGACTAGGAAGTGGTACTCAACATATACACCAATGCAACTAAACATACATGACTTTTTATCTGCTCCCATCGAAAAGGTGGGCATATACAAAAATATTCGCCATACAAAATATTCGCCAACGTGAAATACATTGTCAATAGTGAAGAGCAAACGACTGGCAATACATGTACACACAATGAATGGAAAAAACATACATACATCAATGAAGACAATTGTTTGTATTCCCAACTTCAAAAAGGGGGGTGATGGGGTGGAGGCGGGTGAGTTTTATTGAATTCTACAAAGATGGCTGCTGCATAAATTATGAGTCACGTGACTTGGCTAGTGGCTATGTCAGTTGAGCAGCGCAGCCAGAGTAAAACGGCCCTGGCTGTAGGATACAGTCAGTACCCAGCTGGTCATACAAAATAGATTATCTGCAATAATCTTCATTTGTATGTCACAGCTGGGCATGGAGGGTATTATATGCAAGTAACTAATTACATAATGAAATAGGAATTCCAAGCTCGTTTGAGATGGGAGAACAACAAAATATCTGCATTGGTGTGATAATGTCATTTTATTGAATGACGTGTTTTCTGACTAGAAAAACGGTACTTAAAACATATGTACCAATGACTAGGAAGTGGTACTCAACATATACACCAATGCAACTGAACATACATGACTTTTTATCTGCTCCCATCGAAAAGGTGGGCATATACAAAATATTCGCCATAGACGTTGGTGCAGATGTCAAAAGTTAAATAAGTGTATAATTGTGTCACTATTCCACCAGAAACATGTATTCTATTAAATATAATAGTGTTTAACCCATTGAAGTCTAATCTGACACAATTATACACTTATTTATTTTCTATAAAGAACATGTTGGTCGTATGGAACGCCAAATCTACATAAACTCAAATATATATTGCTAGCAACAAATATTTGGAGCTAGCAATAAATATGTGGAGAGCTCTCGAAATCATTTGGAGAGCTCTCGAAATCAATTAATGATATCTCGAAATCATTTAGAGAGCTCTCGAAATCATTTGTAGCGAGCATTATATAACTTTGATTTGGAGAGCTCTCTAAATCATTTGGAGATATCTCTAAATCATTTAGAGAGCTCTCGAAATCATTTAGAGAGCTCTCGAAATCAATTAATGATATCTCGAAATCATTTAGAGAGCTCTCGAAATTATTTGTAGCGAGTATTATATAACTTGATTTGGAGAGCTCTCTAAATCATTGGAGCTATCTCTAAATCATTTGGAGAGCTCTCGAAATCATTTGGAGAGCTCTCAAATTCATTTGGAGATATCTCATATTGATTTAGAGAGGGCATTATAAACTTGATTTGATGCTAGCTCCAAATACCACTCCACGTGGGAACTGGAGGAAAAAAACAATATGCTCTCCCTTTCCGCGCTTTTAAAATCACTGTACGCATGTGCACCGAGCCTATTAAAAACTTCTTAACCTTCAATATGTAGTATATGGGTGGAGTAAAAAAAAATGTTTAGCTTATTTCTTTTTCATTTATTGATGCTTTTAGGCATATTAAATTTATTTATAGACCTCGGTCCGTTACTTCAACCTGTGCTGTAAACATGCTCGACATATGTGTATTCACTACTACACGTGTGACAGGCGACTTCCGGTCTAGGTACTAAATTTGGGATGGCACGATTTACCAAAATCTACCCAAATCTTCATGTAATTACTATATTTGTTAATAAATAAAGCTATGCACATTATAATAATGATGTTTGGACTGTACTTACATAATATATGTCATTAATTTGCTTATACCAGGGCCTTTTTTAATGTTTTGATGCAAAATGGAAATATTTGTACATGAAATAAAGGGAGAATCTCGCGTTTCACTTATGCTAGTAAGCAAAGGAATATAATGCACTTTATAATGGCTAAATGGGAATGATGATTTTTAATTGAAATACTCATAAAAACAGTAGAACCTCTCTAATGTTGACATCCAAGGAGACAGTGTGTGAAAACTGTTAAGTCAACTAGTATAATTATATATTTATATACGGTAGTAAAATATATAAATTTATATAAACTACCAATATTTTAAAACTAATACTGCATTAATATGTATATGTGGCTGTGACTGGATAAATGGGGCTTATCGAAATTGTGACCAGTGTAGGTTCCGATTAAATAGAATAGATTCCTATGTTTCGGTGAAAATGTGGTTATTATATGATATACTAATGATATATTGTAGAAAAAGTATATAATATAATCATAAATGTTATTTTTAATGAAGATTTGGGTATATTTGGGTAAATCGTGCTGCGTAATTCAATGCGTAATTCAATAATTCAGGGAGACATCGTTTTCATAGTTTCAAGCGATTTAATGCTAGCTCCAAATAATACATATATTGCTAGCTCGAAATGAATTAGAGATAGCTCGAAATGATTTCGAGAGCTCTCCAAATGATTTCGAGAGCTCTCAAAATGATTTAGAGATAGCTCCCAATGATTTAGAGAGCTCTCCAAATCAAAGTTATATAATGCTCGCTACAAATGATTTCGAGAGCTCTCTAAATGATTTCGAGATATCATTAATTGATTTCGAGAGCTCTCCAAATGATTTAGAGAGCTCTCCAAATCAAATGTTATATAATGCTCGCTCCAAATGATTTCGAGATATCATTAATTGATTTCGAGAGCTCTCCAATGATTTCGAGAGCTCTCCAAATATTTATTGCTAGCTCCAAATATTTGTTGCTAGCAATATATATTTGAGTTTATGTAGATTTGGCGTTCCATATGGTTGTGCCTACTGAGTGGGCATGTACCTTTAAAGCTGAAACAGAATTCGAAAACACGCTTGGAGAGCTTGTGTGAATTCTTCTCATAATGGCAGTGTTTTCCTTATGGAATATGCAACCAGTTTCACTAAACTTCATACGACTATAATGTTCGTATGTGCAAATTTAGGATCGTCTGGAAATTTCAATTGATGGATTTACATTTTGCATATGCAGCCTTAGCTACAATAATTCACCTCCGATATGTTATCTACGGCTACAATTTGACCTATTCAAGAAATGTGAGCAACCGAAGTGCATACCCAAACCTGTTACATGTAGGTCAAAATTTAGTAAACTGTATATTGTATACCTTTAAACAAATAGTCTTTGATGTAGTAAATTTCCAAAAATAATAGAACAGGGAAATCATTTCCCCATGGAAGCCATCTTTTTTCAAATTTACAAGATATATATGTAAATGTCAGATAAACACATTGATACAGTAAAATAACCAATTTCCGCATGTGTATTTCCTTTATTATCCAAGCATATTTGCTTGGATATAGTCCTTATACGGTTTTTGAGACCTCACATGATTTATGAAAATGAGTAATTGTCGACCAACGAACGTACTTCATGCTTCATGATTCTAGCTACGCCACGTGAGAGAGTTCCAAAGCGAGCGGTGCATTATGAACGTGTCACTCACATTTTTGGCCAGCTACATTTTTTTTCAGCTACAGTTATATTTTTAAAAACAGTTTGTGATTTTATAAAGTATTAACTGTCGTGTTCCATAATAAATATTTTGTTAGGAAGGTTATATTTTTAGCGCAATGATCGACCGCTCCACATGTAATTTATACGTAGTTATACGCCATGAAAAATAGTTCTGATAGTGAGCTAATATTATATTGTGTAGTGTAATACATGTGTTGTTAATTTTTCTGTACGACATTTATATTACAAAATGCTTATCTCATTTAATATAATATAAACTGACATGTATTAATTTGAGTATACTATTTTTCACGCGCACTGATACAATTAACCTCGTGTCTCATGAAAAGTAGTTTCCGCCATTTTATGCCGACAAATTACAGAATCGTTTGCATAGTCATAGGTCAATGGCTCGATAAAATCCAACATTGGACAGCGAAATGATGATGATTTAAAACAGAAACATTGTTTTTTGACAGTTACATACCGCATACTTTAAATAATCATCTTGAGCCATCGATATTATTAATCAGTGTCCATTTACTTAAAACATCAACTAATCTATAATGACGTTACACAGAAAATGCAGTATGATACACTTCACAAAGGAAACATTGTCTTAGAGTTTGAATACTTTTATGTTCCGCCGAACGAACGAGTGCGCCGAAATATATTTCCGTACAAATCCAAAAACCTATTTATTATATACCCGTTCAACAAAACATGCATCATAATCATTAAATAATCCGATAGTGTGATGAAATGCGACTCTCTATTATTTTTGTTGAACAATCCGAGCGCCTTTGATGGCTTCAGTTTATGCAAATTGACAAGGTCATTTCGCGCACCTGAATCGATACAATAATCAGGGGTTGAAATTTCACTCGCCTAGCTCGCCATGGCGAGTGCTTTTTGTGGCGGTCGAGTACTTTCTACAGGCACTCGCCCAATTTGGCGAGTGAAAGATTAGGTCAGGATTTTTTTTTTTGGAAGAAATTGCCAATTAATTCCATCGATAACGGCCAACAAATGGTATTAATTCAGCGACCATTTGTTGTTTACAGTTTACGTCAATTTGCGGGAAGTATAAATGACAGACGATAATAAGTTGCTGAAGGTCAATCGATGAGTCCAAATATAGGTAGACCAGGTGTATTATCATATCATAGCCTCGTTATCGTGTATACTAACTACATGATAAAGTGCACGTGCATGCATGTCAATATAATAGTGTATCTTGGTGCGCAAAATAGACATGTAGTGTGGCTCAGTGGTATCGAAGCGGGAGAATATCCATACGTTAGCGGAACATTTGTTCATTTTATCTGGTCGAGAGTTCGAACCTCACAAAACGCATTACTTTTGTCGATACCATTCTGTGTTATTTATGACTGCTTGCTGGAGAAGGGAATAAGTGAAACGGTGAGGGTTATCACTATGCTGTTTGTTTGACCTCAATATGACATGATCTGCGAGAACATACTCCAAGATTCTTCATGTACACATATATGTGCATTTAGTTATTAGTTTTATTCAAGTGATAGACTAAATTTCTACAGTAATCTATCTCATGCTTAGTTAATGTAATTTGTAAGAGCAACACACATACAAAAGAAATATATAATATAAACAAATAAAAATATATGTGTATACATGTATGAAAAACTAAGATTCGAACTCACTACCTACGGCATTGATATCTTCACTGTAACCCCTCGACTACACAACACTTGATAATAAATCTCAAAAATAAATATTGAAAAGGAATATTGCCACGGGTATACCTGTCTCACCTATTCTGTGTTTTGTTTATGATCGGTTTGTATGTAAACAAGTATAGTCCGCAGACGATAACTTGCTACTTGTTTACAAACAAACCGGTCATAAACAAAACATAGAATAGGTGAGACAGGTAAATATACCCGTGTCAGTATTCCTTTTCAATATTGATTTTGAGGTTTGTTATCAAGTATTAGGTAGTCGAGGGGTAAGAGTGACGGATATCAATACCGTAGGTAGTGAGTTCGAATCTAAGTTTTTCATGCACATATATTTTGATTTGTTTATGTTTTATTATATTTTTTTTTTATGTGTGTTGCTCTTACAAATTGCATTAATTAAGCAAGATATAGATTACATGTAGAACGTTAGTCTCACTTTGAAGAAAACTAATAACTAAATGCACATTTCATATGTGTGTACATGAAGATTCTGGAGATGTTCTCGCCGACCATGTCAAATTGAGGTCAGCAATAGTGATAACCCTCGCCGTTTCACATATTTCCATCTCCACCAACCAGTCATAAAAAGAACAGAATGTTATTGACAAAAGTAATGCATTTTATGAGGTTCGAACTCTCGACCAGATAAAATGAACAAAAGTTCTGTAAATGTATGGATTTTCTCCCGCTTCGATACCACTGAGCCACACACTACATGTCTATTTTGAGTTCCAATCTACACTATTATATTGACATGCATGCACGTGCACTTTATAATGTATAAATTATGCACGAAAACGAGGCTATGATATGATAATACACCTGATCTACCTATATGTGGACTCATCGATTGACCTCCAGCAACTTATTATCGTCTGTCATTTATAGCAAGTTATCGTCTGCGGACTATAAGATTCAAGCAGTGTCTATGTACACGGTTACGGGTAGAATCTCTAGCGATTTTGAACACGGTCCATATCGGGCAAGTTTAATTCACGGATTATTTGTCGGCTTTACGCGGCCGGGCTAACAAATAATAGGACTGCGAGTATAGACTAGTGTATACGCGGCCACATATATCGTCTCGTATACAGTTGGGTTAACGCGCATTTCATACGCCGAACATAACGGCTTGGGGACGAAACGGTCGGCGCCGGGTCCGAAACCATTGAATTTAGTAATTAAGGCAGCACGCAGTGCATGCAAACATAGCCACTATAAATTAAACTAAATCTATGTCACTCAACGCTTATAGAAAATAAGAAGTGTGCAAGCCTCTGAGCAAATTCGCTGCTATTTGTTTGTTTATGTTCATTTAATACTTAAAATATAAATAACAATAATAGTGAATATGTCTCATACGTTTTGGTAATGATCATATGTAAAGCTTTTTTTTTATAAATAGATGCAACATTACAAAAACTGGAAATAGCAATATATTTTTAAAAAAAAAAAAAAACTGGGCGAGTAACTTTTTGACCTGGGCAAGTACTTTTTTTTTAATCTCTACCTACCTTGGTTCAACCTTGGTTGAAGGCCGTTTCTTGTAAGCTAGGCTTGTACTGGCCTATTTTAGCGACGTCAAATTGGATAATTGTCTTTGACACTGGGGGGAGAGCGCAACTAAATCATGGTTAAAATGTCTGTACAATATTTTCACGTGTTGAATTTGCTGGGTCTCTTCTTCCAGGCGGAGTTGAGTGAACTTTTGAAACTATTTAGTGTGTTCGAATTTACACAATCACTAGGGAGTGCATTCCAGTCTGTGACGACTCTTTGAGAGAATACTTTTTGTCGCAACTGCGAAGGATTTCAGGACTTTCAGTCCTTTGATTAATAAGTTATTGACACAACTTTGACAGTTTTATATCGCTGACATATCAAACACGCCGGATAACCTATTGCAAAAATCACTCTTCCATGTGTTACATTAAAGTGATGGGGTTAAATTGCTACCCTCGCGAGGTATGGAGCGGGGTAGCAATTTTGTTTCTAATGCAGCCTATGCTCAATAAATGTAAATCCAATAATTGTTTACAAGAAAACATTGTTAATGTGAAATATACAGACGATAATAATTTTGCACTTACGAACATTTTAGTCATACGAAGTTTAGTGAAACGGCCCCCATGGTCTGAACTGATCGCTATTCAGTGAGTGGACCGATCAGGCTACAGGCGTGGGTTACAGATCCGTGGATAGTCTGGTCTGAAATGCGATACACCGCCGCCTCTTCAGTTACAGGAATTAGTATTATGTCGATCTCATTAATGGCTGTGACTGGAGAAATGGGGCTTATGGGATTTGTGACCAGTGTAGCTCTTGATAAAATAGCACACTCCTCATGACTCCTATACTGCTTGTCAGAAGCATGGTGGCTGTTTTATTAATGTAATGGCGAAGAGTATATATCCTGATCAGACTGTCCGGATTCACAGGCTGATCTGGATATACACTATAAGCCCCATTTCTCCAGTCACAGCCACATTTAACGAAAGACTCGAACGGCTTTCGTAATTGAAGGCGTCAGTGGAGGAAGGAGGCTAAAACCATCGTGGATTCCCACTGGTTCCATCAATTATTGTGTTATTTTGCAATATCATATGATTTTATTGTAAATCAGGGGCCCGGTAGTAAGACATCATTCGTACACGACTGCCGTGGTTTGACACCGCTCACAGTCGTGTTCAAACGTATAGCGCGTGCTGTTTGACCTGTTTGGCTGTTAGGGATTTCCCTGACCCCTGTTTTCTGCAACCCTGGGGCCCGTTTCACTAAACTTCCTACGACTAAAATGTTCGTAAGTGCAAAATTATGAGAGTCTGTAAATTTCACATTAACGATGTTTTCTTGTAAATAATTGTTGGATTTACATTTATTGAGCATAGGCTGCATATGCAGCCTTTGCTCAATAAATGTAAATCCATCAATTGAAATTTACAGACGATTCTAAATTTGCGCTTACGAACATCTTAGTCTTAAGAAGTTTAGTGAAACGGCCCCCTGGTGCATTTTATTGGCTGAGGACCCACACTGACAATTGGCACTGCATCCCGTGGACCATTAAAACTTGGCGGTGCAAATTAATCATTTTCAAAAGTTTACAACATTGTTACACTATTTGGGAGAACCTGTGTGACTGTTCTTTATAGAAAACAGATAATTCAGGACTATCAATACCATTTTCATATTATTTTTAATAAAATATGTGTATCAAACTTGGCTGGATGAAAATGTCAATTATTTGATTTAACGACGGCATTGGCTCGATGATATTGCATGTCGGGATATACTATTTAAGTCCCCATCCGATAGGACTGGGCTAGCAAGAAGTTGTCTTGCCCAAGGACACGCCGAATCAGCCATTCGCAGCGGGTCGAGGTCGGAATCGACCCCGGGGTCTCCCGATCCGCATTTCGACGTTCCACCTATTGAATTAATCCGGCCGCCTCTATTCCCACGGCTGGACATGGTCGAACCTTACATTCACATTGCTGCAATGCGTGTTTGGCATCAGTTGACGTTATTTGACATCATTTATCGTAAGAACAGTTACTGCATTTGTTATTGGAAAATACCGAATACTATGGAAGCGTCCTGGTGCCAATGCTGACATATTTTTATCTCCTGATTGGACTTAGTATTTTCTAATTAGGAGTTAGTATCTCCTATTTAGGAGTTAGTATCTCCTATTTAGGAGTTAGTATCTTCTAATTCTAATCTCATACATAGGACTTAGTATATCATACTTAGGAGTTAGTATCTCCTAATTAGGTGTTAGTATCTCTTAAGTATGACTTACTATCTCCTAATTACGACTTACTATCTGTGGCAATGCTAAAAAATGTTTTATCTCTTAATTGGAAGATACTAACTTCTAATTATGATATAGTAAGTCCTACTTATGATATACTAGTCCTAAGTTACTATCTCCTAAGTAGGACTTAGTATCTCCTAATTAGGCGATACATATATGTTAGCATTGGCACCAGGGCGCTTCCATAAATAACCCTTGAATGGCACATATCATTCTTCGGTTTATCCCGTATCGACTGCTACTTCTAACGCGTTAACTAGAATAATGCCACTGGCATTGGGACTTTCCAGCATGTCATTCAACTGGAAGGTCATGAAACGTTTCCCGTATGCACAGCAGGGGCCCGTTTCACTAAACTTCGTACGATAAAAATGTTCGTAAGTGCAGAATTACGATAGTCTGTAAGTTTACATTAATAATATTTTCTTGTAAACAGTAATTGGATTTGCATTTATTGAGCATAGACTGCTCAATAAATGTAAATCCATCAATTAAAATTTCCAGACGATCCTAAATTTGCACTGACGATCATTTTAGTCGTACGAAGTTTAGTGAAACGGGACCCTGTACTTTAATGGATAACTTGTTGCTCAATACACCCTAGAGATAATTGTTCCGTGCAGTCTATGGCACCGATTGTATCATTCAGTAATTGATTATACACATGTACATTGTATTTCAAACATGTGTATATGCTTAAGATATCAAACTAAATATATTGCTGGTATCTTATAAAGGACTATAATTCCAGCACAAAAATATTTACACAATTCCCTAACATTTGATTGGTCCGTTGCAAGTCTCCTTCCAAAATTTATATCCCAGTAAACTCCATGCCGAACTACTTTCCGTAACCGTCAGGCGCAGTTAAAATAACTCTTATGAAAACGGAAAATAAACACATTTTCTTGATGATTTTATTTCAAATGCTGGAATTATAAGGAATTAATGGCCTTTTTGTGGAATTTATCGGGGTATAAACTTGGAAAAGTCGCGGGAATACTGCACGAAGCCTTTATCGGGGATATAAACTTGGAAAAGTCGCGGGAATACTGGACGAGGCCTTCCGGCCTTCGTGCAGTATTCCCGCGACTTTTCCAAGTTTATACCCCGATAAATTCCACAAAAATGCCATTCATTCCTATAATGAATGGAATGAAGGATAATGCTCATTATGCTATCACGAGTCGCTTGATAGGCATTGTCTTGTACTTTCATACTCAAAGTAATGACTTTCTGCTGCATTGCGGCGGCGATCCGCCTTGCAGCAGGGCCCGTTTCACTAAACATCGTACGACTAAAATGTTCGTAAGTGCAAATTTGGAATCGTCTGGAAAGTTCAATTGATGGATTTACATTTATTGAGCATATGCTGCATATGCAGCCTATGCTCAATACATGTAAAATCAATAATTGTTTACAAGAAAACATTGTTAATGTGCAATTTACAGACTATCATAATTTTGCACTTACGAACATTTTAGTCGTAGGAAGTTTAGTGAAACGGCGCCCAGGTCTCCAACGATAATGCTTTTTTCACCAATCCTTAGTGTCCGTATAGCATGGCTGTCATTACTGTATCGTCATATACAGTTAAGTCAGCGTCCGATGTGTGTTACTATAATTAACTATCGCCATTTTATTTATCTATTTTTAGAAGCATTAACTATGGCTGTCGGTCGCCATTTTTGCGGGAAGGTTTATTCGCCGGAACTCGTGTACTTATTATGTGCTAAAAAACGATTGTTTATAAACGGTTATAATTCATCATATTTCATAAAACATATTTTAATGGTAAATGTATCAAATCAAAGGTATGTCTTTCTCTATGCTCCAATTTGGTATATGCTATTTATGTATACGACGGGTGTAATTAATTCACCCCACACCAGGTTAATATTGTTATAACGGCTGCCACTGGGAGCATCATCAGTGTGTGGCAGGCACACTTTCCTACTTTTTTTTGTTTCTAGCGATACAGTTTCAGTTCTTTCTGTACTTTGATTTTGACATTTGTGCCTAATTTGCGCAGCTCACGTGTGGCCCCATTATTATTTACCTTGGGCCCGGATCGCTAATTCAGTAATTATAACGCGCGAGAAGGTCTGGACCAGCAGGGTCCCGACCTTTATGGAACGCCAAATCTACATAAACTCAAATATATATTGCTAGCAACAAATATTTGGAGCTAGCAATAAATATTTGGAGAGCTCTCGAAATCATTTGCAGAGCTCTCGAAATCAATTAATGATATCTCGAAATCATTTGGAGAGCTCTCGAAATCATTTGGAGCGAGCATTATATAACATTTGATTTGGAGAGCTCTCTAAATGATTTGGAGAGCTCTCGAAATCAATTAATGATATCTCGAAATCATTTAAAGAGCTCTCGAAATCATTTGTAGCGAGCATTATATAACTTTGATTTGGAGAGCTCTCTAAATCATTTGAAGCTATCTCTAAATCATTTGGAGGGCTCTCGAAATCATTTGGAGCTATCTCTAAATCATTTGGAGAGCTCTCGAAATCATTTGGAGAGCTCTCGAAATCAATTAATGATATCTCGAAATCATTTAGAGAGCTCTCGAAATCATTTGTAGCGAGCATTATATAACTTGATTTGGAGAGCTCTCTAAATGATTTGGAGCTATCTCTAAATGATTTGGAGAGCTCTCGAAATCATTTGGAGAGCTCTCGAAATCAATTAATGATATCTCGAAATCATTTAGAGAGCTCTCGAAATCATTTGTAGCGAGCATTATATAGCTTTGATTTGGAGAGCTCTCGAAATCAAGTTATATAATGCTCGCTACAAATGATTTTGAGAGCTCTCTAAATGATTTCGAGATATCATTAATTGATTTCGAGAGCTCTCCAAATGATTTCGAGAGCTCTTTAAATGATTTCGAGATATCATTAATTGATTTCGAGAGCTCTCCAAATGATTTAGAGAGCTCTCCAAATCAAATGTTATATTGCTCGCTCCAAATGATTTCGAGAGCTCTCCAAATGATTTCGAGATATCATTAATTGATTTCGAGATATCATTAATTGATTTCGAGAGCTCTCCAAATATTTATTGCTAGCTCCAAATATTTTTTGCTAGCAATATATATTTGAGTTTATGTAGATTTGGCGTTCCATAGACCTTCTCGCGTGTTACAATTACTGAATTAGCAAGCCGGGGCCCAATTTACACTAATACCTCCTTCGTTGTGAAAATATGGCTAGTGTTCTACCTTCTAGATATTTAATATCAGAGTAAAATTGAGTAAAAAGTGCCTGTGCATTGACACCGAGTTTCGCCCCAGCCGCTGCTAGGAGGCAATTGATGTATACACTCTGACCATACTACAAGTTCAACAAAACAGAATTTGCATTTCTTGTTTATTTGTAGTCAGACTCTACGATCGACATGGATCGATTGGGCATGTATTTAAAGTTTATATTCAAAACAACACCACTTAAATGGTTTATAAACAATACAAAATTAATAATACATATATTGAGTAGATTTACTTGTCTACCTTGCCAGGGAGAGTCGCGGAAATTTCCAGAGAATTAGACATATTCTAATTCCCGATTCTGTGAATTCAATGGGAGCAGAGTTTCAATATGGACAAAATATTGACGACTTGAGTTACATTTGTGTTTCAATGGGAAACGAAAGTAAGTACATAATAGTTATGTTTATCGTTTACCCTAGTTTCTAGACCAATGTAAGAACGGCATTTCGTCTCAATTAATCGCGTATTGCGAAGCTTTCGCCAATATGTATTAAATTAATCATTAAATGTTCAGCGCTATGTTTATAATTGATTGTATGCATTGTTTCATATTACCGCCCACACACACGCTCACTTCGTGTCACACAGCCACACAGCCAATCACAGTGCCGTAGCCAGAGGTTCGAAATAGCCGAGGCCAACATAAGCGGCGGAAGACGATAATTATTGGGGGTGGAAGTGTGGAGGGCCCGAAGGGCCCGAGTTTGCTAGGCGGGTCCGGCGGCATGCCCACCCTGAAAATTTTGAAATCAAAGTGGTCTGAAACGCCATTTCCTGCATTCTCAGCAAAGTCTGAGCACATACTATGACTCCCATTTTTCCTATATTGGAATAAAAAAATAAAAATATTATATAATGATTTCGGGGAGCATACTAAGTGTGCTCCCCCAGACATTTTTTTATCAAAATGTCTAAAACGCCATTTCCTGCATTCTCAGCAAAGTCCTGAGCATATACTATGACTCTCATTTTCCTGTATTAAAATAAAAAATAATGAAACGTTATAGCATTATTGGGGCCATGCTCCCCGGAAATTTTTAAAATCAACGTAGTCTGAAACGCCATTTCCTGCATTCTCAGTAAAGTCTCAGCACATAGTATGACTCTTATATTTTCCTTTTTGGGAATAAGAAATCCAATGGTTATAGGCACAGAGTCAGCCGGGTGGCCGCGGTCTATTTTGTTACTCGATAAATATTGACTTTCCGGCGCTGACTTTCGCGGCACCACGTAGCCATAGTGGTATGTTAACTTAGACATAAGGTGGAATGCTAATGGAGACACAAGCCGTACTGTTGAGTTAGCGATCCCGATCTTTATCATAATATGTTTATAAAAAAAAAAAAAAAAAAAAAAATCGTGAAAAAACGGACGAGGCCATGGCCTCGTCTGGCCTCAACGTGGCTACGGCACTGAATCACATACTAGTATAGCGATTCGAAATCGCTGTTTGTGGCGGAGCTTCGCGACTGGGCTGGGTAAACAATAAGTAAGTTATTGTTCACATATTTAATTTTTCATAAATTAATTTCGTACGAAATTAATTTATTAAAAATTCAATATGTGAACTATAACTGTTACATATAATATGTGGCTGTGCATAGTCAAATTGGGCGTATAGCTAAGGGGCCAAAGCCCATTTTTGGGGTCAACCTGTCATGGGATGCTGTAAAAGGTTGTGTGGTATCAATGTGTTCAGGAACCATTCACAAACAATGTCCAGGTGTACCAACCAGAAAAATGTGCTACTGGAAAAAAATGGCAGCCATTTACAAAATGGCCGCCGTAAAATATATTTATGACTAATTAGCTGGTATAAATGTACATAGAGTCACAATTCCTGTGGCTAAACCTATGTTTTATGGGCCACAGAGTACATTCATACAATCAGGTGATACATCAGATTGTTAATTATAAAAAATGAACATGGTAGACAATATGGCCGCCAGAAATACACGAAAATAAAAAAAATAAGTTGAACATTTAATAAAAGTTGCAATTTTGTTGGCAACAATTGCTGATGCACGCAGTCAAACTCCAATCGTATGAGGAACACATTACGTCATGTTAAAGCGAATGTGTCGCATACACGGTTTTCAATTATTAATGCAATTATATATTTTAGATGAAAGTATACTATCAAACAACTATTATTTTTAGTCATTGAATTCAGAATAGTTTACCAATGTTTCTTTCTTTTATATACTGACATGTATTTTTCTTAAATTCAATAATAACAAATAAAGAATAACACGATATAATTATGTGATGCATTCGCTGTAACATTCACTACTTGTGCACTGTTTATATATAGGATTCATCATCACTGCTCTCACTTATGTTCAAGTCATCAAGTTGAGCTAAAAGTCTTGCGTGGCTACATTTCTCTTGCGATCCGGTGCATCGGCAAGCAATCTAGCATGGTACACCTCTTTTCACACAGGAACATCTATTACCACACCCTTTGGTACAACTGCATGCAATCGATTTGGCAATTTCTTGACGCCATAGTGGTTCAGACGTTGTTACGGGAACATAACTAACATCTTTGGCATTCCATCCGAATTCCTCAAATGAAGGTAGAGTTGGTTTACGAATGTGAGCCGACTTGTCTATTATGGTTGCCAATGCCGCACGATTTAGATGAGAACGGAATGTGCCTTCCGTTGGTGGTAGAATTTTCAACAGTGTCGATTTGTTGTTCAGAAATGTGTATGTCAGCAAGAGATTGGCCTGCATCGGTTGATTTAGCATACACTCCAATCATCAGTTGCTTTGCTTTTTTGGCTACATTTTCATCAAGTTGGAATACATCAGGAGTTTCGGCAAAGTCTTGCATCGCTGGCAGATGGAGGGCCATGCTGGTGGATAACCATGTCTTCTTACTGGTAGAATATAAGAAACTTGTGGTGTCTCTTCCACTCAGGCTATGAATGAAGGAAAGGGATTGGCATCGAGATGGTCCTAATGCTGCAGCTATATCATGTATAGGCAGGTATGTATCACTGTCTGTTATAATCCACATTTCTGACAACACTTTCAGTAGAGATGCTGTATAATATACTAAGATGACAATCACGTCCGTGTCGTTGCTATGAATGACCAAGCGTTCAGTGTGTTCATGATTAGCACTGTAGATTGCATGCAGCACAATTCGCGTGTCTGCTTCTTCCTGAGTGGATTCAAGTTCGGGGACAGTGGTAGAAGAACCATGACTAATCTTAACAGTCTTTGTTTCTTCATTAAATCCACCTCCAAGATACAGATTGACATGATTCAGAGATGGCGCTTCAGTTTGGGATACCAACCAAGGGTTACGTAGGAATCTCTGTAATCCAGCGTTGTTGGCAGGTACTGAAAAGAACTCTGGTTCTGGAGAACGAATTTGTTCTCGTATGTCATATACTTTGGGGTCAGTTGGTTTGTTTAGGCTCCGTTTTGACGTTCAGCTCCCTTCAAGCTTGGTGTCCTATATCTATCACAGCAAAAGTGAATCGATGCTGTATTTCCCGGTATGTCTAAGAGCAAGTTTCACAACTTTGGTTTGCTTCTGTTGTATTGAATCATTTAACGAATCCGTACCGATTTGTTTAACATTCAAGAGTTGTTGTTGTACATTTTGGTCTGCCTTTTGACCAGTAGCTATGTTGATGAGATGTGGTTGTGTTGCAAATGGGCTCGTTTCGATTGCAGCAACTACCTTTAATACATCATGACAATCTCTTTCGACTTTGGCACGACCACTTTCATGATGCGGATTATCTGTTTCTGGGTCTAGATGTAGCATACTCTTTAATTCTGATGATACAGTTGCAGTCAATGCCTTCGTATACACCCACTTACTTCGAGCCTGGTGATTAGTCGTTATTCCATCTATTCCACTTGTTTCCTTTGCACTTGTATTATAAGTCTGTTCAAGCAACATGTCTGGAGAGCCGCCGTTGTGGTGACCCTCAGCTCGTCTACCAACAAAGACACCTTGCATAAATGCCCGATGAACATCCGGTGATATTTCGGGTAGTTGTTTCATCTCATGCAGGTACAACGGCAATGACTGTTGACCGTATTTGTAGCGTCCTGCTGCAGTCAGATAAGGTAGCATCTTTGCAGCCTCTGCCAAATAGCCGGGCCAGTTTCCTTCTCTTTCATGCAGAATTAATTTATGGATAATGTTCGAAAATATCAAATAATACTTACTTTCAGCAATTGTTGTTGTTGTGATCATGCACCTTGCAATTGAATACAATGATAATAGTGTACTCTGACACATTAACAAATTGAAAAAGTGTCGTCAATCATTTTGCAGGCCATGTTACGATGTACTGCATGTATTTTGGCGGCCATCTTGGATTCCGTATCTACCAGTGATATTGTCCATTCACAGAATTATCAAATAAACTCTATAACATAAAAAACCTTAGTATTGCAGTAAAAAGTGTGACTAATTATCTTCCATGATATTCAATAAATACAGAAACTTTCAATTTGATGGCGGCCATCTTGAAAACGGTTGTATATTTTTTCCAGTAGTACATTTTTCGGGTTGTGCACCTGGAAGTTGTTTGTGAAGGGCTACTGAACACATTGATACCACACAACCTTTTACAGCATCCCATGACAGGTGGACCCCCTTGGCCCCCTAGCTAGTATGGGATGTGTGACCAGTGAAGTAGTCGAACCTCTACGAACGGTCACCTCTACAACAACCCATTAACAGCCGATAGTTTATACACCAAATGGACAATTGCCGCTATATGTAACCTCCTTGTAACAGCCACGTCTACAACAGCCATGTGTGTGTCCTTCATATGGGTAGAGATGGTACCGTGGCACACTCATGTAGCCTGATATATTGCTTGTTAGAAGCATGACGGGTGTTTCATTGATTTACATGCGTTTTATTTTGTATCATTTGTTCCCTGTTTGTGCGGATGCACAGGCTGATCTGGATCTACAATGATCGGAACAATCATAAGCCTGATTTATCCAGTCACATCCAACTATATGCAATTTTATCCCGTCAACACAGTGCGTATGTGCCGTGAAACACGGTGCCGTGAAACATTTTTGATATCCTGTCAATACGACCTAATCACTGCGTATGAATATGTGCGATGGCTGGGGTTATTTATTTTCGCATTTTAAAGCCATTTGTAGGTGTTGATGAGATAAATAGAATAGTAGGTTAGTGCCGTGAATAGGAACAAATATCTGGCTCGGCACGGAAACGGGATGTGTTCGGCAGAGCCTCGCCCATCCCGTTTCCTAAGCCTTGCCATATATTTTCCCCATTCACGGCACTAACCTACTATTCTTTATGATGTTCTACTTGGAATTGTTATCTGGGATAGTCAAATTTAGATGCTCAATGGTGAAACGTTATGCCACTGAATGTCTTCGGGCGGCAAACATAAATATGAGACACGCCATGTTATTTTGTACCTTTGGACATCTGCGTAATTTCATGAAATATATTTACAAAATGTACGCTATTTTCCGTAAATGACGTCAAAAGATATTTATATTCCGCATGTACTTTGACAATGTTGTTAACTTTTAACATTATTTATCGCAAATAGTGTAAATTGTGCAAATTTTGTAAACATATTTAATGAAATTGCAGATGACCGAAGGTACAAAATCACATGGCGTGTCTCAATTATTTCCTATCCTCCGCAATATATCCGAATACCACGTATTGGAGTATTTAGTAGGAATGCGCATTTCTTTTATCGTTTTTGTTCGTTTGATAAAATTAGGCAATTCGCTCTGAATTGTGATTTGTCGTGTCTGTCAACGGCGACACTTTGATTCACAGTTAACTGGAGAAGTGTCAGGGGTTAGTGAGATCTCGCACACATTAGTGCAACATTCTTGCATTTGACGCCAACATCTGTGACAAGACCAGAAGTGTGGCCAATTGTCTAAACTTGGTGTTCAATTTCAAATCCCAAATGCCGCGATGCGTCGAAATTAGTTTATTTGGCCGGGTTATTTGCCGGGTTATTCACAGCCGGGATGTGGGGAAATGGAAGTTATTTCTTCGCCACCAGTTTGAATACAGAATTCGTACAGGTTAGAGCATACCAAATAGTTTTACTATTTAATTTAACTGAATCCCATCCAATAAGGCCAGTCTCTCCTACTTTCACTATTCGTATGGATGCTGTGGGACCTACTTGTACATGACCTGCAACCGGTCTGGTTCTGCATAAATTAAACAATAGGTCAACTTACTCCTAAGAAAGAAACAATCCAACCCCGTCATGACCCCCAATATTGTTTACATTTTTTGGCGACTGAAACTCTTTGTACATCACATGACCAACAGGTTCGGTGTTTTCTTTTAAATGCTACAAATATGCTGAAAACCGGTGTTAAAAGCACCCCAAAATGTTCCGCAAGTAAAACTGGGTAGTTAATGGTTCAAGATTTGCATGGAAACTGTGTCTGTGACTTCAAAACATCAGCACTATTTGTTTTTATACAGACTATGTTTGCATATTCCCTCGGCGATTTCGCACTATTTAGTATTCTCTGACCTCACGTGACTTACCACGAAGAAACATGGATATATTGAGTTGACGGCCCGTGTAGCTCTTGTTTTACTAGCACACCCATGTATCCTGGCACGGATATGACGTTTTCATTAACGGCATCGGGTAATTGCTCCCGAATCACTTGCGAACAATGAAGGCACAGGCTGATCTGGAGCAACATTAATCGCCAACACAACGAATGTATGCACCTGTGCTGCTCAAATGTTTCACGTCCAAATAGGCACCGGGGGCCGTTTCACTAAACTTCGTAAGACTAAAATGTTCGTAAATGCAAAATTATGATAGTCTGTAAATTCCACATTAACAACGTTTTCCATCAATAAATCCATCAATTGAAATTTCCAGACGATCCTAAATTTGCACTTACGAACGTTTCAGTCGTACGAAGTTTAGTGAAACGGCCTCCTGATTCCTGACGAATTACCATTCAGGTACATGCAAAAGATATTACATAAACACATTTTCGTCTAGTAACCGGCACAAGAAATTTGCGCCGGTTAATAGACGAAAAATGCGTTTATGCGATAGCTCTAAGAAGAGCTGAGTGGCATCAATGTGAAAACAGGTTAAGTCGGCGCGGAGTGCAACACCATACGTATGCATTTAAGAGAATTGACGGAATACTTGACTGATAAGTTTTGTCGGATACGCCCTCGTATCATAACAAATTCTGCGATTTTATTAACGCTAATGTGAATATTTTGGCAGAAAGTGCACATGTTCATTTGAGAATTATTGTTATCTTGCTAAAATAGCATACATGTGGTTGAAACATAATTATCGAATTACAGCTGCTTTTCATAGGTCGGACACAACGTCGTATCATAATGTGTTTAAGGCTCTAAATAAATGTCAATATTGTAGTGGCAAGTTCATATGATCATTTGAGAATCAATCCTGTAGAAATACATAGAATACAAATTTAAACATGTTATTTTGTAATGATACGAGGTCGTGTCCGACCAAAGTTATAAGCCTTGTTCATTTATATGGGGTTATACCGATGAAAGCCGAACACGCCGAATGCCTGTGTGCCCAAACGTATTCGAAAAATACTGACGCTGAAGTTTCATTGCTGGAATTACGTCACATGACGTTGCGACCGGCGTCAATGCAATGTAATGACGAAACCACAGGTGATTGAAAAATAAATTTGCATGTCAGTATCGTTTCTAGTATACGTGTGTATAATGTAGATTAGAAACAACGTCATCTGGGGCCCGTTTCACTAAACTTCGTACGACTAAAATGTTCGTAAGTGCAAATTTAGGATCGTCTGTAAATTTTATTTGATGGACTCACATTTATTGAGCATTGTTTACAAGAAAACACTCTTAATGTAAAATTTACAGACAATCATAATGTTGCACTTACGAATATTTTAGTCGTACGAAGTTTAGTGTCACCTGCCGTTGTGGACGGAACGTAAACAATTCCGCTTTTCATTCAACGAAAACAATATGACATGGGGAACAGGAGCTGGAGGACCTGGGCGCCGTTTCACTAAACTTCCTACGACTAAAATATTCGTAAGTGCACAATTATGATAGTCTGTAAATGTCACATTAACAAAGTTTTCTTGTAAACAATTATTGGATTTACATTTATTGAGCATAGGCTGCATATGCAGCCTATGCTCAATAAATGTAAATCCATGAATTTAAATTTCCAGACGATCCCAAATTTGCACTTTAGTCGTATGAAGCTTAGTGAAACGGGCCACAGGGGACGAGTCAAAAAAAGGAAAAATTGTCCCCCAAAACCTGGTTAGATAGCTTGGAAATGATGTAACTAAGAAAACAAGTTATATTTTGAAAATCGGTCCACAAATAATAAAAAAATATATATATCTATCTTAGCCCCTATGTTAAATTCCCATAAGAAAATCGTGCTTTCGCTATAAAATCAATATTTGATGGAATTTCATCAAATAAAAAAAATTGGGGAGGGTGTCTTTTTCGTTATTGATAACAGAGTACTTATATACATTTAAATATTTTTCTGGTGTAACGTGTTCAATAGCCAAAAGTTCGTCGGCAACAAAACGTGGAACAGACAGTATATGTATGTCTCAATAGCTGGTTGTAGATACCAACTTGTGTGTGCTCTCATTTTGACACCCTCACGCGACTCCATGTGTGACCAGCTTACTGAATCGCCTCGCAGTGACGGGTTCACTCGGCGAGCATTGGGAATACATCGACGCCGATCGACTCACTAATGGGAGTTGTGTTCTCCTGGCCACCCTTACTAAGTAGTTCACGTGTAATATATTTTGTGTCCCATGTGTCCAGGGGCGCATACAGGATTTATGTCTATAGTAGGCGTTGATTTCAATTTTCATAAAATTCAGATTATTTTTTCTGCATTTTTTTCTTATTTCTCATCAAAAGTATATGTTGTTACCAATCTCGGCGAGACACTTTGTGTGAGAAATTAGGAAATAATCAGATCTTTCCACGAAAAAAAAATGGGTTAAGGCCTCGTCCAGTATTCCCGCGACTTTTCCAAGTTTATATCCCCGATAAATTCCACAAAAATGCAATTAATTCCTTATAATTCCAACATTTGAAATAAATTCATCAAGAAAATGTGTTTATTTTCCGTTTTTAGCCAGGTTTTTTTAAAAAAAATCCAGGCTATTGGATTGGCGAAAGCCGGGCGGGCGGGCGGGCGGGTGGGCGCCACAATCAATGTTAAGTTTTCGTGTTTGAGTCCATTTCTTTGTTACTGTACCACCTAGGACCACCAAACTTTCACAGCTTCATAATCAAGGGGTGCCCACCACATATCACTATCCAACATGTTACTTTTTTTTTAACTTGACCCATTTTTTCCGCGCAGTCGACTTAGCCATTTTCAATGTTAAGTTTTCGCGTTTACAATGTTAAGTTTTCGTGTTTAAGTCCATTTCTTTGGTACTGTACCACCTAGGACCACCAAACTTTCACAGCTCCATAACCAAGGGGTGCCTACCACATACAACTATCCAACATGTGACCATTTTGTTAACTTCACCTTTTATTTCTACGTAATTGACTTAGCCATTTTCAACGTTAACTTTTTAACGTACGTCTGGTTAAATTTGTTGGTTAAAACTTTTTCGTTATACTATATCTCTGCAACTGCTTCGCCCATTACCTTGAAACTTCACATGGGTGTTTATCATCGTCCATATTTTCATTCTAACCCCCAACCGTGCGGCCCCTGTGCGCAATGTCAAGGTCAAATTACTTTGAATTTATTTGTTAAAATTTTTTCCTGTACTATATCTCTGCAACTGCTTCACCCATTACCTTGATACTTCACATGGGTGGTTATCATCATTGTCGCACCCGCTTGCTGAAAACGCGATATCGTCCGCATTTTGGCATACGTCCGTCCGTCCGTGTGTCCGGTTAAAGTTTTTTCGTTAAAGTTTTTCCATCTACTATATCTCTTTTTTTAGTGTCCATGCCTCGCCCCAAGGCGCGACATGCAGGCTACGGCCATCTAGTCTACAAAAAGTGGGTATAATTATGTTATCCAAGTGTCCATGCTTGGAAAAAACCTGGCCTTCGTGGCTTTGCCTCGTTTCTTGTCTTAAGAATTATTTTAACTGCGCCTCGCGGTTACGGAAAGTAGTTCGGCGTGGGAGTTTAGTGGGATATACATTTTGGACAGAGACTTGCTACGGACCAATCAAATGTTAGGGAATTGTGTAAATATTTGTGTGCTGAAATTATTTGGTTTTAATCATGGAGTGTGCCAGAAAGGAGGCCAGACCCTATTCCACCAAGAAGGGAACACAACCAGTGCGCTAAGACACGTGGCACTGTCAATCAATCTGAGCCGGTGCTAAAGCCTTGCAACACCAGTACTCACTTCAACTGTTGACAGTAGAGTTGGCGGCATGGTGAAGTCCTGACAACCAGGGGCCCGTTTCACTAACCTTCGTACGATAAACATGTTCGTACGAAGATTTCTATAAATGTACTTCACACATTAACGTGGTTAAATACTGCACCATTGTCTATATACATCTATAGTCTGTTTCACGAAAGCTGCCCAAATTTTACGGCCATATAAACAATTCAAAAACAATATTTTTTTCGATAATATTAAATTAAAGGAAAATTTAAGAATGAGCCTTCTTTTTATTTCGTGAATTTTCGTCAAATATTGATTTTATTGCGAAAACAAAATTTCCCCATGTTAAATCCCCATAGACATCTTCACGGAGATTTAACATCCGTGAAGATGTCTATGGGGATTTAACATGGGGAAAATGTTTAGAATTTCAGTAATCCTGGACCAATTTTCAAAATTTAACTTTTGTTTTCTTAGTTGGATCATTTCCAAGCTATTTGGCTAGGTTTCGGAGTCAATTTCCAAAACAATTACTTTTTTGACTCCTCCCACAAGTCCTCTACCTCTTTTACCCCCATGTTAAATTCCCATAGAGAAATCAATTTTTCGTAATAAAACCAATATTTGACCAAATTTCACGAAATAAAAAGAAGGCTCATTCTTAAATTTTCCTTTAATTTAATATTATCAAAAAAAATATTGTTTTTGCATTGTTTATATAGCCGTAAAATTTGGGCAGGTTTCGTGAAACAGACTATAGGGTTTACGTTCACTAAATCTCAACAAATCAACTAAATATTTCCCAAACTCAGCTGCCAATGTATACGGTGTTGTATATTTTAGTTTTGCACTTACGAACTTCGAACGGAGTTTAGTGAATCGGGCCCAAGACTTTCACCTGTTTTTCATCATTATTTTCACGCTCCAGTATCTACGGTCCCTTGTTGTATCATATATATATATATATATATATATATATAAACACGAACATTACAAACACAGCAAACAAATTGGTAGAAAGCAACTGTACAACAATAAAGACAAAAACAGAAAGCGACTGGAAGCACAACTAGTACAAAACATGGGGCGCCATCCAACATAGGATGGGGACGGAATGACGACGCAGTCAAATTGCAATGTAAAGAAGCCAGGGATGGAACCAGTATGTAAACGTACATGCTGCGTGGATTCTCAATTGTAAATAAAACACATATGATCGTCAAATTTATTTACACAGAAATATTTTATTCTGCAATTATTTTCATTTCTCATAAAAAGTATTTGTTGTTACAACTCAGTCGACGAGACGGTTCACCTGAATGGTAACAACATACACATTGGGTGAGAAATAAGAAAACTAATCAGATATGTCCACATAAAAATGAGGCTAAATCTAAACTCTGCAAGCTTGGACACGCCCCCGTCTGGCTCCGCACATGGACGCCGAATAACCCAACCAACCAACCAACCAGGCAATGCATAAACATACATGATTTGTACGATAAAAACTTCCTAACAAAAATGTAAAACGGCGAAATACATTTAAAGAAAACCAAACCTAAATCAATCAATATGTGATGTACCCATGTGCCATAACTTCGAATACAATGTCTGCTTCCCATATACATGTACTTAAATGAACAACATGTGTTGGAGTCTATGGAATATTCCATATGGCATGTGTGGGTGGATAGGATACCGTAACGGTAGCAAATTGCACAAATTCTGTATTTGCTCGTCTGACATAAGAGTACATTGGCACGGCTGGCACCGCCTAATGACCAGTGTCCGTGCGCAGAATGCTAGTGTTGGGACGAATCGTGGGGTTAAAAGCCACGACGGACAATCACCAAGTCCGCGGGTCCAGTTCACCGGGGTGGGGGGGGGGGGGGGGGGGGTGGGGTGGGGGCCGTTTCACTAAACTTCGTACGACTAAAATGTTCGTAAGTGCAAAATTATGATAGTCTGTCCATACCCAGATAATTATGTCCAGTTAGGTCAGCCTGAAGCGATGTTTTCAGACACTTTTCAGCATCAACTGCAGCTACAGTATTTAGATACTATAAACTTAGATCCCTGGGATAAACCACTCAGAAACTGCTGCATAGCTATGAGGGCGGCGTCATCAGGTGATAACTTTCAAAATCCTGGCTACGTGACTTTCACCGCTTCAAATTTGAAGGGGTGAGTGGAAGAAAGGGGCTAAGTCCCACTAACCACTTTTCAATTTCCCAGTAACTGGTCCCAGGTGAGAGAGTCGGACATATGACTAGTATGTGCCATTAATAGTAGGTGGGTGGGGTAACATTTTTTAATGGGCCATTTTCTGTTAGAGATCTGCGTCTTTGACCCGTGTAGCTAATGAGATATTTCGGAAAATGTAGATTGAGGCAATAAGCATACATATAAATAGCACTGTAAAAGGCGCTCGTGACCTAAATACTGTGTGGCCCACACCATAGCGGAATTGGCGGTGTTGGCGGAAGTTCACCCTAACGCGCTGCGCGATACCTCAATGACGAGACCACGATGATCATACTAAATTGACCACGACGGAAACTGACCCATGTGACACGTGACAAATTGTCCCATTGCCGGATTAGTCCGTCTGACAGAACAATAAGGTCGGAAGACGAACGCTAAATCTACACGAGTGATATGGACACCTAATAAGCGGATCAACATACAACTGCTTCAGAAAACTTAGATTAACTATTAGATCTACTCGTTGTGATGAATGCATTAAACAGCGCCGCCCACTTTTTTATCAGAAAACGCCGAATGTATGTCGTAGGTCGCCATCTGGAATAATCCACCGAGAAAATGGACAGTTTGTGTATTACCCTTGTCTACGGCAGCTTAAAACAAGGTACATGATCACGTGGTTACAACAACAACAACAACAACAATACCTGAAAGTGTTGAAATAACACCCACTCCAAAGTAAGTATTATTTGATATTGTACTTGTTGTTGTTGTTGTAACCACGTGAGCACATACCTTGTTAAAAGGGACATGCGCAATTTTATTTATATCTCGTTCCCACGACATAGCATCCCGTTCCTCGAGATAGCATCTCGTTCCCACGAGATAGGATCTCGTTACCACGTGTTAGCTATGTCGTTCCCACGAGATAGCGTCTCGTTCCAACGATATAGGTAACCAATGAAAATGCAGCATAATACCGCCATATTTAGTCTACTAGCCAAATGGTGAACCTAAAAATGTTAAGTATCGCAAAGTTGTTAAAGCGGAAATGTAATAAATAGGTCCGAATGACTTAGAAACTACCGGATGTCCATTTGCATATGTGTATCATTTTTGTTAATTGACCTATTAAGCATTTTAATTAGGTCAAATCACAAAATCAGGAATAGCTCCCTTAAAAACTCACCTATGTACTTCGTTTTGATGACTATACCGATGTTTTCGATAGCAAGGAATCTAGCTAATAAAATTGCAGTGACGTAACCCCATTCAATGACGGTAAATCCAATATGGCCGCCATTTATGAGGCAGGGCGTCCTAAAATCGTCATAATTTTACGATCGTCTTGATTTTTATGTTGCATATGATATCAGAAGCATGTAAAGCATATCTTACAATTTCAGTCATATAGAGCCATTCCAACAACATGTGAAAATCCACCGTGAAAATCAGTTAGACTTTTTAGCATATTAATTATCTCAAATTGCAAAATCAGGAATAGCTCACTTAATAAGTCACATAGAGACTTAGTTTTGGTGTCTACACCCATGTTTTCGAGACCAAGGATTCTATCCAGCAGAATTTCAGTGCCGTAATTCCATTCACTGACAGTAAATCCAATATCGCCGCCGGATATGAGCAAATCCGTCTTAAAACGTCATAATAAGAGAAACGTCTTATTGTATTATGTCTCTGCACGTGTGTATGGTATCAGAAGCATGTAAAACATATATTGCAATTTATCTCCTATAGAACCACTCAAACTGAATAAATCCATAGTGTGGCCGAAGCGAAAATTAGTTATAATTTGATGTAAAAGCCATTAATTATGGTTCAAACAGGACTAACTCGCTTCATAAATCACATAGTGACTTTGGTTTGTACACCCATGCGTTCGATACCAATGAATATATATATCATAGTGTATTGCCCATAATTTCATTGAATGACGGTGAATTCAATATGGCCGCCTTACTATAGAACATAGTGTATAGGAAAACAGTTTTAAAATAGCCACACCTTTACTGCAACGATCTTCTTTATGTAACGAAGTATGGCAAACATCACAAATTGAGAGCCATAGAGATACATTCCTACTACAGTACATGAAGTCCATTATGGTCGCCGTACACTTACTATGACATATATTGTGCAGGCAAAATACCGATTGAACCAGGGCAATTTTACACGTTTTTTCGTTCAACATTGTTAACTTAATGTACACAAACAATGTATGCTCGAATCAATGACGAGAAAAACACCGCACATTATATATGGCCACTGTCAACTTTATCGCCCAATCACACGGGCGCGATAATCATTCCATTGTGAACATGTATAGTATTAACAGTACATATAAGAACATGTATATTGAATCCGAAACCGACAAAACCCACAAGTTAAAATGTGAACAAAAAAATGGGTGGCTGCTTTTGCCACCATTAATAGGAAGGTGATAAATATAGAATAGAACACCATAAAAAGACAATGACTGTGATAAAGACGACCACTCTTCATATGACTGTTAATATGTGTTTATATTTTGTCCACGAAGCACACTTATATTGCGTCATGAAGCACATTCCTCGATCCAGCAAGATGGCCACACACCACTATGTATATTTATGACACATATGTACACATATGGCATCACACCACAATCACACTATATGTCTAAACGTGCTTTCTGTAGATGATTCTTAAAACATCATTATGTCGCTGCAACATACACTACTCTATACCTGAAGCATCTTCATTTTGTCATACAGCATATTGTCACGTCTATGATACACATTCATATGACAGTCTAACACATTATGTCATCCCAAAACATAGGCATATGGCAACGCAACACATAGCGTTAATTCACGTATGAGATACATGTATATGTTCACACAGTGAGTAGTTTGGTCATTTAATATTAACTGACAGAAAGTGAACATGTATGTTTGATAACACAGCACAGGTCTCAACATGTGCAATATATACATGTACATATGGACATGGTACCACATGTTGTTCAGTCGCTGAAAAACGTTCATGTGATCACTAAACATCTAAATCGTCAATGCAACATATTGCTATTATCGATCAACACGTTCCCCGGTCTCTGTAACACACATATTGTGTCGCACAATTCATTCCCTGGTCAATGGAACCATTCATGTCACCACGTATCTCATAGTATTGTCGGAGCAATACATCGCCATGACCGGACAAAACATTTCCGTGTCGATTAAAACCTTAATATAGCGATTAATACGGCCATTTAACGTACATGTATTTTCTTTTTGTTTTAGCATTATACGTTCGTTGGTGTCTGAAACACATACTGTTTGGCTAGATGACACTTTTTCACAGAGACGATACACGCTGCATGGCCATAATTTATGGAACGGTCTCCATCACAAATATGCATTGCCTGACCATATAATTCAACAGACAAATGCAGTGATTACATGATAGAATGCATAAGTTGTTATCATAGGAATTAATGTATAAACAAACATGCACCTGGTTATATTTTTTTCATGAACAATGAAACATGCTGCATGATCATATATGCATATGTGGTATATAAGATTCCGTAGAGCAATGACTGTGTACATGTATTGTGGTACAACAGAACTGAACAACCGACATATTATCACAGAAATGCAAAGAAATGCATTTCACGGACAAATAAATACTGGTCTAAATAAACACAGGCCATAACTATAAATGTATTACTGTTTGCATTATACGTTATTTCAGGGACTATGTAGCAACATATACAAGGTGTATGATCACGTGGTACTAACAACAACAACCAGTACTGAAACTTCCAGAATCCATCCAATACAAAGTACGTATTATTATATATTGTCCTTATTACATAACGGATTGTGATGAAATATGGCGCATCAAACGCGTCTTGTTAAGCTGCATTTTGGTGATCTCTGTACTTTGGCCCAAACTTATGTCGTTTTTGCGAAGAATAGATTTTTCGCAAAAATTACAGAAGTCTGTGCCGAACTCACTGGACGACCAAATGCAGCTAATGAATACGCGTTTGCTGTGCCATATTTCATCAAAATCTGTTTCATATTAAGGAAAATATCAAATAATACTTACTTTGGAGTGGGCAAGATTTCAACACTTTCAGCCACCGTTGTTGTTGTTATACCACGTGATCATGCACCTTGATATATGTCTTTCTGAGACCGTGAAGTTTGTTGTTGTGACATGAATGTGTTATGCGGTAATACAGATCTGTGCGATGGACAAAATTAAACAAATTCGCAGACATGTGACGATGTTTTATAGCGACACGTACATGTTGTATTATCTATATCACAGTCTTCATTTTAATAGTTATCTTCCTGTCTTTTAAGTATGGAAAAACCTGTCTTAAGTAGCTTTCCGCAGCTGTAACAGTGAATTATTGGCATGTATGTAGATTTTCATTTTCATCTAGATTACTCTGAAATACACCATTCTGACGTAACTGAATTTTTGTACTGCATGTAAGTTTCGAATTCTGTTGATACATGTTCCTATCTGAAAATAATATATGTACATATGGAAATGTCAATAGTCTATACCATTGGCCGGTTAAATAAAGGGATGCTTCCTTTATGTGGACAGGAAATTTCTATCTTCAATAGCCAACCGTTCAGGAAACATTTAGTTTGGACGAAAGTCATCTGTTTCCAATATCAAACCCGTAAATATAGACATATAAACTCTACTACCAATATTAAATTCAAATAGGGGAACCGAACAAAATAATTTAAAATTGTCATAACATAGTAAATATTGAAGATAGAAATTTTAATAAAGGGATCCTTTATGCGGACAGGAAATTTCTACAATATTTACTATGTTATGACGATTTTAAATTATTTTGTTCGGTTCCCCTATTTGAATTTAATATTGGTAGTAGAGTTTATATATCTATATTTACGGATTTGATATCGGAAGCTGATGACTTTCGTCCAAACTAAATGTTTCCTGAACGGTTGGCTACCAGAATGTTTATGTTTACTTCCTAATTTATGGCGACCTTGTTAGATTTAGGTTGACATTTAATTGTCAGCCTTTAAGTTTGTTAGATAAATATCTTGCTTATGCACACCTGGGTGTATAAAGAACCTATGTGACCAGTTAAAGGCGATGATTTGTCACCACCGCGCTGTTTATATTGTCAACGCTTACTGGGATACTAAGATTGTATCATGATTATGTTAAAACATTCATTTACGGAGGCCATAGTGTATATATGCAGTTAGAATTGGCATACATGGCTTGCACCATACTATACGTGTGTCCAGCTGTTGGAAACTTACACATTGTCACCAAAACTATATTAATGGATTTATGTCCGTTAAAATGATTGTATGAGCTTGTGATTATGTTAGATAGATTCCTTGGCTATGCAAACATAAGTGTAGACACTAACACGAAAGTCCCTATTTGATATATTAAGGGAGATATTTATGATTTTGTGATTTGGCCTAATTAATATGCAAGCCTATAATATATACGCATTGCCTCATATATGGCGGCCATATTGGATTTGCCGTCATTGAATGGGATTACGCTGTCATAATTCCAGCACAAAAATATTTACGCAATTCCCTAACATTTGATTGGCCCGTAGCAAGTCTTTGTCCAAAATTTATATCCCAGTAAACTCCCACGCCGAACTACTAATCGTGAGGCGCAGTTAAAATAATTCTTAAGATAACGGAAAATAAAGACATTTTCTTGATGAATAAATTTAAATGCTTGAATTATAAGGAATGAATGGCCCTTTTGTGGAATTTATCGGGGATATAAACTTGGAAAAGTCGCTGGAATACTGGACGAGGCCTTAAAAAAATTACAATTTTCGAAAAAAAATCAAATTTTTTTTTTTTTTTTTTTTTTCGAAAATTGTATTTTTTTATCGCTTCGTCCAGTATTCCCGCGACTTTTCCAAGTTAATACCTCGATAAATTTCACTAAAAGGCCATTAATTCCTATAATATTGTTAGATAGATTCTTTGATATCAAAAACGTGAATAATCTATTAAACACCTCTACATATCTATAACGTGTTCCCAGAGCAAATTAAAGGTACATACCCACTCAGTAGGCACAAACTGTTCTTCATGTCAGAGACATCATCTGAGACATCATTTTCTGGCCAAAAAAACATTCATACACCATTACCCCACATAGTGAGTGGCATTATTATACATTTTATATCAGACGTAAATTTCCACTCATATCAGGGGAGATAACCGTGTTTCCTTAAAATGTTAACGGATATTATTCTCTGTATTTATTTTGTGATGTGCAATGATCATACTTTATAACCTGTCGAAAATATTAATTTTTTTATTATATTATAGTATAGATATTTAAAAAGATAGCATGCCTCATTTGCATATTAAAATCGCCTGATAACACCGCGAGTCACTATCAGTAAAATACATATTACTAAATCATTATATCTGTATAGGGGGCACTCATAATTTGTAGAACTGGTTGAATATTGACACAATTATACACTTATTTAATTCCTATAAATAACACGGTGTGCCTACTGAGTGGGCATGCACCTTTACAATATACACGCAATGTAGATCTTGATGAGACGGCTCGTTACATGTTTTCGGGACGTAATGTGTGAGACATGATGTATAGCGCGAATTGTTTCCCCGAGATTTCATGGAATGTCAACGAGACTACAAATAACATGCAATTGATGTCTGTATCGGTATTGGCGGCGCCGCATTCCGTATTAATCACGTGATCAGTTTATGTGCCAGGTCCGACATGACAGTATTTCACCGTAACCATTTCAATTCAACAGACCCAGAAAGCCAATATTTGCAAACAGTGTAATTCTAGAGGAGCCGGCTCGTAACGACCCGTCCCATCAAGATCTACAGTGTTTGTCAGAAATTTTCAGATTTTTAAAAACCATTCCTCATACGATTAATAAACTAGACAAAATCTTAGTATGGCGCAGTCTATATGTGGCTGTGACTGGAGAAATGGCTATTATGGGTTTGGCGACCAGTGTAGATCCAGATCAGCCTGTGCATCCCCACAGTCGGATCAGGATCTGCACTGTTTGCCATTCCATCTGAAACACCCGTTATGCTTCTTACAAACAATATAGAGTAGTATTACGCTACGGGGTTGGCTATTTGATCAGGAGCTACACTGATCTGAAATCCGAAAAGCCCCATTTCTCCAGTCACAGCCACATATCAGTTTCTTAGGAACGAAAGGGTTATGTGATTACAATTGAAGGAGTTAAAGGACTGTTCGTTACACTTCGTAAAGTCTGTAACGATATGGCCTGTTCGTCAGATTCAAATCGAGTATTACCGAGTGCATACTAATATTTAGACAGCAGGCATCTAACCGGATCGTGCTGGTAAGTGCGATGCATTGAATATATAATGCTGTATGTGGTGGCTGGCTAATCGGTGAACAGATTACTCGCTTCGATTACACTCAACTTGGCTGGTTGGTAGGTCGGACACACACTGGATCGCCCTGGGGCGCCATTTGGTCGTCTGGGGACATGAGATGTAGGCTAACTCCACTATACGATCGATTGCGTGCCAATAAATATGATTGCAAAACGACTACTTTGTTGTTCTTAGAGAGGTTCCAGACAAGGTGCAATTCAGGCGGTGATCACAAGAACGTTATAAGTCGCTGACAACTCCAATGATATCTGCCTTGTTTTCTCTGTTTCAACTTTTCTCAAGAAATCTGTATCCTATTTCACCAACATGGCAAAGTATACTTTGAGGGAGAAATTTTCAATTTAAGGATAAATTTATTAATTTTATTATACTGAATTTATTACTTTATCACAGCCATTTTGGCTGTGATAATGTAATAAATTCAGTCTAATAATTCTGCATACTTTTAATCATCAAATATATGCAGTGGTTAGTTCTATAATAAATAATGCATTTTGGGAAAAATAAATGATTACTCCCTCAAAGTATACTTTGCTAGATACATGTAAGTATACTTTGCAATTTTGATGAAATCGGCTACTGGTGTTCACAGACTATTTGAATTATTTTCACTGGAGATCACGTGTTTGTGTTGTTAGTAGGATGGGGCTTTTTGTTGTTGTTGTTTATATATTCGAAACTGATGTAGAAAAGTGTTAGAAAGGCTGCAGTCAAGTATGACAATAATCCATGAATGGAATATGAAATTAAGGCTGTAAGAACTTAATCTCAATGTTAAGCAATGTTAAACACGACCTTGACCTTGTGATTGCCCAGAGGTCAGAGGTCAGAGGTGTCGTGCATATTTAACAGAATGACAGAGGACCTCTACAGGAATGCATGTGCGAAATCGAGGCGTTCCGTGAAGAAAAACCTGAAATTATAAGCGATTTATCGTACACACTAACACGCTTGGGTGACCTTGACCTTGTGGTTAGGCGAGGGCTCGGCGCTTTTGCGCAGAATAATGCGTGATTCTGATATCATGAAGAAAAAAATACATGTAAAGTGCTAAATTGTGTGAACAGTGAACAGTCAACAACGCATGAACTCTTTGACATTGAAATTGTGATTAGGTGACGACGATGCTTCGTGCAGGCGAGAAAATGTTTGTGTTGTTAGTAGGGAATGGTGTTACAAAGGCTGCAGACAAGATAATAATCCATGAATAGAATATAATATTACCGCCGCTGTAAGAACTTAATCTAAAGTTTAAACAATGTTAAACACGACCTTGACCTTGTGATTGCCCAGAGGTCAGAGGTGTCGTGCATATTTAACAGAATGACAGAGAACCTCTACAGGAATGCCTGTGCGAAATCGAGGCGTTCCGTGAAACAAAAACTGAAAGTATAAGCGATTTATCGAACACACTAACACGCTTGAGTGACCTTGACCTTGGGGTTAGGCGGGGGCTCGGCGCTTTTGCGCAGAATAATGCGTGATTCTGATATCATGAAAACAAAAATACATGCAAAGTGCCAAATTTTGTGAACAGTGAACAGTCAACAACGCATGAACTCTTTGACATTGACCTTGTCATTAGGTGACGACGATGCTTCGTGCCGGCGAGCTAAAACAACAGGTGGCCGTTTCTCTAAACTTCCAAAGACTAAAATGTTCGTAAGTGCAAATTTAGGATTGTCTGGAAATTTCAATTGATGTATTTACATTTATTGAACATAGCAGCATATGTCTGGTCTTATTGTCGTTAGAAACAATGGAGATAACCGCCTTTACTGTAAACCTTTCAACACTACTGTCTGTTCCACGTGTTGCTGCCGACAAACTTTTGGCCATTAAACATTAAATCTAAAAACATATTTAAGGGAAGTACTGTTTCATCAATAACAAAGAAATCACCTTCCCCATTATTTTATTTCATTGAATTCCACCACAAATATTAATTTTATTGCGATAAAACAATTTTCCTATGGGAAATTAACATGGGGAAAAATGAGATGGAGACTTGATGAGAAGGGTCGAAAAACGAAACAATTTGGAAATTGGAAACCTGGCGAGTTAGCCAAGAAATTTTGTAAATAAGAAAACAAAAGTTATATTTTGAAAATCAGTCTACAAATTAAAAAAAATAATTTAAACAACAAATCTGTGTTTAGCCCACATGCTAAACTCCCATAGGAATAAAACAACATCAAATAAACAACATCAAATTATCTAAAAAAAAAATTGCGGGGGGGGGTGAGTATTACTTTTTTGTTGAGTATTACTTTTTTGTTATTGATGAAAAAATACTTTCAATTAAATATTTTTTAGTAGATTTTATGTGTTCAATTTCCAAAACTTCGTTGGCAGCAAAACGTGGAACAGACAGTATAGACCTATTTCCTAATATATTCTAACAGTGTAGATCATGATGACCGTCTCATCAAGATCTCCACTATTTATGGATACATTTTTTTCATTTTTACAATGATCCCATTTTCTGCATTATTGAACAGTTTCAAACTTAAGATGAAATATTCAATGTTACATGCAGTTAGTTACGTAGGATGAAAGGGTTAAATAAGATGTCAGAACAGAACAGAACAGAACATACCTTTATTAGATTAAATACATTTCTGGCCATAACGTGGTGGCATAATATATAAAATACAGCATGTATGCACAACTATGGCGTGACGTACAAGTATGGACAGCATGGTGATTGCTCCCAGGGGCGGATCCAACATTTGGTGAACGTGGGGGTTGTCTAGTTGCGAAGGTAAGTCTTGCAATCTACTCCCGTGCCGTCCGTAGCTCGCTACGGACGGTACTGGGGTAATTGCAAGAGTTACCGTTCGCAACTAGGGGGATGTCCTATTTTCGAGCTCTTCGAAATGCACTTTCCTGTGTTTTACGGCATTTAAATTCAGACTCCAACTGATGGTAAACTGTGATCTATGTAAACTCCGTGACTGAACGGGGAGGGTTTGCAACCCCGGAACAAAGTTCATAAATGTGGCTGTGACTGGAGAAATGGGGCTTATGGGAAGTGTGGTCAGTGCAGTTCCCGATCAAATAGCACACTAATGTAGATAGGATTTTGTTAACTTGCACATACATGCTCGTGTTAACGGTTCAAGGGGCATAACCACAACATGACACACTACGGATGGTCTCAAACTGTGGTGGGAATTGACTCCGTTCGTTATTCGTCGTACGAAAGGAAATGATTCTAAAGTGCTGTCAAACCATGTTTTATTGAGAAATGAAAACACAATAAACAAGACTGCCGAAGGTCACAATATACGCCCGCCGAGGCAAGGACAGTCAACAAGGGGAAATAACTCACTGACAATTAATAGGGTTCTTTCCGTGATAAATATGTATATTGAATTTGGTCACAATCTGTCAAAATAAATAGGCTTCTTCGTCTTGCTTAAAAATGACTGTCAATGGTAGATAAGTCAAAATCAATAGACGTCTTCGTCTTGCCATGATAAACATGTATACCGAATTTGGTTATGAGCGATGAAGTAGAACTTGAGTTATTGCGTGGACAAGGATACAGAGTGCGAAACATAAAAATGGCCGCCAAGGATAGATAAGCAATCGGAAACTTTTAATAATCAATAGGCTTCTTCGTCTTGCCATGATAAACATGTATACCGAATTTGGTTACGATCGGTGAAGTAGAACTTGAGTTATTGTGTGGACAAGGATACAGAGTGCGACAAATACAAATGGCTGTGAAGGGGAGATAAGTTATCGGAAATTTTTGAAAATAAATAGGCTTCTTCATCTTGCCATGATACACATGATACACATGTGCCATGATACACAATTTGGTTACGAGCGGTGAAGTCAAACTTGAGTTATCACGTGGACAAGGATACAGAGAGCGAAAAATCAAAATCAAAATCAATAGGCTTCTTCATCTTGCGGTGATAAACATGTATACCGAATTTGGTTAAAATCCGTCAAGTAGACCTCTAGTTATTGCGTGGACAAGCTATGCCAGCCCGCCCGCCGCCCGTACAAGATGAATACATAATACGTCCCGTTTTTTCAAATGGGCGTATAAAAACAACAGCAGACGACAATTTACGTTTCCCGCATTCAAGGGTTGAAAAAGCGGACTTCCGAATTAACACTGAAATGTATTCGTTTGTGGAAGAATGACGTTTCAACTGGATATATTCTCGATGCGACGGAGAAATGAACATAACGCTCCATATCAGTTTATGTTTCAAAAATACCAATTCACAATCAAATTCGTGACTCATCACGGTAAAAAAACATATCGGTAAAAATTATATCGGGCATTGCTCATATCGAGTTTCCCATAAGTGTAGGTCCTAACTAACCACCAAAATCAGTGTATAGTCCTTGAATAACGGTTCATATTTCGGTTCATATTTTGGTATATCTGGTGGTTTGGGTGCATTGTTACCAACATACAACCTCCCGCGAAATAGTACACGTATATAGAACGGGAATTTACAAAGGTGTGAAACAACAATTTCTATCCGCGTACGTTTTTAAGCAATAAACCATTATTTGTTAACTGATAACAATAAAACCGGTCCCAAATTGGTTGTTTAGATTAGTGTAATGGTCCTGAACCACCAATGCAAGTCAAACATTTATATATCGTCCGAAAAACGTAAAATATTCTCGGATAGATTTGGTTACACACTGTGTTTACAACTTTACAACTTTACAGCGCGATGTTCATTGGCTGACTCACATGAAGTGGTATATGTATGTCGTAGTGGATTTTGACACATCGCGGGAAATCCTATCAAATGGCGCGCCACGCGTGTAATCTCCGCTTCGAGGGCTCGCCAGAAAATCTCGCAATTGTACGGATTTTAATGTCTTAAATGTAGGAACAGATAAATGCAGTTCACGTATTCTATCAGCATCACCAGATTGATATACGTATGTCTCCAGAATCGTATGTCTCCAGAATCGATAGAACCCGAATTTGGAGTTTATTGTTGAACATTGATGATATAATCGGTCTGAAAGCAACGCAATTTGGAAATTCTATTGGCCAAGAATTGAAAAAGGTTCATTCCTTTGTTCCTTTGTGGATATTTTGAGAGTATAAAGGGGGTGCAATGTTCGGAACGGTGAATGTGTAGATAAGTGAAGATTTCTGTCGCGTGTAATGATTGCGCATTAGTAGTTGCACAAAACTATGTAAATTACCCAAAAACCAACGAAATCCGCCCAAAATCTGCCAAAAATTCACCAAAATACCCATATGACACCAACATGCTGACCATCTGTTCAAATACGTGTGGGTGAAACAAGACAAGACATAAAGAAGCATCTAAATCAGGCACATATGAAGCTCACAGAGGGAATATAGTTACATCAGGATCTACACTGGTCAACAATGCAATAAACACCAGATTTGTCATGCCGGCCTCATCTGTGACCCTGGCTGGAGAGATGGGACTGTTTTGCGACCAGTGTAGATCCAGATCAGTCTGTGCATCCGTCATTCGATCAATGAAACACCAGTCATGCTTCTAACAAGATCATTATCAGGCCACAGGAGTCTGCTATTTAATCAGGAGCTAGACTGGTCTTAAATCCTATAAGCCCCATGTCTCCAGCCGCAGCCACAGTTGAGAACATACTGAGATACAACGACGTTACTGTCTGTTTCACGAAAGCTGGCCAAATTTTACGGCTATATAAACAATTCAAAAACAGTTTTTCTTTCGAAAATATTAAATATTTATTTTATTGCGAAAAAACAATTTCCCCATGTTAAATCCCCATACACATCTTCACCTCCTTTTCCCCCCATGTTAAATTCCCATAGACAATTCAATTTTTCGTAATAAAATCAATAGTTGACCAAATTTTACGAAATAAAAAGAAGGCTCATTCTTAAATTTTGCTTTAATTTAATATTATCAAAAACAATACTGTTTTTGCATTGTTTATATAGCCGTAAATTTCGTACAATATTTCGTGAAACAGACAGTAGTGTTTATCAATTGAAGGAAACATTGTATCAGGTAATGGGCATACATACAGACTGACAACACATTGCTGTATCAGCCATTGACCGGATACGAATATCCAGGTTACAACAAATTAAAAACTAACGTTTCATTGGTCGAACGGCGTCACATGACGTTACTGAATTACATCAGTGAAATAACGTCACGGAAACAAGTCAGTCTTTTCAACAATGTCATAATTGCTCATTATGTAGCCAGTATGTTGCCTGATAAATATGGGCCGCCAAGGGAAAAGGGATCAGTTGGGTGAAACATTTTTTTGGCATTTTCTAAATCTCCTTTAATAGAATAATAGTTTTGCTGCTCGGTACATAGAGAATACCAGGCTAGTGTCTGTTGATATCAAGTTCATCAGGCTCGGCTTGGAAACGGTAGGAATTGCTCGGCAAGCTCGGAATACCTACGCGTTTCCTAGACTTGCTTGATGAACTTCATATCCACATTCACTAGCCTGGTATTCTCTATGTACAGAGCAGCAAAACCCACCATTGCAGGTCTGTCTCATTGTTTTCTCCTCCGAGTTATCTTTAGATATCGATGACGAGCGGTGAAGAGTAGAACTCGCCCGTCTCCGTGAGAGTCCCCATCTCACACAGTTGTACGTTATTCACTGCCTGTTTGCCGATATGTGTCTCCGCAAATGGCGTCAGAATCGGCAGCATTCTCGGCCAATCAGGTTGACGCGTACGCGACCAGCTAACCTTAAAAAGGGTCATGTGTGGAGTGAATCTTCGCTGCTGTATAATGACGTGGACATTTGAATGCATCAGATGCGTCTCAATCGTGTCAACCAGTAAACGAAGTCGCGGGCAATCCTTGACATCAGCATAGATGACCTTAGACGAAAAACAACCGAGACCCTGAAAGACAAGCGGTTCAGTGGATTTGCACATCTCAACAATTTTGGGTCGAATAGCTTTCAATGCAGTTATACACCTCGCCACGTCTGTGACTGCTTCTAGACGAAGAACGGAAAGCGTGATGTGAAACCCATTTCTCGGGATATTGTAGTACTGGTACTGCGGGAACTGCCTGCACAATACTTTCTGGATCGCTTGGAAGTTACTAATACACTCATCATCCGTTATACGTAGTGCGATGAAGAAGTTGGGATTATCGTATCGGTCGTGTCGACGTGAGCTTTTCTTAGATGTATTCGTTTGACGCAGATGAAGGTTGGACACTGCATCGTCGAGATCAAAAACTGCGGTATTCGCGGGCCCGCCATTTCCATCTCCATCTACAACGTGTGTGTCAGGCTGTGTGTTATCTGCTTCTTTACCAGCAGCATCGACATCGTTACCGCACGCTGCAGATTGTTCATGTTTTGTTTCATACGCATCTATGGCCTCCACGATTGTGATATTGCTACCGGTAGATCCAAATACGTTATCGAGCCTTTCATTTTTGTCCCATACTTTCTCGTCCTTGTACTTGAAATACTGAATCCTATGTTGCGGTATGGCCAACGCGTAGTGGTCCACTGTGGCAAAATCTTCCCAGACGAAGTCGCGGAAGTCACTCTCCTCCAGCCTCGTCAGTCTGTCCAAGTACCCAACAATAAACGCCTCTTTATCAACTGCCTTGTCCCACTGGATGCGCTTAATTACAGATGACGCCGTCTTCATGGGTGCTTTCTTAACGAATTGGTCTACAGGTTCGACGTTCGATGACTTGTCAGTTGTCTTCTTTATCGGTTTTCTTTTACCTTCACCTTTCTTCGGTTGAGCACTAATAGCTTTGTCTGTGATATCAACGTCGTTTTCAGCGGCCCACGTGTGGCAGGCAGGTATCACGGCCCGTATAGCTGGTTTACCGGCAAGGCGGTTCGTCTCAGTTTGGAGAATCGCCGTCAACGTGTCCACTTGTTCTGGAGTTAAGGCAGTCGACCGGATACTGATAACAGCAGCGGTGGCTGGATATGCAGCTGCAACGATAACATGTGGCTGTGACTGCAGGAATGGGGATTATGGTATTATGACCAGTCTAGCTCACGATCTTCTAACTGCCATGTGGCTTGGTAATGACCCATGCTGTATATTAGAAGCAGGCGAGGTGTTTCACTGACTGAATGGCGCTCAGTACATATTCCGATCAGACTGTGCGGATGCACATGCTGATCTGGATCTACACTGGTCGCAAAACCTATAAACCCATTTCTCCAGTCACAGTCACAAATGGTCCACGAATATAAGACGTTTGGCATGCTCGAAATCAGGCGGCTGCAAATGAAGTTTGATTGGCGGAGACGTGTGTTATACTCAGTCTCGGCCAATCAAACAGCTTAATTTGGACTACACTCTTGGAGAAAGCGCTCGGAAACTGTTGCTGCACAAATGCCCCTGGTTGCAGCCAAAACATGTATCAATCCTTCAAGTTATGTTAGGTGATGCCATGTAGGAGAAACTATTACAAACGCCTTAACCAAAGAAACGATTAATTGTTTTAGTGACATTGGGAAGGTCAAATGTTTCAAGGTCATGCTAATGGTAGAATGAGTGTCGTGTTGACCGAATGTATATGGTTTCCATATATTGAAACAATCCTTCAAGCAATAGTGGAATCATCGCATGTGGAAATCCTGACAAAAGTCTTAACTAAAATAAACTCAAAGTGTTTCAGTGACCTTGAGAAAGTCAAAAGGGTCAAGATTATGCTAATTGTGACATGAATGTGTTTGATATGGTCCAATGTATCAAACATGTCCAAATAGTGAAAAAATCCTTCAAGTTAGACGCATGGACGGATGGTCCAACACGTATCGACCACAATGGAATTAAAGAAATAATGATACAATCAATATTCATATTTATATATGGGCCACGCTCTGTGAAAACCAGCCTTAATGACAAAATTTTCAATTTGCACTTTTTTACATTTTTTGATGCGGACACCTTTCAAAAACAATATGCTGAAAAGAAAATACAAATATGTTTCATAGTTTTTGTTTTATCTCACTTTTTGTAGCACCATGTGAATCACGCAAGGAAAAAAAAGTAACGTCATCGAGAAAATGACGTTATTGAAACGCTGACGTTTGTACAATGCAAAACAACAGCCTACAGTAGAAATGAGTGTTCATAGACTCATTGACTGTGCTTGCTATAAACTGTATTTGCTGATAAGTTACACTAAATGTATCTACAAGTGTTAGTATCTATACTATCAAACATTGAACAGAATAAAACTATGATATGTACATGTAGTGAACAAATCAAACGCACCACTATCGATTTTAAATCTATAATTAGCCGACCTGTGACTTCGTAATTTGCTACTATCGCCAACTATCACAGATTATGCATATACATGTACCGTCAGAAAGATACATTGTAATTATTTGAGAATTTAGTTCAGAATCTAATTGACGTTATTTACGTAACAGTTAATTGTGACGTCATTTATTGATGTAGACATTACGTCACTCACCAAAGACCAAACACAAACAACTAAACGACATTCCTGGTGTTTGAAATTAAACAATCTGTGATTGAAACAAATGCACTTTTTTCTGTAGAAATGAATGACCTGAATTTGGTTAAAATTTGGATAAGCCTATGGCTGCACATATCAATGACTTCAGCGCCCGATGGTGTCTAGAGGGTAGGCGGACACCCCCGGAGAGTTTTAAACAAATTAAAAATCGACTGTCCATACCCGACTCTCGGAATTAAATTTACATCTCAGAAAGCGGGAGGAAGGTTTTCCTGTGTAGCGGACGGTCTTATGTACATGTACCCCGTACTAGCAGGTAGGAGGTCTATGGGTTAATCCTGCGCTGACCCCCACTCCGAGAGGGCAGATATTGTTAGGTGTGTCCGCTTAAAAAAGTTATTGTGTGGGCTACCCGTCTCGATCCTGTCTATGAATTTACTGCCGGTACTGATTTCTTTTATATAAGTTTCTTCAAATTTTATAAATGTACGCATTTATCAACCATACTTTGTAGATTCCTTCATATATTTGTTATTTGCGTGACTGATGCCCGCGCGACAGCATGCGTATTTATTTAGAAAATGGAATGTATAGTTGTTAAAATGAAAAGTGGCCAACAGAATATTCAGGGCAAAATTATCCATTACTGTGTATTTTTAAATGTGTGTGGGTTTGAATTTTTGATAATGGGTTTACCATTTGAAAAAAAATATATATACATAAACCTGTCAATGTCGGGAAAATGTGGCGATGGGACATACATGATTGTATATTTGTTACAAAATGTTCTGATAAAAATACCGGCAGGTTGATATATTATATTGCGCATGTTCATTGTTTGATCTTAGCAGAGCGATAACATGGTGAGATACTGTCTGCACCTGTCTGACTCACTTCCCACATGTGATAATTCACGGAAATGCACTGTCTAGCGTGTGCTTTATGCCTGAGATTAACGCCTATTTTACATGTCAGGATAACCTGCGCATTCGCCAATCGCAGTAATCCACTAATATACGATCCACAGTCTGTATGTGTGACCAGTGTAGATGCTGTTCAGCCTTAATGTTTACCGCTAACCCGAATTTTATGTTTGTGCAAAACATTTGGGTTAGTTTACCACCTACCAATAATGACTATAATTTGTGTCGTGTTTAAAAATAAATATGAGTACATGTATTCTGTTCTTTTTTAATCGAAATCAGAAAATAATGACTGGTCGATGCCGAGTTGAGCTGTGTTCAACCTCGGCACACACGACACAATACGAATTTGAATGTGGTCAGAACAATGTATAAGCCCGCGCCCAGATGGCTCTATTTCAGAACACCGAATACTGTAGACACTGATCAGACTAAGCGTACGTGCAGGCCGGGTTGGCTAAGCAGTAACTGCAAGCGGAGTAATACAGTTCTGTCATGTCATGCCCCCTAAATTTCCCCCATGCAGTGTTAACTAACCATATTCGACTCGAATACATCATCTAACTTATACTTAAGGCTTGTCCCGTTTACATGAAAGTTAGCGTGATTTATCAAAATGCGCAATGCAGTCTAATCTATAATAGTGCAGTGGGATAAGGACATGTTTGTGCACTTTTGGAAACAAACATGAAACTTTGCACACGGGTATATATCATAAATGTAAGAAGCATAGGCTATATAACCACCTCGACAGCACACGGTGGCGCCACATAATTGCGCCATATGGTGGCTCACCTTCCCACGTGAATGGAATGCCCATAAATAAATCCCAAAATCAGAACTGGGTTTGTACAGCGTGTACGGTTCCGTCTTAGACGGCCGAAAACACCCGACCCCGCTCTAATCTGAACGGGACCGTATAGCATAATTAGTAAAGAGCGCACACATGCGCCCCGGGTTCGATCTTCAAGTTGTAAGTACATGTATATCTGATAGTGGTCGCCAGACAGGATAAGTTTGTTTTCTGTGAGTATTCCGGTTTCAACCCAAATTAAGAAACATGCAGACGCCTCCATCTAAGCCGACTACAATTGTTCTCGCGTTTGTTTGTAATTGTTATATAAATATATAAATAAAGTTTAAAAGCAATATTAAGCATTTAATTGATTACATATTACTGAATTTTAATTATGTGTTATCTAAAAAATACCGGATCGTAATGGTTATTTAGTTTCAAATGTCATTTCCCAAGTCCGTCGTCCATATAATATATGATATAAATCATAAATTCAATATGCCCATTTGTATAAAAAAAATCGACAAAATTACTACGTATTTCCTTGAAGGAAACCGAAGAAAAAAAAGACAACTATCTGAACCACTATGAAAACAACTACAATTCTGCCACGCAACATTAACATATTTGTGAGCCGTAAAGCGTACAGCTATAAATAGGACAACTTATTGCAATGACGCAACAATTCCAAGTGTCAAAATCCGACGTGACGTTGATAAATCTATGCGTAACTTTGCGGCGTCATTTTCAGGCTTTCATGACGTTGTCATTAAGGCTGGTTTTCACAGAGCGCGGCCCATATGTTTTCCATGTTGGGGCCTCATTGCATATATCTCGGCGAGTGTGGGGGAGGGGGAGGCATTTCCCCTGTTGTTATTGGATTGCACACACATTGAGACAAGCCATGTGTATGGAAGTAGATTAGGTTTGTCTCCTAATTAGGCGATACTAAGTCCCAATTAGGAGATAATATCTCCTAATTAGGAGTTAGTATCTCCTCTAATTAGGAGTTAGTATCTCCTCTAATTAGGAGTTAGTATCTCCCCTAATTAGGAGTTAGTATCTCCTAATTAGGAGGACATTTCCATAATAGAGTAATGCAATACAACTACATGTATAATACATGTTGAACTATGATTGCGTAATAGGATACCCAGGTGCGGATCCAAAGTCCTAATTAGGAGGAAGGACTTACTATCTCCTAATTAGAACTTATTATTTGTGTCACTGCTAAAAAATGTGTTACCTCCTAATTAGGAGATAATAACTCCTAATTAGGAGATAGTAAGTCCTAATTAGGACTAAGTATGATATATTATCTCCTAATTAGGAGTCAATATCTCCTAATTAGGACTTAATATCTCCTAATTATGAGATAGTCTCTCCTAATTATGAGTTAGTATCTCCTAATTAGGAGATACATATATTTTAGCATTGGCATCAGGACGCTTCCATACTCTATGGCAGATTTAATGGTGTAGATGTAATTATTTAGCAGCAGGAATGTAGTTAATACAATATTACAGCAATTTAAACAGTCCGCACACATTATTTGTTCGACTTACACCCACCCAATGGCGTTATATACTCGCCATGGAAACAGGGGGCCGTTTCACTAAACTTCGTACGACTAAAATGGTCGTACATTTGTAAGTGCAAAATTATGATAATCTGTAAATTTCACATTAACAAAGTGTTCTTGTAAACAAATACATGTATTGGATTTACATTGATTGAGCATATGCTGCATATATGTTCAATAAATGTAAATCCATCTATTGAAATTGACAGACTATTCTAAATCTATACTTACGAACATTTTAGTCGTACGAAGTTTAGTGAAACGGCCCCCAGTATACTTGCGGTTTCGATAAAATAAATAATTATTATAATGTTCATATGTTGGATGCAATACCCAACATGTATGTCAAAATTTGTGAAGATTGAACGATTATTTCTGGAGATATGTGAGTTATAAAAATGGTCCATGTTTTTTTGTCGTTATATATTTATCTTGGGGCAGGGGCAGCCTGTATTAATAAAACTCAAAATTAAAGTAAGTCACATTGAACAATGACATAACTATTATGGTTGAAACACAAACTGAATAACGTTTTCTTTACCTGCTAGTTGAAACTTTATTTGAAGACCCGTATCCTTTGGCGTCATGGTAACCACATTGGTGAAATCTCCTATCCCTTTGATGACCTTGACTTGACCTCCATATGTGGCTTTAAGTGAGGCAATTTCTTGTTCTTGGTCTGAAGTGTCCATGGTTGCCACTGAAAGAACGGAAACTGGAATTAACCCTTAGACCGCTATCTTATTTTTTTTGTCGTCTGCTGTTTGTTTTCTATTTTACATTTTTATCATCAAAAACATGCTTTGGCAGCACTTTAGAATAATTTACAACATGCTTTGACAGCACTTCAGAATCATTTCCATTGGAAATGATTCAGAAGTGCTGTCAATTCATGTTTTTTATTGAGAAATAAGGCAAGATATAAAAGCAACAGCAGACGACAATTGTTGTGAGTAGCGGTCTAAGGGTTAACATACATCCAACAAATCATTTGAGGCAAGTCATGTGATTATAAAAGATAAGACTATGCGCGATTTTTTTTTTCAAGTAAAGTATTTAAAGAAATTGTGATATATTCTGTAAATTACGTCACGGGTTGGTGCCTGTCTAAATAGGTTTTGAATTGTATATGGTAAATGTGCACTCTTTCTTTCGCGAATATATTGCTCTTCTAATGTCGCGCAGTTTTCCGCTCGATAACTCGTGTATATTTCTCCAAGAACTCCAAGAAAACTTATGTTATCTTATTTTGATGGATGTCTTGATCATTTATGTCGGGTGATAATGCCTGTTCATGATCGCATAGCACACAACTATGGCTAGGATTTACCAAATACCTGATTTACAATGAAACGTCTCTAAACCGGACACCCGGGGGACCTCCCAGGGTGTCCGGTTTAGAGAGGTTTCACTGTGCATGCACGTCGCAAAGACTCGCTTTGAATATAGTTATTGTATTGTGTGTTAGTTGAATGATGAACAACACTTTTGGAATGTACTTACATTTAGGTAACGTTAAATCCCATGTACATATTTAATAAATGTCATTTCTGATATTTTGGCAGAAAATTGTGGTTTTGTTTGTTGGGGTTATATATATATACATAATGGTTGTCCTGGACCAACTCACTACGTTCGTACTGGTCCATTCCATCCCATTATGTATATATATATATATATATATATATATCCTACACTTAAATATAAGATAAAACAACATACTTGTGTAATCTTATTATATACAAGATGATAGCACTATATGTAATGATAGCACACCGTATGCTGTCAGGCTTTTAATCATTGTGTAATCCACATATTTAATCAAGAAAGAGAAATCGAAAGTGAACGAATACTTCGACAGTTCCTTTACAGATTCAGCCATGTTCACAATTAGATGTTATATTAGCTAGGCTACACAGAATAGTAGTTATATATTGGCAGTTCTGTGCCATAAAATTGAAAAAAAAAGCACCCAACACCCACCTTTAGCCAAATAAGCCGTTGCATGCACTACACACAGTTATCAGTTAGATCGTGTACGTACTCTCGTCATTTGACTTGGTACGGAGTGTAGCCTGATAACACCGTGAGTCACTATCAGTAAAATAAATATTACTAAATTATTATATCTGAATAGCGGGCATACATATTTTTTATAACTGGTGGAATAGTGACACAATTATACACTTATTTAATTCCTATAAATAACATAGTGTGCCTACTGTGTGGGCATGTACCTTTAAAATATACGCGCAATGTAGATCTTGATGAGACGGCTCGTTACATGTTTTCGGGACGTAATGTGTGAGACATAATGTATAGCGCGAATTGTTTCCCCGAGATTTCAGGGAATGTCAACGAGACTACAAATAACATGCAATTGATGTCTGTAGCGGTATTGGAGGCGCCGCATTCCGTATTAATCACGTGATCGGTTTATGTGCCAGGTCCGCCATGACATTATTTCACCGTAACCATTTCAATTCAACAGACCCAGAAAGCCAATATTTGCAAACAGTGTAAATGTAGAGGAGCCGGCTCGTAACGACCCGTCTCATCAAGATCTACAGTGTTTGTCAGAAATTTTCAGATTTTTAAAAAGCATTCCTCATACGATTAATAAACTAGACAAATGGTTAGTATGGCGCAGTTTATATGTGGCTATATATATATGACTGGAGCCACACATCAGTGTTTTAGGGGCGAAAGGGTTACATGTATGTGATTAGAAGTGAAGGAGTTAGAGGACTGTTCCTTACAATTCGTAAAGTCTGTAACGATATGGCCTGTTCGTCAGATTCAAATCTAGTATTACAGAGTGCATAATAATATTTAGACAGCAAGCATCTAACCGGATTGTGCTGGTAAGTGCGATGCATTGAATATATAATGCTGTATGTGGTGGCTGGCTAATCAGTGAACAAATTACTCGCTTAGCGATATATACACTCAAATTGGCTGGTTGGTAGGTCGGACCCACACTGGATCGCCCTGGGGCGCCATTTGGTCGTCTGGGGAAATGAGATGTAGGCCAATTCCACTACACGATCGATTGCGTGCCAATAAATATGATTGCAAAGCTACGTTGTTCGCCTTAGAGAGGTTCCAGACAAGGTGCAATTCACAAGAACGTTATAAGTCGCTGACAACTCCAATGATATCTGCCTTGTTTTCTCTGTTTCAACATTTCTCAAGAAATCTGTATCATATTTCACCAACATGGCAAAGTATACTTTGAGGCAGAAATTTTCAATTTAAGGATAAATTTATTAATTTTATTATACTGAATTTATTACATTATCACAGCCATTTTGGCTGTGATAATGTAATAAATTCAGTCTAATCATTCTGCATACTTTTAATCATCAAATATATGCAGTGGTTAGTTCTATAATAAATAATGCATTTTGGGAAAAATAAATGAGTACTGGAGATCACGTGTTTGTGTTGTTAGTAGGGATGGGGCTTTTTGTTGTTGTTGTTTATATATTCGAAACTGATGTGGAAAAGTGTTACAAAGGCTGCAGTCAATTATGAAAATAATCCATGAATGGAATATGAAATTACTGCTGTAAGACCTTAATCTCAAGTCTAAACAATGTTAAACACGACCTTGACCTTGTGATTGCCCAGAGGTCAGAGGTCAGAGGTGTCGTGCATATTTAACAGAAAGACAGAGGACCTTTACAGGAATGCATGTGCGAAATCGAGGCGTTCCGTGAAAAAAAACCTGAAATTATAAGCGATTTATCGTACACACTAACACGCTTGAGTGACCTTGACCTTGTGGTTAGGCGGGGGCTCGGCGCTTTTGCGCAGAATAATGTGTGATTCTGATATCATGAAGAAAAAAATACATGTAAAGTGCTAAATTTTGTGAACAGTGAACAGTCAACAATGCATGAACACTTTGACATTGACCTTGTGATTAGGTGACGACAATGCTTCATGCCGGCGAGCTAAAACAAAAGGTGGCCGTTTCTCTAAACTTCGAACGACTAAAATGTTCGTAAGTGCAAATTTAGGATTGTCTGGAAATTTCAATTGATGGATTTACATTTATTGAACATAGCAACCTATGATCAATAAATGTAAATCCAATACTTGTTTACAAGAACACATTGTTAATGTGAAATTTACACACTATCTCACTTTTGCACTTTAGTCGTACGAAGTTTAGTGAAACGGCCCCAAGACTCCCATATACACAGGGTTATGATTACGTCTACGGACTCCTACAACACACAGTGCCGTTGTGTATGAAGTGGTGCTTGCTAATATATCAATCAAATGGCAACATGATTACAAGAAAGGAACGGAATTCATCAAGTAAGTGAATGTAATTGGAATTCAATAAATTGGCGTGTTGACATATTTGTCTGGTCTTATTGTCGTTAGAAACAATGGAGATAACCGCCTTTACTGTAAACCTTTCAACACTACTGTCTGTTCCACGTGTTGCTGCCGACAAACATGTAGCCATTAAACATTAAATCTAAAAACATATTTAAGGGAAGTACTTTTTCATCAATAACAAAGAAATCACCTTCCCCATTATTTAATTTCATGGAATTCCACCAAATATTAATTTTATTGCGATAAAACTATTTTCCTATGGGAAATTAACATGGGGCAATATGAGATGGAGACTTGATGAGAAGGGTCGAAAAACGAAACAATTTGGAAATTTACTCCGAAACCTGGCGAGATAGCCAAGACATGTCGTAAATAAGAAAACCAAAGTTATATTTTGAAAATCAGTCTACAAAATAAAAAAAATAATTTAAACAAAAAATCTGTGTTTAGCCCACATGTTAAACTCCCATAGGAATAAAACAACATCAAATTATCTATAAAAAAAATGCGGGTGTGGGTGAGGCGTGGGGGAGCGAGTATTACCTTTTTGTTATTGATGTAAAAATAGTTTCAATTAAATATTTTTTAGTAGATTTTATGTGTTCAAGTTCGTTGGCAGCAAAACGTGGAACAGACAGTATAGACCTCTTTCCTAATATATTCTAACAGTGTAGATCATGATGACCGTCTCATCAAGATCTCCACTATTTATGGATACATTTTTTTAATTTTTACAATGATCCAATTTTCTGCATTATTGAACAGTTTCAAACTTAAGATGAAATATTCAATGTTACATGTAGTTAGTTACGTAGGATGAAAGGGTTAAATAAGATGTCAGAACAGAACAGAACATACCTTTATTATATTAAATACATTTCTGGCCATTACGTGGTGGCATAATAGATAAAATACAGCATGTATGCAAATCTATGGCGTGATGTACAAGAATGGACAGCATGGTGATTGCTCCAAGGGGCGGATCCAACATTTGGTGAACGTGGGGGTTGTCTAGTTGCGAAGGTAACTCTTACAATCTACTCCCGTACCGTCGGTAGCTAGCTACGGACGGTACATGAGTAATTGCAAGAGTTACCGTTCGCAACTAGGGGGATGTCTTGTTTTCGAAATGCACTTTCCTGTGTTTTGGCATTTAAATTCAGACTCCAACTGGTGGTAAACCGTGATCTATGTAAACTCCGTGACTGAACGGGGAGGGTTTGCAACTCCGGACCCCCCCACCCCCCCCCCCCCCCCCCCCCTCCAGATCCTCCCCTGGCTCCGCATTCTCTCTCTAACCGGTGCCAGAATGTTATACATGTATGTCATTTGTAATGACAAAAACAAAGTTCATAACTGTGGCTGTGACTGGAGAAATGGGGCTTATGGGAAGTGTGGTCAGTGCAGTTCCTGATCAAATAGCACACTAATGTAGCCTGATAACGATTTAAATACAGCTTGTTAGTCATGATATATGTTTAATTGATGGAATGGCGAACTTTGCAGATTGCAGATCCTGATCAGACTAGACGATGATGCGATGGTCACAAATCCCATAAGCCCCATTTGTAAGCCCCAGGATCTACACTGGTCGCCATTCCATCAAGAAAACACCGGCCATGCTTCTAACAAGCAACATAGACCCTTATCAGGCTACAGGAGTGTGTTATTTGACCAGGAGCTATACTGGTTACAAATCCCATAAGCCCCATTTCTCCAGTCACAGTCAAATACATGTATATTGTGTAGTTCGTATTACCGAAAACAACATTACGTATAAGGCTGCTAGCACCATTAGTGGGAGAGGTAACAAACGAGTCTGCCGCGTGAACGATGCCATTAAACTACCGGTCTGTCCCGGCGATTTATGGTCACACTACAGTAGGTGGACAGAAGTAATTTCCCACTCATTGAAATCCCATAGACTTACATGTATGTGTAACTGTGCTTTTTAGCATATTATTTCAAATGTACATTAAAGCTTTCAATGAAATAAAATGCATTGAGTAGCCAATAGATTTGCGCAGAATTTGATTCATATGTGTATTCAATATTCAAAGTAGTTTACGATATGCATGCAGCTAAACATATGCATTTTTTTGGAAATGCTATTCCCATTGACATCAATGATGACGTCGCTCAAAAAGTGACGTCAAATAATTACGCCATATTTAAAAACATGTATCTATCAAACTGCTTGTGATATAATCAGTAACCCAAACATTCATATTCTGCATAAATATGTTTTCTTTCAAACATTTTATATTTCATTCAAATTGGAAAAGAATGTACGGAGTTACATATTTGAGAGTAAAAATGGAAATACATGTAAGTCTATGGGATTTTAACTTTCGGGAAATTACTTCTGCCCACCTACTGTACATTCGTCACAGCTGGTTGCAGGAGAACAGCACGAATACCGTTTAGTAGAGCGGCTAAGCTTCAGAATCGTTCACTTCTTCAAAAATTTGCGCCCCTGATGGCCACCATATTGAATTCAAATATGGCCGCCAAAATTACCATATTTGTGCCCATATCTCCTGTTCTATTGTACCTAGGACCAAAATTCAAGTGTCTATACTTATGTTCTCGATGTCTGTGAACATTTTGGCAGTGTCAGAATTTATGTCAAGAGCCGCCATATTGTATTTCAAGATGGCCGCCATATGTTTTACATTACTTCATATCTCCCTTGCTAAAACACTTAGAAAGAAAAATCAGGAATCTATACCCATGTTCTTGATACCTAGGAACATTTTCAATATGTGAAAATTGTCATCATAGGGCCGCCATATTGGAATTCAAGATGGCTGCCACAGTATTAGACATGCATTTTTCCATGATAAACTGATGTCGCGTACCATGTCACTGAGAAAGTTGTTATGTCGATATATGGGTAATTGGTAGCATCTCAATTTCGTTCAGATGGCTGCATTGCAGGTCCTTTTCAGTGTCAATGAGAATACCAAGATACCTGTCCACATATCATTTTTCCCGTCTGCTAATCATAGCAGGTCCCATCACATTTTCAAAGTGGGGTGCATTCCAGGTCTGCCTTGAAGCACTTGCAATTTCCCTTGCAAGACTTAGCTCATTTGCATGATATCAGTTCAAGGCAAGCTGCCTCAGCGATAGGCAAGGTGGTCTAATTCGGAATATAACCGGCAGTTTGGGATGTCTCCCATCCCCAATCAGTAACGTCTGGAATGAACGTCTGGAATTACAGGTTGTAATTCTAGTGATTGTCCCCACACATGCCCTGATTGGTAGGATGATCTCTTAATACGTTGCTCTAAGGCAGCTTGTGTTGGAGGGATGTTCTCAATGTTACGTGACATTTTTGAGAATAGTGTCATCCGTGCCATATTGACATGCGTCTCATCACTGGTCCGGCAGTACATATGGACAACGAATCGTTCCAGCTTCAGAATGACTTCCTCTTGTATGTTTACTGTGCATGGCAATGACAGGGTAACACAACTGTCTGTGATCTCTGGCCATGCAAGCCATGTCTTCCATGCGGATTTCTTCCCATGGTTGGCGAAGTAGGACGTTACATCGCAGCCGGTGAATGCATGAACAAACAACAATCCTTTGGTTATCTGAGGACATAGTGCAGAGGCAATCTCATGGATCAGGATGTATCTGAAATCCTTGCCAGTTCCGTATGATATCCATAGTTGCTCAATGTTTCGTGAACCCTGGAAATTAGCAACAGCGAGCACAACGACATCTGTATCAACTGTTCTTATCATCACCGACTTGAAACCGCAGTTCATGGCGTCTTTGGCATGAAGAAGCATCCGGGTATCTGCCTCTTCATGTGAGCATGTGAGCAAGTCCGTCTGTGTTCTGACCATCTCTAGAGCTAACGACAGAGTCCAATATGGTGGATACGATGACCTTGTCTCCTGTGTCCTTGGAAACACACTCCTGCCCCAGGAACTGGAAGAGTTCATCCTTATTTTCATCATTTCGTAAGAAGTGTTTCCAGTTCCCTGGAAGCTTGGCATGGTATACATCCCAAACGAGATCCACGCATTGTTTTTTTTCCAGTTCCAAAATCACACGTGTGATGAATACGTCCTTAGCATATTCGGCGAAGGTTTTTGATTCCCTAATTGGAAGAAAATGCACAACAGCTGCACCATCCAGGACTGTTACTTCTACAGACGGGGTATTTGCGATAGCTGAATCTGTCTTAGTCTCGAGACATCGAACTAGATCTGATTTCTTTCTCTGTTTAAGTTTTCCAGATGAATACAGTGATGGAGGATATTTCTGGTTTTCATGGTTGAAGAACTCCTGGATGTCACCTTCTCTGGTCTGGCTAGCAATGTAGAGTCGGGAAAACAATGCAGTCACTCTTCAGTTTCGTGATTTTCTGCTTATCCTTGGATGGATCCGCATGCTTTGGTTTGCGGAAAAGCGGAAGTGAATTCCGTGGAATCGTTGCACTGCTTGGTGTCTCGTTTTTCAGAAGGCGTTCCTCGATGAAGGTTCGGTACTTGCTCTCTCCTAGAATGTGAATTTGCTCCAGACTTTCCACCATGCGGCACGACATCCTGCGAATCAATGTTAACAAGTCCTTAGTGCCCCAACTCATTCATCACTGCAACGAGGGAACGCACACCATCGGCAAATTATTTTTGCTGAGTTGTGCTCTGTTCATGATGTTTTGGGTTGGTGTCCACATGTGAGTTGTCAATACTGCTCTCGTACTCCCCGATGATCATGGCTAGATGTGGTCCGGCTACCATCCAGCGTCGTAGGGCACCTGAATCTTCTGTCAACCCGATGGCTCCACCATCACACTTGCGATCATGCGCATGATCCAGACCAATCGCGGAGTAGATATTTCCAGTCTTATTTGATGTGAATGCACCACACATGAAGTGTTCATGAACATCTGGGCACTGCTGAGCAAGGCTTGTCATGTCCCTTATGTGTACAGATATCCAACGGGCATAGTGTACATGGTCCAAAGCAAAGAACAATGGGGCTAGTTGAGACAATGTCTGCACGTACAAGTCGAAGTCAGATGTCCGAATGGCTCGCACAAATGCCAACAATGTCAACTCCAGATCAAGCACTGTGCTCCAAAATCGAAACATAGAGTGAGCCTTGCTTCTCTGTTCACACCATTCTGTGAAGCTCTCCTCGGAGACTGGAACCTCACGATCGGCTGAATATAGAGTGTGGAAGCTGTAACCTGATGGGCTCTCCTTGTCCTGGCTACGTGTGACGCATGAATGAAACTATCCGCTGTCCCTTTCGTAGCGACTTCTGTCTGGGCGATGGCATTAGTCCAACCAGTTCCATCGAGCAAATCGCCAATCATTTTCAAGCCAGCCATTGCAATATGAAGGGGACCCAACATCATAACGTACTTGTCTTCGCCGTAGACATCTGGGAATTTCCATCGTCAATACGGGTTTTTGTCCTGGATTTAACAACTGTGTTGCTTCTTGGTTGGTTTTCATACGATGTATTATCGTGGCAAAGGAGTATGATACTTCACGAAACAACGGCATCAGGGCAATTGTAGTCGGCGGCTTACTATGTTGCACCCGCACACTTGCATGGTATGCAGCCCAAGACACAAAGTCACCAACAGCAAGGTCTCCTCCTTTCATCAATGACATTTGTTTGTTAAGCCACTTGTACTCATTTTTGCGGTCGTCTTCAAACTTGTTTCTCTCTGGTCGCATTGGTCCGTTGATCACTGGTGCTTTGATTTCCTTTGGCATAGATGGTGCAGGCAAAATATTTGTGTATGCCAAAGGAAGAGGAGGGATTCGCTTTTCTGTCTCCGTGTCAACGGGCACTACCGGGTCAGGATCTGTTCCTTGATTTTCCCCAGTAGGGTGCTGACACAAGGCATGGGCAGTTCCATTAAAAGAGTCAACTGCAGTTGTAGCATTAGGATTGTGGTCAATAATGTGGCGGCCATCTTGAATTCCAATATGGCAGCCCTATGATGACAATTTTCACATATTGAAAATGTTCCTAGGTATCAAGAACATGGGTATAGAGTCTTGAATTTTCTTCCTAAGTGCTATAACAAGGGAGATACGAAGTAATGTAAAAAATATGGCGGCCATCTTGAAATTCAATATGGCGACATTCTGAATTAAATTCTGACACTGCCAAAATGTTCCAAGACATCGAAAACATAGGTATAGACACGTGAATGCTGGTGCTAGGTGCAATAGAACAGGAGATATGGGCAAAACATGGTAATTTTGGCGGCCATATTTGAATTCAATATGGCGGCCACCAGAGGCGCGAATTTTTGGGGTCCATTTTTTAAAATGATCCTTAGTTACCATAGACCCCTTGTGCAACGTTTCATGCTTTCTATAAGAAGTGAACGATTCTGGTGAAAAATCTACCTTCGCCGCTCTACTAGTTGTTCTGTCCAACAACAGATACAAAATACACACTGGATTGGTGTAATTGAGTGTGGCTGTACGTCCATTTTATAGTAACTTATTTGTGGCTGTGACTGGAGAAATGTGTCTTATGGGATTTGTGACCAGTGTAGCTCCTGATCAAATAGCCCATTTCAGTAGCATGATAACAATCTGTATTGCTTGTTAGAAGTATGACGGGTGTTTCGTTGATGGAATGGCGAACAGTGCAGATCATGATCAGACTGCGGATGCACAGGCTGATCTGGATCTACACTGGTCGCAAAACCTATAAGCCCCATTTATCCGGTCACAGCCACATTTGAGGACACTCGTCTCAAATTGAGACAAGGGCAGTATGTGTATAACAAGGCACATGATCACGTGGTTACAGCAACAACAACAATGGCTGAAAGTGTTGAAAGCGCGCCCACTCCAAATAAGTATTATTTTATATTTTCCTTAATAGGCAACGGATTTTTATCAAATATGGCGCAGCAAACGCGTCTTCATGAGCTGCAGTTGGTGGTCCCGGGACTTCCGCACATACTTATGTCGCTTTTTGCAAAGAATCGAAATCGATTCTTCGCAAACACGACAGAAGTTTTGGCCAAAGTACCGAGACCACAAAGGCAGCTTAACAAGACGTGTTTGATGCGCCATACTTCATCAAAATCTGTTACATAATAAGGACAAAATAAAAGAATACGTACTTTGAATCGGAGGGCTTCTGGAAGTTTCAGTACTTGTTGTTGGTGTAACCACGTGATCATACACCTTGCATAAAGGGACAGAGAACGAACAGACTAGACTGGTGGCTGAAATGAATTTCTAAAGAAAGAATTAACGCACTATGCTAACTCGTTCGCTACAGATAGGATTTTGTTAACTTGCACATACATGCTCATGTTAACGGTTCAAGGGGCATAACCACAACATGACACACTACGGATGGTCTCAAACTGTGGTCGGAATTGACTCCGTTCGTTATTCGTCGTATCAGCATCGTTATAACATAGCAGTTAACCCTTACAATGCTGAATTAAATTTTGTCATCTGCGGTTTTTTCTTTATGTTTTATTTTTCTTGAAAACAAAACATGATTTGACAGCTGTCAAACCACGTTTTATTGAGAAATGAAAACACAATAAACAAGACTGCCGAAGGTCACAATATACGCCCGTCGAGGCAAGGCCAGTTAACAAGGGGAGATAACTCACTGACAATTAATAGGGTTCTTGCCGTGATAAACATGTACATTGAATTTGGTCACAATCTGTCAAAATAAACAGGCTTCTTCGTCTTGCCGTGATAAACATCTATACCGAATTTGTTTACGATCGATGAAGTAGAACGTGAGTTATTGCGTGGACAAGGATACAGAGTGCGAAAATTAAAAATGGCTGCCAAGGGTAGATAAGTGATTAGAATTTTTTCAAAAATCAATAGACTTCTTTGTCTTGCCGTGATAAACATGTATACCGAATTTGGTTACGAGCGGTAAAGTAAAACTTTAGTTATTGCGTGGACAAGGATACAGAGTGCGAAAAATAAAAATGGCCACCAAGGGTAGATAAGTCATTGGAAATTTTTAATAATCAAAATGCTTCTTCGTCTTGCCATGATAAACATGTATACCGAATTTGGTTACGATCGGTGAAGTAGAACTTGAGTTATTTCGTGGACAATGATACAGTGTGCGAAAAATAAAAATGGCCGGCAAGGGGAGATAAGTACTTGAACATTTTTGAAAATAAATAGCCTTCTTCATCTTGCCGTGATAAACATGTATACCGAATTTGGTTACAATCGGTGATGTAGAACTTGAGTTATTGCGTGGACAAGGATACAGACTGCGAAAAATAAAAATGGCCACCAAGGGGGAGATAAGTAATTGGAATTTTTTGAAAATAAATAGCCTTCTTCATCTGGCCGTGATAAAAATGTTTGCCGAATTTGGTTACGATCGGTGAAGTAGAACTTGAGTTATTGCGTGGACAAGGATACAGAGTGCGAAAAATAAAAATGGCCGCCAAGGAGAGATAAGTCATCGGAATTTTTTGAAAATAAATATAAGCTTCTTCGTCTTGCCATGATACACATGTATACCGAATTTGGTTACGAGCGGTGAAATCGAAAATCAAAATCAAAATCAATAGGCTTCTTCATCTTGGGGTGACATGTATACCGAATTTGGTTAAAATCCGTCAAGTAGCACTCTAGTTATTGCGTAAAAAAGCTGTGCCCGCCCGTCTGCCCGCCGCCCGTACAAGATGAATACATAATACGTCCCGTTTTTTCAAACGGGCGTACAAAAACAACAGCAGACGACAATTTACGTTTCCCGCATTCAAGGGTTGAACAAGAGTTGTCAGAAGACAACGAAGCTCGCCTGTTAGCAGCCTTCATTCAGAACAGGTGGATACGGGACACGACCCCGTTGACCCGTCTGCGTGTAGACTCCCTGAGGCTTGTACCTCTATGTCAGAAAAGCGGACGTTAAACCCTATTCACTCACTCACTCACTCAATATATTGTGGAATGGACACTAACACAATTTCATAATCGCATAAGACTAACACCATGAAGTCGAACAACTCCTCACTATGTTGTTACATGTTTTCTTTTTTCAATAACTCTCATGTTGAGATTATTATTATCCCAACATATCTGGTGACTGCTGATTCGGGGGGCTCTGTTGTGTTGTTGTTGCATGCGTCTATGCTGCGGGGTGTCGATGTCTGTCGTGCTGCTGTCGTTGTGCCCCGGGCGAACTCGGGATAGTAAGTATACTGACCACATTTAAACCTAAGCTGACCTCCCCGAGATTGCCCTGGGCTCGCGGCGATAGTGGTGCGACAGGCGCGCGATGGCAATATAGACGGCTTTATCCGAAACCACTTATCTGGCTCATATTGACCACCATACTTCTTCGCAGAATAGCACAATCAACCGTAAATGTACTTAGCATAAAACACGCACTTGAATCTACCACAAACCTGTGTCGCTTGACACAATTAACAAACCATAGGTGTACACCAAACCAGATAAAACTCGAACGCAACAAAACATTTACACGTCAAACATTAGCCATATTTATATCGGTTACTGCCCTATCTATACTCGCATTCATCTTGCAGGGGACAACCTTAACATCACTTACTAAATTACTCCTCATTTTAGCAGGTGATATACATCCAAACCCGGGACCAGCTCCAGATAATGACTCCTCCCTAAACGACTCAGCATCTTCATATTCCAAACTCATAAATAGTGGACTGAGCATAATGCACCTTAATATACAAAGCATAAAGCACAAAATCGACATATTAGAAGTAGAGGCTCAACCTTATGATATCTTAATATTCACCGAAACTTGGCTTACACCAGACACATTAAATACAGAACTGTGCATACCTAACTTTAATCCTCCTTTTCGGTGTGACAGAATAGGCAGAATTGGTGGCGGAGTAGCTATATACGTTCGGAATTCACTTTTATCTAAACAACGCAGCGATCTAAACTTAAACGGCATTGAATCAGTTTGGATCGAAGTAAACACTCACCAACGTAAACTATTAATTGGTGGCATATACAGGCCACCAGACTCGAATAATGCTCACTGGACGTTAATGGAAGAAAACATTGATCGTGCATTTAACGAAACGTGTGACAATATCCTGATAGCAGGCGATTTTAATATTAACACACTTAACTCAACATCTAACAAAATTAACAGGCTCATATCTTCGTATAATGCCGAGCAGTTAATTACTTCACCAACACACTACACGGAGCACTCATCAACCCTCATCGACCTAATGTTCATAAAACACACAGACCAGATTCTCACCAGCTTTGTCGCGGATCCATTTATACCAGATCTTGTCCGATTTCATTGCCCAATCGTTTGTGTAATGAAATTTAATAAGCACAAAATATCAATCTATAAGAGACGAATTTGGCTTTATGACCGAGGAGATTTTAACGCTTATAGAGATATACTAAAAAATCATAACTGGGCTAACTTAATTCAACCTGACGATATTGAAACAACGATAAAGTCATTAACCGATATAATTACTGATGCTGCATCCAAATCTATACCAAATAAACTTGTAACTATTAGACTAATGATATCCCATGGTTTAATAATAGCTTACGCCAACTAATAAAAAAACGACATAGACTCCACAAAAAAGCAAAATCGTGTAAAACCGAAAGCGCCTGGGCCAACTTCAGAAAAATAAGAAACGAAGTGACAAGCCTCCTACGAAAGTGCAAATTAGAACATAAAAACAAATTGATAGAAACAATCAATACGAGTGACATTCTAGCAAAAACATGGTTTAAAATAGCCAAGCAACTAACAGACAAAGCCGGCTCATCCCCACAAATACCAATACTTATAGAAAATGGAACTGAAGCCAATTCTGACCTCGAAAAAACAGAGATGCTTAACGCCTACTTCTGTAAACAATCTTCTATTGATGACAGTAACCAAGTTTTACCACCTCTTACGTTACCCCAACACAACATATCTTCTATTCACATATCACAAAGAGATATATGTGACGCTATATCCCGTATCGACCCGTCCAAAGCATGTGGTCCAGACCTTATAAGTCCTCGCCTATTGAGAGAAGGTGCAAACGAGCTTTCATCACCTCTTTCTTTAATATTCAATATATCAATCAACTCCTCGCAATTTCCATGTTCATGGAAACTAGCTAACGTCATCCCAATATTCAAAAAGAATGATCCTTCAAATCCACAAAATTATCGGCCTATATCACTCTTAAGCTGTATCGGGAAGCTCATGGAACGCTGTATCCATAAGTATCTATATAATTATATAGTTAATAATAATATTCTCACACCATTCCAATCGGGGTTCGTCAAAGGAGACTCAACAGTAAACCAGTTACTATATGTATACAATGATATATGTAAGGCTTTGGATGACGGCAAAGAAGTTCGTGCAGTTTTTTGTGATATATCGAAAGCTTTTGATAGGGTCTGGCACCGTGGCCTTCTTTATAAGCTGTCTTCAGCAGGCATTACTGGCAATTTGCACCGATGGTTTACATCTTATCTATCTTCCAGGCAACAGAGAGTAGTTTACGCAAACTCTTCATCCCACTGGTCCACTATCAATGCCGGCGTTCCTCTCAAGGGTCTATCCTAGGCCCACTCCTCTTTTTACTTTTATAAATAAATGATATAGTCACGGAAATAAAATCGAATATTAGACTTTTTGCCGATGACACGAGCTTATACATCATAGTCGACGACCCGAACACCTCCTCCATTTCTCTTAACGATGACCTCAAAGCAATTAATCAGTGGTCGCGAGACTGGTTGGTCACGTTTAATCCATTAAAAACGGAAACAATGATATTTTCTCGAAAAAAAAACAAACCGCAACACCCAGATCTTATCATGAACAATGTAACACTAAACCCCATTAGTGAACATACACACCTAGGTTTAACATTATCAGAAGATGGTAAATGGAAAACACACATTTCCGCTGCATAAATAAAGCATGGCAACGAATTGGCATCCTACATTCATTGAAATTCCTCCTAAATAGATCGGGTCTTGAACGTTTATACTTCTCATCCATTCGACCTCTCATAGAATACGGCGATGTCATTTGGGACAATTGCACTTGTGAACTGAAAAATGATTTGGACGCAATTCAAAATGAAGCCGCGCGAATAGTAACAGGAGCCACAAAACTATGCAGTATAGAAAATTTATATCGCGACTTAAAATGGGAAACGCTAAGTACCAGAAGAAGAAAACATAAACTAATACAACTCTTTAAAATGAAAAATAATCTTACACCTAATTATCTACATACTCTTATACCGACTCAAGTACAAAATCGCTACGCCCTTCGCAACGCGGATGATATTCCACATATTCCTTGCCGCCCTCAAATGTACAATAACTCATTTTACCGTCTGCTATACGCGAATGGAACACATTACCTGCAGAAATTAGAAACTCACCTAGCCTATCCATCTTTAAGTATCGAATGAACAAAAATACATCTAAATCAACACAACTTTTTAACATAGGCAACAGGAGAGACCAAATATTGCACGCTCGCCTACGACTAGCTTGTAGCTCGCTCAACTACGACCTATACCGAAAATCAATAGTAGATTCCCCTTTATGTTCTTGTGGATCACAAGAGACTGTAGACCACTACCTAACAGCATGCACAAACTATGAACTACAGCGTCAACAATATTTAGCTGGGCTGGATTGTCCAGTCATTGCCGATAATCTTTTAAACGGAAATGAGCACCTTTCATTAGAGAAAAACAAACACGTGTTCCTACAAGTTCACAAATATATTACAGCAACTATGCGGTTCTAATCGTATTAACTATATTCATCATTATATGTCAGACCAAAATGTATTGCTGGGAGGGGGGAATACTACGCATCGTCTTCATCTTAAGTCGCGCCGGCAGCCCCGAGTAGTAAGACGCATGGTACAGTCAGTTAACAGAGGTTATCCGATCAGCTCTCACCACCAAAATCACCACTCCTTTCCTCTCTTTTTTATTTCATTATATTATCTTTGTTCCTTCTCTAACACTACGTTTATAAACAATATAATAAGTCAAATTTGTATATTGCAATGCGCACTACATATGATTTGTATGTTACACTGTCTTATATCTTGTAGGGAGATGAATTCATATAAGCTTCTAGCTTGTTTTCAAATCCTTGTATTTTGTTATGTAACATGTATATTGTACATTTGCCAATAAAATATTGTTTAAACTAAATATCAATGCGCTCCCTGAAAACAGAAGTAAAACAAAATTTAACCCAACGTTAAGTTTATGAACGCACTAAGTTGGTGATTTTCTACAGCATGATAGCTATTCACATGAGAAATGCATGTATGAATGTGCTAAGTTTGTGACCGTGGGGAAAGGGGTGGGGGGGGGGGGGGGGGGGGGGTCATGGATTTGCTGTCGCACAATAGAGGATCATCAGATGAATGCATGTATGAAATATGAAGGCGTTCCCTGTAAATAAACAGAAGTTACACAACATTTACCCCAACATTAAGTTTATGAACATGCTAACTTTGTGACCTTGGGGTAACGATTGGGTGGGCGGTGGGTCATGGATTTGCTATAGCATGGTAGAGTATCATCAGATGAATGCATGTATGAAATATCAAGGCGTTCCATGAAAGGAAACAGAAGTTATCAGACATTTACCCAACGTTAAGTTTATGAATGTGCCAAGTTTGTGACCTTGACCTTGGGGTAAGGGCTGGGTGGTGGGTTATGGATTTGCTACAGCATGATAGAGGGTCATCTGAGGAATGCATGTATGAAATAACAAGGTGTTCCATGAAAGGAAACAGAAGTTATCAGACATTTACCCAACGTTAAGTTTATGAATGTGCCAAGTTTGTGACCTTGACCTTGGGGTAAGGGCTGGGTGGTGAGTCATGGATTTGCTCAGCATGATAGAGGGTCATCTGAGGAATGCATGTATGAAATAACAAGGTGTTCCATGAAAGGAAACAGAAGTTATAAGACATTTACCCAACGTTAAGTTTGTGGACGACGCTGACGCCGACGCCGACGCCGACGCCGACGACGCCGGGGGTATGCCATAAACTCTTCTGCACTTCGTGCAGGCGAGCTAAAAAGCGGACTTCCGAATTAACACTGAAATGTATTCGTTTGTGGAAGAATTACGTTTCAAATGGATATATTCTCGATGCGACTGGAGAAATGAACATGAACATTCGGGGAACAGTCAAAACTATTGCCCCGAGATGATGTGGACGACCAGATGAACTATTGCCCGAGGCCGCAGGCCGAGGGCAATAGTTCATCGGGTCGTCCACAGTATCGAGGGGAAATAGTTTTGACTGTTCCCCGAATGGCAATGAAATAGTTGTTTTATTACCCAACAAAGTTCTAAAACCTACAAGCCACACTGTTGACATCTGTCCGCGTTCCATGAAACGGAAATGACGATTCGCGTGCTCAAACGCGTTTTCATTGGCTCGATTTATCATGTGATTCGATCCGAGGCAAAGCAAGTCACATGACCAGTCAATAGTAGGGTGAAGAAATTAAAGTACTATTGCCTGCGCGTGAAACTGTTTCATAGTCAAGCGGCCGAATGTAAAACAATGAGGAACACATTCAAAACTAACGAATTACAATTTATATAGGAGGTTGGGTAATAAAACGCTCTATATCATTTTATGTTTCAAAAACACCAATTCACAATCAAATTCGTGACTCATCACGGTAAAAAACATATCGGTAAAAAACATATAGGGCATTGCTCTTATCGAGTTTCTCATAAGTGCAGGTCCTAACTAACCACCAAAATCAGTGCATAGTCCTTGAATAACGGTTCATATTTTGGTGTTTATGGGTTATTTTGGTATATCTGGTGGTTTGGGTTCATTGCTACCAACATACAACCTCCCGCGAAATAGTACACGTATATAGTACAGGAATTTACAAAGATGTGAAACAAGAATTTCTATCCGCGTACGTTTTTATACGGAGCTTTATAAGGGACAACGAATTCGTTCTAACGCATTCCAATTCGTTCTAACGATTTCCAATTCGTTCTAACGAATTCAATTATTTCGTTCTAACGCATTCTAATTCGTTCTAACGAATTCGAATTCGTTCTCGTTCTAACGAATTCCAATTCATTCTAACGCATTCCAATTCGTTCTAACGCATTCGATCTAACGATTTCATTTTTTTCGTTCTAACGAATTCCAATTCGTTCTAACGCATTCCAATTCGTTCTAACGCATTCCAATTCGTTCTAACGATTTCAAATATTTCGTTCTAACGAATTCGAATTCGTTCTAACGCATTGCAATTCGTTTTAACGCATTCGAATTCTTTCTAACGATTTCAATTATTTCGTTCTAACGCATTCGAATTCGTTAGAACGAAATAAATGAAATCGTTAGAACGAATTCGAATGCGTTAGAACGAAATAATTGAAATCGTTAGAACGAATTCGAGTGCGTTAGAACGAAATAAATGAAATCGCTAGAACGAATTGGAATACGTTAGAATGAATTGCAATGCGTTAGAACGAATTTGAATTCGTTAGAACGAAAAAATTGAAATCGTTAGAACGAATTGGAATGCGTTAGAACGAATTGGAATTCGTTAGAACGAATTGGAATGCGTTAGAACGAAATAATTGAATTCGTTAGAACGAATTGGAAATCGTTAGAACGAATTGGAATGTGTTAGAACGAATTCTAATTCGTTAGAACGAATTGGAAATCGATAGAACGAATTGGAATGCGTTCTAACGAATTCGAATTGGTTAGAACGAATTGGAATGCTTTGGAACTAAATAATTGAATTCGTTAGAACGAATTGGAAATCGTTTTTTCTCTTCTCATGTCCCTTATAAAGCTCAGTATGTTTAAGCAATAAACCATTATTTGTTAACCAATAACAATAAAACCGGTCCCAGATTGGTTGTTTAGTGTAATGGTCCTGAACCGCCAATGCAAGTCAAACATTTATATATCGCCCGAAAAACGTCAAATATTCTCGAATAGATGGTCGAACTCTTAAAGCAGCGAAATTTGGTTACACACTGTGTTTACAACTTTACAGCGCGATGTTCATTGGCTGACTCACATGAAGTGGTATATGTATGTCGTAGTATATTTTGACACATCGTGGGAAATGGCGGGAACTCTTATCAAATGGCGCCTCACGCGTGTAATATCCGCTTCGAGGGCTCGCCAGAAAATCTCGCAATTGTACGAATTTTAATATCTTAAATGTAGGAACAGATAACATGTGGATAATGCAGTTCACGTATTCTATCGGCATCACCAGATTGATATATGTCTCCGGAATCGACAGAACCCGAATTTGGAGTTTATTGTTGAACATTGATGATATATAATCGGTCTGAAAGCAACGCAATTTGGAAATTCTATTGGCCAAGAATTGAAAAGGGTTCGTTCCTTTGTTCCATTGTGGGTATTTTGAGAGTATAAAAGGGGTGCAATGTTCGGAACGGTGAATGTGTAGATAATTGAAGATGTCTGTCGCATGTAATGATTGAGCATTAGTAGTTGCACAAAACTCTGTAAATTACCAAAAAACCAACGAAATCCGCCCAAAATCTACAAAAAAATCACCAAAATACCCATATGACACCAACATCCTGACCATCTGTTCAAATATGTGTGGGTGAAACAAGACAAGACATAAAGAAGCATCTAAAGCAGGCACATATGAAGCTCACACAGGGAATAGAGTTACATCAGGAGCTACACTGGTCAACAATTCAATAATCACCAGATTTGTCATGCCGGTCCCATCTGTGACTCTGGCTGGTGAGATGGGACTTATAGGTTTTGCGACCAGTGTAGATCCAGATCAGTTTGAGCACTACCCGCCATTCGATCAATGAAACAACAGTCATGCTTCTAGCAAGATCATTATCAGGCTACATAAGTGAGCTATTTAATCAGGAGCTAGACTGGTTACAAATCATTTAAGCCCCATTTCTCCAGCCGCAGCCAGAGTTGAGAACATACTGAGATACAACGATGTTACTGTCTGTTTCACGAAAGCTGGCCAAATTGTACAGCTATATAAAAAAAATCAAAAACATATTTTTTTTCGAAAATATTAAATTAAAGGAACATTCTTATTATTTCGTGAAATTTGGGCAAATATTTATTTTATTGCGAGGAAACAATTTCCCCTTGTTAAATCCCCATACACATCTTCACAGAGTGCACAGAGTGAAGATGTCTATGGGGATTTAACATGGGAAATTTTTAAAATTTCAGAAATACTGGACCGATTTTCAAAATTTAACTTTTGTTTTCTTAGATCATTTCCTAGCTATCTAGCCATGTTTCGGAGTCAATTTCGAAAAAAAATCGTTTTCTGACTCCTCCCACAACTCCTCCACCTCCTTTTCCCCGATGTTAAATTCCCATAGACAAATCAGTTTTTCGTAATAAAATCAATATTTGACCTAATTTTACGAAATAAAAAGAAGGCTCATTTTTAAATTTTGCTTTAATTTAATATTATCAAAAACAATACTGTTTTTGCATTGTTTACATAGCCGTACATTTCGTACAAGATTTCGTGAAACAGACAGTAGTGTTTATCAATTGAAGGAAATATTGTATCAGGTAATGGGCATACATACAGACTGACAACATATTGCTGTATCAGCCATTGACCGGATACGAATATCCAGGTTACAACAAATTAAAAACTAACGTTTCATTGGTCGAACGGCGTCACATGACGTTACTGAATTACATCAGTGAAATGACGTCACGGAAACAAGTCAATCTTTTCAACGAAAACAATGTCATAATTACTCATTATGTAGCCAGTATGTTGCCTGATAAATATGGCCCGCCAAGGGAAAAGGGATCAGTTGGGTGAAACTTTTGTTTGGCATTTTCTAAATCTGCTTTAATAGAATAATAGTTTTGCTGCTTGGTACATATAGAATACCAGGCTAGTGTCTGTTGATATCAAGTTCATCAGGCTCGGCTCGGAAACGGTAGGAATTGCTCGGCAAGCTCGGAATACCTATGCGTTTCCTAGACTTGCTTGATGAACTTCATATCCACATTCATTAGCCTGGTATTCTCTATGTACCGAGCAGCAAAACCCACAATTGCAGGTCTGTCTCATTGTTTTCTCCTCCGAGTTATCTTTAGATATCGATGACGAGCGGTGAAGAGTAGAACTCGCCGTTTCTCTTGAGAGTCCCCATCTCACACAGTTGCACATTATTCATTGCCTGTTTGCCGATATGTGTCTCCGCAAATGGCGTCAGAATCGGCAGCATTCTCGGCCAATCAGGTTGACGCCTACGCGACCAGCTAACCTTAAACAGGGTCATGTGTGGAGTGAATCTTCGCTGCTCTATAATAACGTGGACATTTGAATGCATCAGATGCGTCTCAATCGTGTCAACCAGTAAACGAAGTCGCGGGCAATCCTTGACATCAGCATAGATGACCTTAGACGAAAAACAACCGAGACCCTGAAAGACAAGCGGTTCAGTGGATTTGCACATCTCAACAATTTTGGGTCGAATATCTTTCAATGCAGCTATACACCTCGCCACGTCTGTGACTGCTTCTAGACGAAGAACGGAAAGCGTGATGTGAAACCCATTTCTCGGGATATTGTAGTACTGGTACTGCGGGAACTGCCTGCACAATACTTTCTGGATCGCTTGGAAGTTACTAATACACTCATCATCCGTTATACGTAGTGCGATGAAGAAGTTGGGATTATCGTATCGGTCGTGTCGACGTGAGCTTTTCTTAGATGTATTCGTTTGACGCAGATGAAGGTTGGACACTGCCTCGTCGAGATCACAAACTGCGGTATTCGCGGGCCCGCCATTTCCATCTCCATCTACAACGTGTGTGTCAGGCTGTGTGCTATCTGCTTCTTTACCAGCAGCATCGACGTCGTTACCGCACGCTGCAGCTTGTTCATGTTTTGTTTCATACGCATCTATGGCCTCCACGATTGTGATATTGCTACCGGTAGATCCAAATACGTTATCGAGCCTTTCATTTTTGTCCCATATTTTCTCGTCCTTGTACTTGAAATACTGAATCCTATGTTGCGGTATGGCCAACGCGTAGTGGTCCACTGTGGCAAAATCTTCCCAGACGAAGTCGCGGAAGTCCCTCTCCTCCAGCCTCGTCAGTCTGTCCATGTACCCGACAATAAACTGCCTTGTCCCACTGGATGCACTTAATTACAGATGACGCCGTCTTCATGGGTGCTTTCTTAAAGAATTGGTCTACAGGTTCGACGTTCGATGGCTTGTCAGTTGCCTTCTTTGTCGGTTTCCTTTTACCTTTACCTTTCTTCGGTTGAGCACCAAAAGCTTTTTCTGTGATATCAACGTCGTTTTAAGTGGCCCACGTGTGGCAGGCATGTATCACGGCCCGTATAGCTGGTTTACCGGCAAGGCGGTTCGTCTCAGTTTGGAGAATCGCCGTCAACGTATCCACTTGTTCTGGAGTTAAAGCAGCGGTGGCTGGATATGCAGCTGCAACGATAACATGTGGCTGTGACTGCAGGAATGGGGATTATGGTATGTATGACCATGTGGCTTGGTAATGACCCATGACAGAATGGCGCTCAGTGCATATCCTGATCAGACTGTGCGGATGCACATACTGATCTGGATCTACACTGGTCGCAAAACCTATAAACCCATTTCTCCAGTCACAGTCACAAATGGTCCACGAATATAAGACGTTTGGCATGCTCGAAATCAGGCGGCTACAAATGAAGTTTGATTGGCGGAGACGTGTATTATACTCAGTCTCGGCCAGTCAAACAGCTTGGAGAAAGCGCTCGGAAGCTGTTGCTGCGCAAATACCCCTGGTGGCAGCCAAAACATGTATCAATCCTTCAAGTTATGTTAGGTGATGCCATGTAGGAGAAACTATTACAAACGCCTTAACCAAAGAAACGATTAATTGTTTTAGTGACATTGGGAAGGTCAAATGTTTCAAGGTCATGCTAATGGTAGAATGAGTGTCGCGTTGACCGAATTTATATGGTTTCCATATATTGAAACAATCCTTCAAGCAATTGTGGAATCATCGCATGTGGAAATCCTTACAAACGTCTTAACTAAAATAAACTCAAAGTGTTTCAGTGACCTTGAGAAAGTCAAAAGGGTCAAGATTATGCTAAGTGTGACATGAATGTGTTGGATATGGTCCAATGTATCAAACATGTCCAAATAGTGAAACAATCCTTCAAGTTGAACACATGGACGGATGGTCCAACACGTATCGACCACAATGGAATTAAAGAAATAATGATACAATCAATATTCATATTTATATATTGTTTCCATGTTGGGACCTCATTGCATATATCTCGGCGAGTGTGGGGGAGGGGGAGGCATTTCCCCTGTTGTTATTGGATTGCACACACATTGAGACAAGCTATGTGTATGGAAGTAGATTAGGTTTGTCTCCTAATTAGGCGATACTAAGTCCCAATTAGGAGATAATATCTCCTAATTAGGAGTTAGTATCTCCTCTAATTAGGAAAGTATCTCCTCTAATTAGGAGTTAGTATCTCCTCTAATTAGGAGTTAGTATCTCCTAATTAGGAGGATGCTTCCATAATAGAGTAATGCAATACAACTACATGTATAATATATGTTGAACAATGATTACGTAATAGGATACCCAGGTGCGGATCCAGAGGGGGGGGCATGTAATTATGAGTTACTAACTCCTAAATAGGAGATACACAGTCCTAATTAGGAGGAAGGACTTACTGTCTCCTAATTAGAACTTATTATTTGTGTCAATGCTAAAAAATGTGTTACCTCCTAATTAGGAGATACAATCTCCTAATTAGGAGATATTAAGTCCTAATTAGGACTAAGTATGATATAATATCTCCTAATTAGGAGTCACTATCTCCTAATTAGGACTTAATATCTCCTAATTATGAGATAGTCTCTCCTAATTATGAGTTAGTATCTCCTAATTAGGAGATACATATATGTTAGCATTGGCACCAGGACGCTTCCATACTGTATGGCGGATGTAATGATGTAGATGTAATTATTTAGCAGCAGGAATGTAGTTATTACATTATTACAGCAGTTTAAACAGTACGCACAAATTATTTGTTCGATTTACATCCACCCAATGGCGTTCTATACTCGCCATGGAAACAGGGGGCCGTTTCACTAAACTTCGTACGACTAAAATGGTCGTACATTTGTAAGTTCAAAATTATGATAATCTGTAAATTTCACATTAACAAAGTGTTCTTGTAAACAAATACATGTATTTGATTCACATTTATTGAGCATATGCTGCATATATGCTCAATAAATGTAAATCCATCAATTGAAATTTACAAACTATTCTAAATCTATACTTACGAACATTTTAGTCGTACGAAGTTTAGTGAAACGGCCCCCAGTATACTTGCGGTTTCGATAAAATAAATAGTTATTATAATGTTCATATGTTGGATGCAATACCCAACATGTATGTCAAAATTTGTGAAGATTGAAAGATTATTTCTGGAGATATGCGAGTTATAAAAATGGTCCATGTTTTTTTGTCGTTATATATTTATTTTGGGGCAGGGGCAGCCTGTATTAATAAAACTCAAAATTAAAGTAAGTCACATTGAACAATGACATAACTATTATGGTTGAAACACAAACTGAATAACGTTTGCTTTACCTGTTAGTTGAAACTTTATTTGAAGACCCGTATCCTTTGGCGTTATGGTAACCACATTGGTGAAATCTCCTATCCCTTTGATGACCTTGACTTGACGTCCATATGTGGCTTTAAGTGAGGCAATTTCTTGTTCTTGGTCTGAAGTGTCCATGGTTGCCACTGAAAGAACGGAAATTGGAATTAACCCTTAGACTGCTATCTTATTTTTTTTGTCGTCTGCTGTTTATTTTTTATTTTACATTTTTATCATCAAAAACATGCTTTGGCAGCACTTTAGAATAATTTGCAACATGCTTTGACAGCACTTCCATTGGAAATGATTCTGAAGTGCTGTCAAATCATTGTTTTTATTGAGAAATAAGGCAAGATATAAAAGCAACAGCAGACGACAATTGTTGTGAGTAGCGGTCGAAGGGTTAACCTACATCCAACAAATCATTTGAGGCAAGTCTTGTAATTATAAAAGATAAGACTATGCGCGATTTTTTTTTCAAGTAAATTATTTAAAGAAATTGTGATATATTCTGTAAATTACGTCACGGGTTGGCTCCTGTCTAAATAGGTTTTGAATTGTATATGGGAAATGTGCACTCATTCTTTCGCGAATATATTGCTCTTTTAATGTCGCGCAGTTTTCCGCTCGGTAACTCGTGTATATTTCTCCAAGAACTCCAAGAAAACTTATGTTATCTTATTTTGATGGATTTCTTGATCATTTATGTCGGGTGATAATGCCTGTTCATGATCGCATAGCACACAACTATGGCTAGGATTTATCAAATACCTGATTTACAATGAAACGTCTCTAAACCGGACACCCGGGGGACCTCCCATGTTGTCCGCTTTAGAGACGTTTCACTGTGCATGCACGTCGCAACGACTCGCTTTGAATACAGTTCTTGTATTGTGTGTTAGTTGAATGATGAATAACACTTTTGGAATGTACTTACAAAGGTAACGTTAAATCCCATGTACATATTTAATAAATGTCATTTCTGATATTTTGGCAGAAAATTGTGGTTTTGTTTGTTGGGGTTATATATATATACATAATGGTTGTCCTGGACCAACTCACTACGTTCGTACTGGTCCATTCCATCCCATTATGTATATATATATATATATATATATCCTACACTTAAATATAAGATAAAACAACATACTTGTGTAATCTTATTATATACAAGATGATAGCACTATATGTAATGATAGCACACCGTATGCTGTCAGGCTTTTAATCATTGTGTAATCAACATATTTAATCAAGAAAGAGAAATCGAAAGTGAACGAATACTTCGACAGTTCCTTTACAGATTCAGCCATGTTCACAATTAGATGTTATATTAGCTAGGCTACACAGAATAGTAGTTATATCTTGGCAGTTCTGTGCCATAAAATTGAGAAAAAAAAGCACCCAACACCCACCTTTAGCCAAATAAGCCGCTACATGCACTTATCAGTTAGATCGTGTACGTACTCGTCATTTGACTTGGTACGGAGTGTAGCCTGATAACACCGTGAGTCACTATCAGTAAAATAAATATTACTAAATTATTATATCTGTATAGCGGGCATACATATTTTTTATAACTGGTGGAATAGTGACACAATTATACACTTATTTAATTCCTATAAATAACATAGTGTGCCTACTGTGTGGGCATGTACCTTTAACATATACGCGCAATGTAGATCTTGATGAGACGGCTCGTTACATGTTTTCGGGACGTAATGTGTGAGACATGATGTATAGCGCGAATTGTTTCCCCGAGATTTCAGGGAATGTCAACGAGACTACAAATAACATGCAATTGATGTCTGTAGCGGTATTGGCGGCGCCGCATTCCGTATTAATCACGTGATCAGTTTATGTGCCAGGTCCGCCATGACATTATTTCACCGTAACCATTTCAATTCAACAGACCCAGAAAGCCAATATTTGCAAACAGTGTAAATCTAGAGGAGCCAGCTCGTAACGAGCCGTCTGCATCCGCACAGTCTGCTCAGGATCTGCACTGTTTGCCATTTCATCAATGAAACACCCGTTATGCTTCTTACATACAATATAGAGTAGTATTACGCTACGGGGTGGGCTATTTGATCAGGAGCTACACTAATCTGAAATCCCAAAAGCCCCATTTCTCCAGTCACAGTCACATATCAGTTTTTTTAGGGGCGAAAGGGTTACATGTATGTGATTACAAGTGAAGGAGTTAGAGGACTGTTCCTTACAATTCGTAAAGTCTGTAACGATATGGCCTGTTCGTCAGATTCAAATCTAGTATTACAGAGTGCATAATAATATTTAGACAGCAAGCATCTAACCGGATTGTGCTGATGTATGCCAACTCCACTACACGATCGATTGCGTGCCAATAAATATGATTGCAAAGCTACGTTGTTGTTCTTAGAGAGGTTCCAGACAAGGTGCAATTCAGGCGGTGATCACAAGAACGTTATAAGTCGCTGACAACTCCAATGATATCTGCCTTGTTTTCTCTGTTTCAACTTTTCTCAAGAAATCTGTATCATATTTCACCAACATGGCAAAGTATACTTTGAGGCAGAAATTTTCAATTTAAGGATAAATTTATTAATTTTTATTATACTGAATTTATTACATTATCACAGCCATTTTGCTGTGATAATGTAATAAATTCAGTCTAATCATTCTGCATACTTTTAATCATCAAATATATGCAGTGGTTAGTTCTATAATAAATAATGCATTTTGGGGAAAATAAATGATTACTCCCTCAAAGTATACTTTGCTAGATAAGTATACTTTGCAATTTTGATGAAATCGGATACTGGTGTTCACAGACTATTTGAATTATTTTCACTGGAGATCACGTGTTTGTGTTGTTAGCAGGGATGGGGCTTTTTGTTGGTGTTGTTTATATATTCGAAACTGATGTGGAAAAGTGTTACAAAGGCTGCAGTCAAGTATGAAAATAATCCATGAATGGAATATGAAATTACTGCTGTAAGAACTTAATATCAATTTTAAACAATGTTAAACACGACCTTGACCTCGTGATTGCCCAGAGGTCAGAGGTCAGAGGTGTTGTGCATATTTAACAGAATGACAGAGGACCTCTACATGAATGCATGTACGAAATCAAGGCGTTCCGTGAAAAAAAACCTGAAATTATAAGCGATTTATCGAACACACTATCACTCTTGAGTGACCTTGACCTTGGGATTAGGCGGGGTCTCGGCGCTTTTGCGCAGAATAATGCGTGATTCTGATATACATGTAAAGTGCTAAATTCTGTGAACAGTGAACAGTCAACAACGCATAAACTCTTTGACATTGACCTTGTGATTAGGTGACGACGATGCTTCGTGCCGGCGAGCTAAAACAACAGGTGGCCGTTTCTCTAAACTTTGAACGACTAAAATGTTCGTAAGTGCAAATTTAGGATTGTCTGGAAATTTCAATTGATGGATTTACATGTATTGAACATAGCAGCCTATGCTCAATAAATGTAAATCCAATACGTGTTTACAAGAACACATTGTTAATGTGAAATTTACACACTATCATACTTTTGCACTTACGAACATTTTAGTCGTACGAAGTTTAGTGAAACGGCCCCAAGACTCTCGTCTACACAGGGTTATGATTACGTCTACGGACTCCTACAACACACAGTGTCGTTGTGTATGAAGTGGTGCTTTCTACAATAGCAATCAAATGGCAACATGATTACAAGAAAGGAAAGGAATTCATCAAGTAAGTGAATGTAATTGGAATTCAATAAATTGGCGTGTTGACATATTTGTCTGGTCTTATTGTCGTTAGAAACAAAGGAGATAACCGCCTTTACTGTAAACCTTTCAACACTACTGTCTGTTCCACGTGTTGCTGCCGACACACTTTTGGCCATTCAAAACATATTTAATCTAAAAACATATTTAAGGGAAGTATTTTTTCATCAATAACAAAGAAATCACCTTCCCATTATTTAATTTCATGGAATTCCACCAAATATTAATTTTATTGGGATAAAATTATTTTCCTATGGGAAATTAACATGGGGGAAAATGAGATGGAGACTTGATGAGAAGGGTCGAAAAACGAAACAATTTGGAAATTGACTTCGAAACCTGGCGAGATAGCCAAGAAAGTTTGTAAATAAGAAAACAAAAGTTATATTTTGAAAATCCGTCTACAAATTAAAAAAAATAATTTAATAAAACAATCTGTGTTTAGCTCACATGTTTAACTCCCATAGGAATAAAACAACATCAAATTATCTAAAATAAAAATGCGAGGGGGGGGGGAGGGGTGGGGAGGGGTGGGGAACGAGTATTACTTTTTTGTTATTGATGAAAAAATACTTTCAATTAAATATTTTTTAGTAGATTTTATGTGTTCAATTGCCAAAAGTTCGTTGGCAGCAAAACGTGGAACAGACAGTATAGACCTCTTTCCTAATATATTCTAACAGTGTAGATCATGATGACCGTCTCATCAAGATCTCCACTATTTATGGATACATTTTTTCAATTTTTACAATGATCACATTTTCTGCATTATTGAACAGTTTCAAACTTAAGATGACATATGCAATGTTACATGCAGTTAGTTACGTAGGATGAAAGGGTTAAATAAGATGTCAGAACAGAACAGAACATACCTTTATTAGATTAAATACATTTCTGGCCATAACGTGGTGGCATAATAGATAAAATACAGCATGTATGCACAACTATGGCGTGACGTACACGTATGGACAGCATGGTGATTGCTCCCAGGGGCGGATCCAACATTTGGTGAACGTGGGGGTTGTCTAGTTGCGAAGGTAACTCTTGCAATCTACTCCCGTGCCGTCCGTAGCTCGCTACGGACGGTACGGGAGTAATTGCAAGAGTTACCGTTCGCAACTAGGGGGTTGTCCTATTTTCGAACTCTTCGAAATGCACTTTCCTGTGTTTTACGGCATTTAAATTCAGACTCCAACTGATGGTAAACTGTGATCTATGTAAACTCCGTGACTGAACGGGGAGGGTTTGCAACCCCGGAACCCCCCACCCCCATCCCCTCCAGATCCGCCCCTGGCTCCGTACTCTCTCTCTAACCGGTGCCAGAATGTTATACATGTATGTCATTTGGAATGAGAAAAACAAAGTTCATAACTGTGGCTGTGACTGGAGAAATGGGGCTTATGGAAAGTGTGGTCAGTGCAGTTCCTGATCAAATAGCACACTAATGTAGCCTGATAACGATTTAAATACAGCTTGTTACAATCATGATATATGTTTAATTGATGGAATGGCGAACTTTGCAGATTGCAGATCCTGATCAGACTATACGATGATGCGATGGTCACAAATCCCATATGCCCCATGTATAAGCCGCATGATCTGCACTGGTCACCAAGCTATCAAGAAAACACTGGCCATGCTTCTAACAAGCAACATAGATCCTTATCAGGCTACATGAGTGTGTTATTTGACCAGGAGCTATACTGGTTACAAATCCCATAAGCCCCATTTCTCCAGTCACAGTCACATACATGTATATTGTGTAGTTCGTATTACCGAAAACAACATTACCTATAAGGCTGCTAGCACCATTAGTGGGAGAGGTAACAAACGAGTCTGCCGCGTGAGCGATGCCATTAAACTACCGGTCTGTCCCGGCGATTTATGGTCACACTACAGTAGGTGGACAGAAGTAATTTCCCACTCATTGAAATCCCATAGACTTACATGTATGTGTAACTGTGCTTTTTAGCATGTTACTTCAAATGTACATTAAAGCTTTCAATGGAATACAATGCATTGAGTAGCCAATAGATTTGCGCAGAATTTGATTTATATGTGTATTCAATATTCAAAGTAGTTTACCATATGCATGCAGTTAAACATATGCATTTTTTGGGAAATGCTATTCCCATTGACATCAATGATGATGTCGCTCAAAAAGTGACGTCAAATAATTACGCCATATTTAAAATCTATTAAACTGGTTGTGATATAATCAGTAACCCAAACATTCATATTCTGCATAAATATGTTTTCTTTCAAACATTTTATATTTCATTCAAATCGGAAAATAATGTACGGAGTTACATATTTGAGAGTAAAAATGGAAATACACGTAAGTCTATGGGATTTTAACTTTCGGGAAATTACTTCTGCCCACCTACTGTACATTCGACACAGCTGGTTGCAGGGGAACAGCACGAATACCGTTGTTTTGTCCGACAACAGATACAAAATACACACTGGATTGGTGTAATTGAGTGTGGCTGTACGTCCATTTTATAGTAACTTATTTGTGGCCGTGACTGGAGAAATGTGTCTTATGGGATTTGTGACCAGTGTAGCTCCCGATCAAATAGCCCATTTCAGTAGCATGAAATCTGTATTGCTTGTTAGAAGTATGACGGGTGTTTCATTGATAGAATGGAGAACAGTGCAGATCATTATCAGACTGTGCGGATGCACAGGCTGATCTGGACCTACACTGATCGCAAAACCTATAAGCCCCATTTATCCGGTCACAGCCACATTTGAGGACACTCGTCTCAAATTGAGACAAGGGCGGTATGTGTATAACAAGGTACATGATCACGTGGTTACAGCAACAACAACAATGGCTGAAAGTGTTGAAAGCGCGCCCACTCCAAAGAAGTATTATTTTATATTTTCCTTAATAGGCAACGGATTTTTATCAAATATGGCGCAGTAAACGCGTCTTCATGAGCTGCAGTTGGTGGTCCCGGGACTTCCGCACATACTTATGTCGCTTTTTGCAAAGAATCGAAATCGATTCTTCGCAAACACGACAGAAGTTTTGGCCAAAGTACCGAGACCACCAAAGGCAGCTTAACAAGACACGTTTGATGCGCCATACTTCATCAAAATCTGTTACATAATAAGGACAAAATAAAAGAATACGTACTTTGAATCGGAGGGCTTCTGGAAGTTTCAGTACTTGTCGTTGTTGTAACCACGTGATACAATACATTTTATTCACTCTAAGCCACATACGTGACACACGAGGTATACAATAGATTACATAATACAACGATGGGTAAAAATACAAAATGCATATGTATAAGCTCACTAGTCATTATAACCATAAAGCATTTCTTATAAAAATAGCTAAATTTCTTTATTGCTTTCCAGATTTTTTCTCAAATAGCTGTGCGAATTTTAAAATATTTGGTCTTCTAAAATAAAATGGCTTGATATACCGTTTTCGAACTTCATCATAGAAGCGACACTCGAAAAGGAAATGAAACTCGTCACCGAGAGCACCAGCGCCACATTTGTTGCAGACCCTGCTTGCTCTCGGCACACCTGTCCATCTACCAGTTTCGACCGCCAGTCTATGATTACAAGTTCGAAATCTGGTCAATGTTTTTCTTAACCTTTCCATGATCATACACCTTGTATAAAGGGACAGAGAACGAACAGACGGGTGGACGAAATGAATTTCTAAAGAAAAAATTAACACACTATGCTAACTCGTTCGCTACAGATAGGATTTTGTTAACTTGCACATACATGCTCGTGTTAACGGTTCAAGGGGCATAACCACAACATGACACATTGCGGATGATCTCAAACTGTGGTCGGAATTGACTCGGTTCGTTATTCGTCGTATCAGCATCGTTATAACATAGCAGTTAACCCTTACAATGCTGAATTAAATTTTGTCATCCGCTGTTTTTTCTTTATATTTTATTTTTCTTGAAAACAAAACATGATTTGACAGCAATTTAGAATCATTTCCAATGGAAATGATTCTAAAGTGCTGTCAAACCATGTTTTACTGAGAAATGAAAACACAATAAAAAACAACAGCAGACGACAATTTAAGTTTCCCGCATTCAAGGGTTGAAAAAGCGGACTTCCGAATTAACACTGAAATGTATTCGTTTGTGGAAGAATTACATTTCAACTGGATATATTCTCGATGCGACTGGAGAAATGAACACAATCAAATTCGTGACTCATCACGGTAAAAAACATATCGGTAAAAAACATATCGGGCATTGCTCATATCGAGTTTCCCATAAGTGTAGGTCCTAACTAACCACCAAAATCAGTGCATAGTTCATATTTCGGTATTTATGGGTTATTTTGGTATATCTTGTGGTTTGGGTGCATTGTTACCAACATACAACCCCCCGCGAAATAGTACACGTATATAGTACGGTAACTTACAAAGGTGTGAAACAAGAATTTCTAGCCGCGTACGTTTTTGGCGGGAGACATACTGTCTCCACGCTATTGGGATCGTGATTCTGGCCGTTTGCACGGGTCTACTTTCGGAAGTGGCTCTCTGTTCATCGGGGGACGTCTCAATAGGCTCAATTTGCGTTCGCAATTAACAACAGTCAGGTGACATTTAAAGTCAGCGAGTGAACTGAAAGCAACTTATTAATAGCAACGGCAATGCTCAACATTGTGTGTAAAATAGTTGGCATGCCCAACTTTACTTTTGAAGAGAACAAATTGCTGTTATTGAGACGCCCCCCGTATCGTGTACCACGCAGTCGCAATGCGACGTCGAAGGCCATTTCTTTTTCATATTGTGGTTTACGGGCGATTTTCGAAAAATTACCCTCTGGGTGAGCGAAACAAAATTCATGAAAACATTTTGCCGTTCATGCAGCATACACGTATGTAGGCCTACGCCCAGTCATAATTTTGAAAAGATTTCACATAATACGTCTGCAATATACCTCGTAAAACGGTTTATTAGTCTGACATAAAGCACCTTTGCTTCATCAACCTATTTGTGTTTAGAGCAGGCTGTATTTTACAAACACCAGTAACTGATAAAGTTCTCCAAATTTGCAGATTGTACATCCAATAATCAACATCGAATATATTTCTAACAAGGAATTTCTGAGTATGCAAATTCACAAGTGGCTACTTGTCTCCCGCCAGTTAGTACTTTCAGTACTTTGATTAAGCAATACAACCATTATTTGTTAACCAATAACAATAAAACCGGTCCCAGATTGGTTGTTTAGTGTAATGGTCCTGAACCGCCAATGCAAGTCAAACATTTATATATCATCCGAAAAACGTCAACTATTCTAGGATAGATGGTCGAACTCTCAAAGCAGCGAAATTTGGTTACACACTGTGTTTACAACTTTACAGCGCGATGTTCATTGGCTGACTCACATGAAGTGGTATATGTATGTCGTAGTGGCGTTTTGACACATCGCGGGAAATGGCGGGAACTCTTATCAAATGGCGCCTCACGCGTGTAATCTCCGCTTCGAGGGCTCGCCAGAAAATCTCGCAATTGTACGGATTTTAAGGTTTTAAATGTAGGAACAGACCATTTGGAAAAAGGACCATTTGGGTGAAGTTTTTTTTTTTTGCATTTTCAAAATCTCCTTTAATAGAAAAATAGTTTTGCTGCTCGGTACATAGAGAATACCAGGCTAGTGTCTGTTTATATCAAGTTTATCAGGCTCGGCTCGGAAACGGTAGGACTTGCTCGGCAAGCTCGGAATTCCTACGCATTTCCTAGACTTGCTTGATGAACTTCATATCCACATTCACTAGCCTGGTATTCTCTATGTACCGAGCAGCAAAACCCATCATTGCAGGTTTGTCTCATTGTTTTCTCCTCCGAGTTATCTTTAAATATTGATGACGAGCGGTGACGAGTAGAACTCGCTGGTTCTCTTGAGAGTCCCCATCTCACACAGTTGCACATTATTCACTGCCTGTTTGCCAATATGTGTCTCCGCAAATGACGTCAGAATCGGCAGCATTCCCGGCCAATCAGGTTGACGCGTACGCGACAAGCTAACATTAAACAGGGTCATGTGTGGATTGAATCTTCCCTGTCTAATAACATGGACATTTGAATGAATCAGATGCGTCTCAATCGTGTCTACCAGTAAACGAAGTCGCGGGCAATGCTTGGCATCAGCATAGATGACCTTAGACGAAAAACAACCGAGACCCTGAAAGACAAGCGGTTCAGTGGATTTGCACATCTCAACAATTTTGGGTCGAATATCTTTCAGTGCAGCTATGCACCTCGCCACGTCCGTGACTGCTTCTAGACGAAGAACGGAAAGCGTGATGTGCAACCCATTTCTCGGGATATCGTAGTACTGATACTGCGGGAACTGCCTGCACAATACTTTCTGGATCGCTTGGAAGTTACTAATACACTCATCATCCGTTATACGTAGTGCGATGAAGAAGTTGGGATTATCATCTCGGTCGTGTCGACGTGAGCTTTTCTTAGATGTATTCGTTTGACGCAGATGAAGGTTGGACGCTGCCTCGTCGAGATCACAAACTCCGGTATTCGCTGCAGCTTGTTCATGCTTTGTTTCATACGCATCAATGGCCTCCACGATTGTGATATTGCTACCGGTAGATCCAAATACGTTATCGAGCATTTCATTTCTGTCCCAAACTTTCTCGTCCTTGTACTTGAAATACTGTACGGCCAACGCGTAGTGGTCCACATTGGCAGAATCTTCACAGAAGTCGCAGAAGTCCCATTCCTCCAGCCCCTTCAGTCTGTCCAAGTACCCGACAATAAACGCCTCTTTATCAACTGCCTTGTCCCACTGGATGCGCTTAATTACAGATGACGCCGTCTTCATGGGTGCTTTCTTAACGAATTGGTCTACATGTTCGACATTCGATGGCTGGTCAGTTGTCTTCTTTGTCGGTTTCATTTTACCTTTACCTTTCTTCGTTTGAGCATCAATAGCTTTGTCTGTGATATCAACGTCGTTTTCAGCGGCCCACGTGTGGCAGGCATGTATCACGGCCCGTATAGCTGGTTCACCGGCAAGGCGGTTCGTCTCAGTTTGGAGAATCGCCGTCAACGTGTCCACTTGTTCTGGAGTTAAGGCAGTCGACCGGATACTGATAACAGCAGCGGTGGCTGGATATGCAGCTGCAACGATAACATGTGGCTGTGACTGGAGGAATGTGGATTATGGTATTTATGACCAGTATAGCTCATGCCCTTCTAACAGCCATGTGGCTTGGTAAGGACCCATGTTGTATATCAGAAACAGGCGAGGTGTTTGACTCACTGAATGGCGCTCAGTGCATATCCCGATCAGGCTGTGCGGATGCACATGCTGATCTGCATCTACACTCATCGCAAAATCCATAACCCCATTTCTCCAGTCACAGTCACAAATGGTACACGAATATAAGACGTTTGGACAGTTTACCAATTGGCATGATCGAAATCAGGCGGCTGGAAATGAAGTTTGATTGGCGGAGAAGTGTGTTATACTCAGTTTCGGCCAATCAAACAGCTTAATTTGGCCTACACACTTGGAGGAAGCGCTCGGTGGCAGCCCCTGGTGGCAGCCAAAACATGTACCAATCATTCATGTTATGTTAGGTGATACCATGTAGGAAAAACTATTACAAACACCTTAACCAAAGAAATGAGTTATTTGTTTTAGTGACATTGGGAATGTCAAATGTTTCAAGGTCGTGCTAATGGTAGAATGAGTGTCGTGTTGACCGAATGTATATGGGGTCCATATATTGAAACAATCCTTCAAGTAATAGTGGAATGATGGCATGTGGAAATCCTTACAAACGTCTTAACTAAAAGAAACTCAAAGTGTTTCAGTGACCTTGAGAAAGTCAGATGGGTCAATATTATGCTAATTGTGACATGAGTGTGTTGGATATGGTCCAATGTATCAAACATGTCCAAATAGTGGAACACTCCTTCAAGTTGGACGCATAGACGGATGGTCCAACACGTATCGATCACAATGGAATTAAAGAAATAATGATACAATAAATATTCATATTTATATATTTCGTCCATGTTGGGACCTCATTGCATATATCTGTATGGAAGGAGATTAGGTTTGTATCATAATTAGGCGATACTAAGTCCCAATTAGGAGATAATATCTCATAATTAGGAGTTAGTATCTCCTCTAATTATGAGTTACTATCTCCTCTAATTAGGAGGTAGTATCTCCTAATTAGGAGGACGCTTCCATAATAGAGTAATGCAATACAACTATATGTATAACATATGTTGAACTATGATTGCGTAATAGGATACCCAGGTGCGGATCCAGATGGGGGCATATAATTATGAGTTACTAACTCCTAAATAGGAGATACAAAGTCCTAATTAGGAGGAAGGACTTACTATCTCCTAATTAGAACTAATTATGTGTGTTAATGCTAAAAAATGTGTTACCTCCTAATTAGGAGATACTAACTCCTAATTAGGAGATAGTAAGTCCTACTTAGGACTAATTATGAGATACGATCTCCTAATTAGGATTTACTATCTCCTAATTAGGACTTATTATCTCCTAATTATGAGATAGTATCTCCTAATTATGAGTTAGTATCTCCTAATGAGGTCATAGTGACGTCTCATAGGAGAAGGTGATGCGAGATGTCACAACCTCTGACAACATGTTAGAGATAAGACGCCCCTATGTTATACTCAGTATATACAGCAATCTGACATACATAGCAAAGCCTGTCATACATAGCAAGTCACCACCTCTGACGTCGTGTTAGAGATAAGTCATCCATAGGTTATACCAATGGCCTGTCATACATAGCAAGTCATCACATTTTACAACCTGTTAGAGCTAAGACATCCATTGGTTATACACATCATAATGCCTACCATAAATCAAATGACAGAGCAAGCTAAGAGTTGGGGAAACTCAAGAAAGACATAGGAGATAGGATAAGTGGTGCGCGAGCTAAGAGAGGGGTAGACGGGGAGATCGCTAATCGCATAATGAATAAAATTCGTCCATAGATGACCACGGCATGTTATCTAAGGTATTCGTGCTCGTATCGTATTAGAAACATCGAGACCGACGATACAATGATCTTTCACAAAAATTCACCGGGCAGTCCGTGGATAAACGAGATCGCCAAAGCTGAGAGTTGGATAGCCGATGGAGAGAGAGGTCGAATGGAGATCGACAAAGTCGATAGGCCAAACACAAAATGGACCTTCGTTCGTTGGATATCGGTCGAGGTGAAGATGAGCATCGATGCGCAACAACTCCTCATGGGAGCGGGGAAACTCCCCGATTGGTTAAGACAGAAGAAGGGAATGTATTCCGTCGACACGTAGGACGACTACGTGTCTGTTTAGGTGCATAGCCATCCACCGTGGAGGGAGATCCGACTGCTGTTGTAGGGAGCCACGAGCTCTGGCTCGCGAATACCTCGGTCACGATAGCGGACCGGGTAGTAAGGGAATCCCCTTGGACGATCTTAAGAAGGTCGAAGAGCACTTCAAGCTTGACATTCGTGTCTACGAGCCCACCGCCGACGGAGTGTGGTACCTCATGAAGTCTCCCGCAAACTACGACGCGGTTGGGGAGAAGACCATGACGATAGGAATGTTTGGAGGTCACTCGTTCCTCATCAAGAACCTCCGCAAGATGACGAACGAGTACGCGTGCACCGGATGTCAACAACAGTTCACAAAGTCGTGTAAGACCGTGGTGATATGTCCCGGTAAGATGATAGAGAGACCGCAGTCGGATTACGAGAAGGCGTTCTACCCCAAGGGGTCAGCGAGTGCGATGTCGATTCAATGGTTGAGCAGAGACTGAAAGACAGTCATATATAAACTGTTTCGTGAGGAAGGTCAGGCGTGACAAGTGGTTCGGATTTGCAGAGTTGGATATAGAGGTCCCGGAAACGTTGCGAGATAAGTTCTCGGAAATGTCTCCGCTGTTCATTAATCGAGAAGTCGACGAGACCGAGGTTCCGCAGCACATGAAAGACTACCTGACCAGGACCGGGAGGACTAGGGTCGAAGGTCAGAGAAAGCTCGTGGGGGTGCGCCCGCTAAGAAGATGATCATATACTCCCGGCTGCTAAAGTGTTATCTGGAGATTGGGGAGGCCTACGAGATATCGAGCAGGAAGCCTCGAGTGGTGATCAACAAACCGTTCCAGTGTGGCATAGCGGTCTACCAATTGGCCAAGCTCCGGATGCTGGAGTTCTACTACGACTTCTTGGACAAGTACGTGGATCGCGGATATTTCGAACTTATACAGATGGACACTGACAGCATGTACTTCGCGGTGTCGGAGAAGGCGCTGGCGGTGGTGGTGAGGAAGAAGATGAAGAGAAAGTTAAATAAGGAGAAGGCCGAGTGGTTGGCGTGTGACGGGTGGAGCAACCGAACTCCGGGACTGTTCAAGCTGGAATTCCAGGGGGATAGAGCCATCGCACTGTGCAGCAAGTGCTACTACGTGGGTGGTGACGGAAGCTCTAAGTTCTCCATCAACGGGATGTCGAGGAGATCTAACGATCTGACTTGGGGGAGGTACAAGAGCGCTCTTGAAGGGGGTAGGGACATGGCGGAGAACAGGGGATTCCGATGGGTTAACGGTGTGATGAAGACGTACACTCAGGAGAAGTTGTGGTTTTCGGCGTACTACGACAACAGGAGAGTGATGGAAGACGGGAAAAAAAGAAGAAAAGAAAGAAGAAAAAAAAAAAAAAGAGGGGTGGGGCAGAGTTTCGACATAAGGGGTGAACGACTATGACGGACTGACCGAAAAGACTCTGACGAGAGTCTGACGGGAGTAACTGACTGACCGACTATGACGGACTGACTGAAAGGCTCTGACGAGAGTCTGACCAACCGTCGTGTTTCGCCAACAGCTGAGAGACCGCGCCCATGAACTCGCGGCCAGGATCGACCTGGAGAAGATTCGGCCATTTGAGAGGGCTCCTCTTGCATATGCGGGAAAGAGTCTGGGCCACCTCCTTGGTCTCCTTCGTGGCCAGCGGCTCAGCCTCCTTATAGCGACTCGCTACGTCAATGACTGTCAGGGCGTACTTGCACGTCTTGCGACCGACGCGATCGTGAGGGAGAAACAGGAGGTCTGCTTCGTCGACTTCGTTCGGCACCGGCACGTCGAATTTCTGGCGTGGAATACTGCGCGGCGCGGGAAAATAGATCTGCCAGATGACCTGCTTCCTGAGATGATCCAGGTCGGTGCCTGTTCCGCAGCGGCAGCTGTTGGAACTGCCTTCGGATGTTTGACCTCTCGAAGCTCGGCGAATATTTTATCTTGTTTAGCTTTCCGGGCAGCAGCCGCTGCCCGCCCCGCTGCCTGTCTTTTTTTTTGTCGTGCAATCGGATATTACTGCTCCGTTATTCTCACAGGTGTGCCGTGTGTCTACATTTTCTGAGCTTATAGTCCTTGGGAATTCGTGTTCAAAATGGCAGTGCTTAGCTGTGGTCAACACAGTCGTCAGCGGCGCTAAGAACATGCCAAACGTGTGTTAAATTACGCAGCAAGCAACAAAGGGGTCAGTCTCGAGGTCGTCGACTAATCCTGATCGATTCTGGATTGGCAGAATAACATAACATATTGCCAAGAGTATCACCAGAAAAATATGATCACCGTTATGCTCGCAGTAAAGCTTGCAACGCAGCAACAAATTGATTCCCACATTGTTCAGCAGTTGTTAACAATTGTTCAGCATTCGTTAACAATTGTTCAGTATTTCTTCAGCAAGTTATATATATGTCGAAGGATGCCAAACTTGTGGTAAATTACGCAGCAAGCTGTTCTTAGCCCGTGTCCAACAAAGGGATCAGTCTCGAGGTCGTCGACCAATCCCGATTGATTCTGATTGGCAGATACATACTCGCCGCTGCTGCGTAGAGCTGAATGGCTGCCACCCCTAGGGTTTTTGTCATCACCGCGCCTAGCCGCGATTCGTATCGGGCATATCATTTCTCAATCTCTGCGTCTGGCATCTTATGAACCTGGTCGATTGTGAGACGTCGTCCCAGATACTGCTCGGCCTGCCCCCCTGGAACCAGTGCAGCGAGCCGTTGGCGCCGCTCCGAAGTCGCTGTTTCTGTCGTTGAGGTTCCTTCAGATGAACTCGCGGTTTCAGCTGTCGGTGAGACACTCGCAGTTGTTTCAGTATATATGTCGACGGATGCTGGCTTATATATTATAGTTACATTTGTGTAGTTATATATATATATATGTCGACGACTCTACTATTGGTATGTATATGTCGACCACATTATTCAGCAGCCGTTAACAATTGTTCAGAAGTTACTAACGATCGTTAATCATTTTCTAAGCTGCGCTTAACACTTTGTAAGCAGTTGGTCTTTAACAAAAGCTTGGCGTGCTTAGTTTCTGATAGCATCTGTCGAACCTCCAGCCGCTCCTCGCGCGTCGGGATAACGTCGTTCTCTCGAAGACAGTCATCGAATGAGTCTCGGTCCTTGCAATGAAAGAGGGCGACCCATTTCGTTTGCTCGCGCAGATCCTTGAGGACGGCGTTGTACTTCTGAGTGGAGATCCATACGCTTTGATCCGCATGCCGGCCCGAAAATGCGAGCTCGGAGAGCATGTGCTTCTTTTTGGTCATCGCTGCTTTGGCTGAGCAGTCGTCAATCTCGTATAGGATGTGCTAGTCCTGAAAGACTTGGTAGAAGACCCGCAGCCAATCGTGAAGCCTGTCACCGGGGTCAACGACGTAGACCAGATCCACGGGCGCCGCTGATAAGTCTTGTTGTGCCGCACAGTAGGACACAGTATCGCAATGTGTCGAAAGGCATCGCGGTAGGGGCCCTCGAGCAAGTCCAGGATGAAGACAGGTTTTCCGCATCCAGTCTGCCCGCATATTACGGCAGAGTGGGCGTTCTTCGGTAGATCTGTGACTATATATAGGTACACGTTCAATGCGCCAGCTCCGTCCGCCTCTTTGGCTATCTGGATCGTCACACCCTCGCTCGCGTTCTCCACTCGACGTGCACTACCGTGGAGTTGGTCGTCGTCGCTGGTTCGCATGTCTAGCCATAGCGCGTACTTCGAAGTCAGGAACTCTGCGAGAGATACGTCCGAGAGTTGAAGATCTTTGGCCACCGCGGCAACCTCTGGTGAGCGCTTTGAGCCGGCAACAAACTGCTTTTTGGCTTCGTCCCACTGCTAGTGAGTGCGAAGGCCCTGACTGTTGAGCTGATTGGGGACTCCTTCGATCGTCACTTCTACCTTTGTGAGTTTTGGGTTATAAAATGTTTCGCTTTTTCTAGCCCCAAGCGCGAATCGGGCCTTCTCGAGCAGCATCAGTATACCTTTCATCGAGCGGGCGGGGGCGTTGATATTAATATTCCACAATGTGTCGCTTGCGATGGCGAAGAACTCGGTCGTAAAGTATGGCAACGCGCCCGGCGTACTGGGTTCTAATCAAACGCGCGAGGTCAGGCATCGTGACCATGTCGTACTCCAGCGAAACATTGTCGATCGAATACGTCGATGCCATATCAGTGGCTATGAGAACTCGGCAATAGTCGTTGAACGTTAGTTCGTATTCGAGGCGGTCCGCCAAAGAGCTCTGATAGTATAGTATGGCATGTGACTCTCCAGCAACTCGAAGTCGAGTGGGATGTAGAAGCGGGTTGCCGTAAGCGGCCGCGATCGCGTTGTCATTCGCGACGTTATCTGCCTTGTCACCAATCCCGATTCTAATCCTGGTTACGTTTCTATTTCGGCTGGTGTCAATACCCTGATAGACCGCGTTTTCGCGCTCTTGCGCTGTCTTCCACAGGTCTAGGTAGCAATGGTAGACGTCGCTATCGTCGATCGACATCACCGCATTACCAGAAATTGTTATCGTGGTCTTCTTGACGATGGCGCGGCCCAGGTTCTGAACGACCGTTCGGTCCGCGTCTGTCGACGTCATCGAAATAGTGAAAGCGAGGCGTACCGTTTTCGGCACAATGACGTCGTTAGATCCGAGGTTGGGGAAACAGGCCAAGAGCTGCTGGTTCTGGTCGATCGTCGAGGGGTTGTTCGTAATGACCACGCTTTGTCTCACGCCTTTTGCCCCATGGGGCTCCCGCAGTCTGCGGTATGGATCGAGTTTGCGCCCGTATTGACTTGAAGACATCTTCGAACAATACTATTGAACCAGTCTGGTTTTCTGTTCAATACACGCTAACGATGGCTGGTCGCGACATTAACATGGACGAATTCGATTTCACTGCGGGCGACCGAGACGATTACCTCGATGATGATAACATCGCCGACGATGGTGAAACGCCCTTCATAGAGACGCCAGGAATTTCAGCCGCGGAAATAGGTGGAGTTACCAACACCAGTGCTCTAAGCCAGGACTTACTCGAGTCAGCTGTTCGAATTGAATCGGTTCGTTAGATTACGGCTAAAGACAGCAAATGTCCAAATCGTCAACATGACGACCGGAAAAACCCCTAGCGCTGAGTACCATTGCAGGAAGCCGGGGCGGTGGCCAAATCATAAGGGACAAACTCGGATTCGAGGATTGGAAGAGGGGTAAAACAAATATACCCGCCCGTGGAGACCACGTTCAGCGAAGACGAAATACTCAGCACCATGGATGACTCACCATTAAACCTTCGCGAACTCCGGGGACTCGATAAGGCTATGCAAGCAGTCCGGGGCGAACTGATCCTTAGCCTCTCCAAACTCATGGCGCTGGATGAACATATCGCACTGAAAAAAAGAAAACTGGAAGAAGCCCGTGACGATAGCGAAGCTATCGAGCGGATCAATGAACGCCTGCGGTCGTTGCGGGATGAAAGAGAATCTCGCTTGGAGGCTTCCTCGGCTAACCGTGAGGCACTCCGCACCCATGTAAATAGGATCCGCGAAACAATCTCGAGGGTCCTGCACGAGGACACGACACTCGGTGAGCGTCTTCGCACTTTGTTCAGAGAGCAGGCCGTCACAATAGTAAGCATCCTCACAGCGCTCGGCATGACTATATCAACCCTAGGTCTAGCTATCACTAAGGCGGTGGTGCGGCGGCTGCGCCCGCGCCAGCACCCGCGTCATCCGGCTGAGCCAAAGAGTGGGTCAAAAAGCAACTAAAAGCCCTCGCCAGTCTCCTCGATAAATTAGCCGGAAAATCGGCTGCCGCGCTGCCTGGTTTGATAGGTGGTCTCGTCTCGCCGAGAATGCTTGGGCTTTAATCGTCGCGATCGCCGGTCTCCTACTATTCGCCGCCCGAGCATTCCTTCGGTAAAAACCAAAGCGCAAATAGTCCGATCGCCACGAGGGCGACTACGAGACCTAATTGTTCAACCTCGTGGGCTGTGACACTTTGTGCTGGTGTACTTTGCACTGTTGCATCAGTTCTGAAGGAACTTGCTATTGCACTTTATGCGGGTGTTTGCGGTTTTATGAAATCGGTTCCATGTTCCAGCACGGCGGTGCTCTTGATGATATCCGCGTTCACGTTCCCGTTACTTCCGATCTTTTGTTGGGCGGTGGCGATTACGATCTGATTATTGCATCCGTCAACCCGGTCATCTCGTAGTATCATATTGCTCGGTGCCAAATACAGACCTGTTCCAAATACATAGTCTACTGGGGTGCCAGAATTCTGCAAAAACCGAAGGTCATCGTTGCGGGGTCAAAATTCCCGGCGTTCCGACTGACGATGTGGTCGCCGGAGTGATCGTGTCTAAAATTCGTCTGCGTCCAAATCCCGTGGCCCCCGGCCAATTGTTCCTGAGAGGAAACCCTGCATCCTGCTGTTGCGCATCATACGGCGAAATTGAGCTGATTCTGCCAAAACTGCATCGGCGTTGCTTTCCACCCGTTCACGGTATCGAGAGTCTGGATCTTGGGCAGCCTATATTTTTAAGATGTCGGGGAAGTTGGTTTGAAAGCCTTTCCATCTGTTGTCACTGTTGTCCCAGCCGGGACAAATGTTGAGCTGCGAACTTGGATAGCGGGGTGCACCAGCTGGAGAACGCCCGCCTAAGCAGTGTAGACCCTGTTGTATACCCTGTATTGAGGGTGTGTGAGCCTTAGCTTAACCACTGAGCTGTGGGATGAGTGGAACAACAAGACATGTTTACTGCTTGGATATATTACTAAGACTAACGATAGTAACGACTCAGTGGCCGTTGCAGTCACACAGATATAAACAGAGCATGCGCACTGGATGCTGGGGTTCAAGGAGTTCATGGAGATAGTGTCAATTATATGGGCCGCGCTCTGTGAAAACCAGCCTTAATGACAACATTTTCGATTTTCACTTTTTTACATTTTCTGATGCGGACACCTTTCACAAACGATATTCTGAAAAGAAAATGTAATTATGTTTCATAATTTTTGTTTTATCTCACTTTTTGTAGCACCATGTGAATCACGCACGGAAAAAAACGTAACATCATCGAGAAAATGACGTTATTGAAACGGCGACGTTTGTACAATGCAACTCAACAGCCTACAGTACTTTGCTGATAAGCTACACTAAATGTATCTACAAGTGTTAGTATGTATAATATCAAACATTGAACAGAATACAACTATGATATGCACATGTAGTGAACAAAACAAACGCACCACTATCGATTTTAAATCTATAATTAGCCGACCTGTGGCTTCGTAATTTGCCACCATCGCCATAATAGATTCATATAAATATGTCGTCAGAAAGATACATTGCACTTATCTCAGAATTTAGGCCAGAATATAATTGACGTGATTTACAGTTAATTGAGACGTCATTTATTGATGTAGACATTACGTCACCAAAGACCAAAAACTAAACGGCATTCCTGGTGTTTGAAATTGTAAATTATATGCACATCGTATCGGTGATTGAAACAAATTCGTATTTTTTCTATAGAAAGAATGACCAGAATTTGGATAGAATTTGGATAGGCCTATGGCTGCACATACATAGCGCCCGATGGGGGGTCTAGTGGGTAGATTTTTAAACAAATTGAAAATCGACTGTCCATTCCTGACTCTCGGAATTATATTTACATCTCAGAAAGCGGGAGGAACGTTTTCCTGTGTAGCCAATATGACTGACGGACGGGCTAATGTACATGTACCCCGTACTAGCAGGTCTATGGTAAAATGCTGCGCTGACCCCCACTCTCTCGGCTGCCCACCGCCGCAACTGCCCCCCCCCCCCCCCCACCCCCCCCCCCCCCAACCCCTACACACCGAGGGAAAATATTGTTAGGCGTGTCCTCTTAAACAGTTATTGTGCGTGATACCCGTCTTGACACTGTCTATTAATTTACTGCCGGTACTGATTTCTTTTTGTAAGTTTTCTTCAAATTTTGTGTTCGCATTTATCAACCGTACTATGCAGATTCCTTCATACATTTGTTATTTTCATGAGTGATATCCGCGCGACAGCATACGTATTTATTTAGAACATGGAATGCATAGTTGTTAAAACAGAACATTCAGAGCAAAATTATCCATTACTGTCTATTTTTATATTTGTGTGGGTTTAAATTTTTGATAATGGGTTTACCATTTGAATTTGTTTTCTTCATAAACCTGCAATATGTATATATCAATGTCAGGAAAATGTGGAGCTGTCAGGGAGAAAAAATGACTTGGAAAGGGGGCGTTAAACGCCACAGGAATGTGTTGCGTGATAACATCCAGCAGGAATGTGTTGCGTGATAACATCCAGGGTATCACAAAGCCAGCTATCCACCGTTTGGCTCGCCGAGGTGGTGACCCTTGGTGTCCGTTTTCCTCGAGAATGTAATCCGTGATGCAATCACTTACACCGAGCACGCCAAGAGGAAGACTGTAACCGCCCTAATACACTAAATTTGACCCGATCACAAAATAGATTTCGTTGGAATGAGGCTCCACAGCCTGCGACATTTGTTTAGACGCGTTTAATCTGCAAATCTGGAATGTATGTGTATTTGCTTTATATTATTTACACGCCTCCGACTAAAAACCCCAAAAAAACGGCCCTTTATAAAAAAAACAAAGAACACAGACGTACATTGTTTAACACAATGCACATGTAGTAAGTAAATTAACAACGATCTGACAAAGTCGGACTTATTAAATATGTAAATGTTGGAGACCTGTGCATCTGTGCAGTCTGATCAGTGTCTGCAATGATTGCAAATATACTAGTAAAATTGCTATACATTCACATAATCATATTTACAAGTGGTAATCTTAAAGAATATTTACATTGTTATCAAACGGCAATCGTACGGCCGATTCAATGTGATTTGCTTAAGGTACATGTACAAGTGGTAGCAGATACATATACAAATCAGTAGGCTACGTCCCTGGCGGCTACACTTATGTTCGCAGTAAGAATGCATGTGACACAATACCAACACACTAAATACTAAAACATGTTTGGCCCAGTGTCACCATGATGCGATATGCCAGGCACTACCATAATTTTACATCTATGATACGCTTATTTCCAAATTGTATTGTGTTAATTTTTGAAACATTCTTCAGGCGAAACAATAAATTAAACGAATTAAGCCCTGTGCCCAGTTCTATTCGTGACCATTTTTATCCAGAATAGGTGTCCCAGTTAATGAGCCAACTGTTTACATTTTCGTTACTGTAATAAAAATAACGTTCGCGGGCACACTTCCACGTAATATGAACAGGACCGTTTAGCACAATTAGTAAAGAGCGCACAGATGCACCCCTGGTTCGATCCTCAGTTTGTAAGTACATGTGCATGTATATCTGATGATGGTCGCCCGACAGGGTAAGTTTGTTTTCTTTGAGTAAAATAGAAACATACAGACGCCTCCGTCTACGCCGACTACACTTGTTCCCGTGTTTGTTTGTAAGTGTTGTATAAATAATTATAAATAAAGTTTAAAAGAAATATTCGCAATATGATTACATAATACTGATTTTGTGATGTGTTATCTAAAAAATACCGGTCGTATGGTTATTTAGTTTCAAATGTCAGGGCACAAGTCGTCCATATATATTATAAAAAATCATTTGTAATAATATGCCCATTTGTATAAAAAATAATCGACAAAATCACTACGTGTTTCCTTGAAGGAAACCGAAAAAAAAAGACAACTTTCTGAACCACTATGAAAACAAATGTACAATTCTGCCACGCGTATCCAACATTAACGTATTTGTGAGCCACAATTAGTAAAGCGTATGGCTATAAATAGGACAACTTATTGCAATGACGCAACGATTTCAAGTGTCAAAATCCGACGTAACGTTTGTAAATTTTTAAAAGCGTAACATTGCGACGTCATTTTCAGGCTTTCATGACGTTGTCATTAAGGCTGGTTTTCACAGAGCGCGGCCCATATACAGGGTGTTGCCACTACATCTCGTCTGTTTTCAAAAAAGGAAAAAATATAAAAACATTTAATGATACAAGTTTCCAGTTATTCTAACAGTTAAATATCTGTTACGTTCTGAAAAAACTTCTCAGTAATTTAGAGTTATACTGTAATAATCTTTATGACACCCTGGATATGCAGTCTGGAAAAAGCAAGAACAATTGTCTATTTTCGCAGGTTTGTTCACACAGTTAATTGCGGTTATATAGAACATGTATACGTACATATCATTCATACAACATGCGCATGATCATCTCAATGTTCAACTCATTTTGTCCACTGGTCTCCAGTGTACAATGTGTTTGGTTTGGATACTCATCCTGATCGCGTCTTATACGGTGTCACAGTGGGCAATGTTTTCCTGGAAATTGGGTCATTAACCGGGGATGTCCGACCAAGCTTATCAGCAGGACATGAATGGTCAGTTTGGAAATTTCCATCACTGAAGTTGTTATTCTGTTGCTGACCTGCATTGTCCTTGTGCAAGATAACGGACGGTGGGAGTTCATTGACATTATCCGCTGGTTCCCGTTCTTTATTTAGGAAGCGTCTATTTCGCCGATAAACACCACCTTGCTGCGTGTGGACGCTGTATGACCTATCACCATGTTTCAAGGTAACGACGGCTGGTTCCCATACCTTGCCAAACTGTACTCTGACGCGGTCACCGACCTTCAGTACCGCGAGTGGAACAGATGTTTTGTCATAATAGATTTTCTGCGCGTTCTGCAATTTCAGCATTTGATTTCGCGCGGATTTTGTGTTTACGGCACGCGGTTCTAACTGCTTATTTGTCGATGGAAGGATTGATCTGAGACGTCTGCCTTGCAGCAATTGCGAAGGTGACAACCCACATTTTAGCGGCGTATTTCTGTATTCTAACAGCGGAATATATGGGTCCCGCCCCCCATCTTCCTTTGCTTTCTGTAAAATGCGTTTTGCAATCGATACATATTTCTCGCTGAGGCCGTTCGATGCTGGATAATTCGGACTTGACGTTTCATGAATGAAATTCCACTCCTTAGCGAAATTCGCGAATAGCTCAGATGAGAACTGCGGTCAATTATCTGATTTTAAACGCTCAGGAATGCCAAGTCGCCCGAAATGAACTTTGAGTTTCCGTATGACCGTAATACTTTTCGTGTCTGGCAGCAAGTCTACTTCGAAATGTCTGCTGTATGCGTCAACAATGACCAAGAAATCTTTACCGTCCCAGGTAAATAGGTCACATGCGGTATACTGCCAAGGCCTCTGGGGGCACGTCATGGGGTTTTAGTGGCTGTTTAGCGTTAGAGTTTCTGTGGCGTAAACAAATACTGCAAGTGAGGACATGCTCCGTAATCTCGGCTGTCATTTTAGGCCAAAACATAATGTCCCTCGCACGTCTCACAGTCTTTTCCGTGCCCATATGCCCAATGTGCACAGCGTCAATCATTTCCTGTCGTAAGAACTTTGGAATGACAATTGTCTGACCCCTGAATATAATGTCGTTTTCACAGGATAGTTCATCTCTATGATTCCAGTACTCCAGTACAGATTTCGGACATTCACGTCTGTTGCTAGGCCAACCAAACAAAATGGCATGTTTCAGCGTTTGTAGCTGTGCATCGTCTTGTGTTGCAAGTCTTACCAGCTGTAACTTCTGGTCACTAATTGGGAGACCTGTCAGAACAGTATGTACGTGCATGTCCAACCCTTCGATCAAGTCTGGATAAGTGTTGTCTGAGTAATTCCGTGACAATGTGTCTGCTAACGGAATATTCTTACCAGGTACGTGCACGACGTCAATGTCATACTGCTGAAGGGCTGAACGGATTCTTTGCAGTCTGGATGGACAGCTATGTAGGGGTTTCTTCATGATTGACACGATTGGCTTGTGATCTGACTCGACTATTGTATGTCTGCCATAACAATACTGTTTAAATCGAGTGCAGCCGAAGTATATGGCCAAAAACTCCTTCTCAATTTGACTAAGGTTCACCTCTGTCTGTGTCAGCGTTTTTGAGGCAAACGCGATTGGTTTCCCGTCTTGGAGACATGCAACCCCAACCCCTTTGACGATGCGTCGACTTGTAGCTTCAGGGGTTTCGTTGGGTCAAAGTAAGTCAGTACTGGGGCTTGCGTAATGACGGATTTTACCTTGACAAAGGCTATGTCCTGTGCACAGTCCCAGACAAGTGATACGTCCTTTTTCAATAAGGCACGCATGGGACTAGTCAGTTCTGCTAGATTTGGCGCGAATTTTGTCAAGTACGTTATCATGCCGAGTAACGTCTCGAGTTCCGACCGAGTTTCCGGTGTTTTCATGGCTTGTATCGCGGAGATTTTCTCGGGATCTGGCTTCAGACCCTCGGAGCTAATGATGTGTCCAAAGTATTTGACTTCCGGCAAACCAATGGCACACTTGTCGGGGTTAAACCTAACGCCCTTTTCGCGAGCACGTTGGAGTGCGTTTCTCAAACTTTCGTCATGCTCGGCTTTTGTTCTTCCGAAGACCAAGACGTCATCGACAATTGACGTCACACCGGGCATGTCGCCAAAGAATTCGTCTATCTTTCTTTGGAACACGTCTTGCGAACTGCGTAAACCCATCGGTAATCTCAAGTATCGGTAACGTCCTAGCAGCGTCATAAATGTTGTGAGTTTGGACGCTGCTTCCGTTAATTTGATTGCGTAATAGCCCTTTGTGGCGTCAAGAACACTGAAGTATTTGGCGCCCGTTAATTGGCTAATTACGTCATCTAACAAATCCATAGTTTCCCCGTTTTCGGCTTTTCGACGCAAACTAACGCGTTTACCCATTCGGTGGGCTCCGCTACCTTCTTGATTATTTGCTTTTTCTCCATTGATTGCAACTCTTTTTTGAGTCTGTCTTGCAATGCAATGGGAATTCGTCGCGGTGAACAAACCACGGGAACGGCATCTGGTTCGAGATGCAGAGCGCATGTGCCAGGAAATAGGCCAATGCCTTTGAATAAGTCACCGTATTCTGCTACAACGGTAGCCTTGTCTAACCCGTATCGTTCATCAATGGAATTCCGACTGTGTTTATCAATGGAATAGGTCAACTGCAGTAACCCGAGGTCAAGCGATGTCTGCAGAGATAACAGCGCGGGGGTGCTGCTATTTACAATATAGAATTCCGTAGTAACTGATTTGGACGCGTGGCGGCATTCTAATTTTAGCTTGCCTACAACGGTCAGCTGATCACCTGTGTACGACGTAAGTGTGTTCGCTGGGGTAGCAAGGGACCAATAATGTTCAACTTTCTATAGGCGGAGAGAGGCATTATATTTACTTGGGATCCGGTATCAATCTTAAAATCAACAGGCGTTTTGGAAGGGCCAATGGTCAGAGTGATAGACGCTGTATCAGGTTGAGAATCAAAACCACTCACCGTGTACACGTAGAAGTCTTCTCTGTCACTGTCATTGTTATCCGACTGATCATCGACACAATTGTCACTGTTTTGGCACTCATTTGTCACTAAATGTACTCGCTTCTTAGAGCAACAGACACTTGAAGTGGTCATTTTTTTTACAATGGTAACAAACAGCTCCTTTCGCTGGACAATGTGATCTGTTAGTATGTTTATTATGTCCACAATTTCCGCATATTGTCGAGGAAAACCTCTGTCGTTGTTTGGACGGCCCTGGTGTCGGTTTTCTGGACTCGTGTGGCGGCTGTCGATTGCTCGGCGTCCATTTCCGTCGGATGTGATGTACTTCCTGCTGCTCCATAGACTTGATTTGTTGCCGGGAATATTCGAAAGATTGTCCGATCTGGATAGCACGGTCTAACGTCAAGTCGGCTCCTTCATTTATTAATTTTTCGCTGATTTTCGGAGAGCTGGTGCCGAACACAATGCGGTCTCGCACCATTTCGTCCTGCTTGTCGCCGAAATTGCAGTCTCTGGCGCTGATCTTCAGTCGGGTGACGTAAGAGTTAATTGTGTCGTCATTTTGCAGTTGATTGTAAAACTTGTATCTGGCGAATATAGGATTTAATTTCGGCTGTGCAAAGTTCTGAAATTTCTCGTAATACGTATCAATACGATTCGCCTCGTCGGCACCAATGTCCTTCCACGAGATGTGGATCTCTCTGCCCTCGTCGCCGACCCAGAGAAGCAAATAGGCTATTTGTTCTCCTTCTGATTTGTCCTTCAGTGGACCTTGAAACATGAGTTTCGTATGTCGTACGAACTTCTCCCAGGCGTCGGGAAGATTTGAACTCTTCCAGTTCATGTGTGGCGGTTGCAAGCCACTTAATTCCATTCTCACTGAAATGTGACAAGTACGGAATGTTCCTGTAGTGTGGCGTCGAATCCACTATCCATTTTAAAAAAAATTTCTGACACCATGTTGTATACCCTGTATTGAGTGTGTGTGAGCCTTAGCTTAAACCACTGAGCTGTGGGATGAGTGAAACAACAAGACGTGTTTACTGCTTGGATATATTACTAAGACTAAAGATAGTAACGACTCAGTGGCCGTTGCAGTCACACAGATATAAACAGAGCATGCGCACTGGATGCTGGGGTTCAAGGTGAATACATGGAGATAGTGTCAATTATATACAGGGTGTTGCCATAAGTATGTTTGCTAAAATACTACAGACCCCGCCGACCAGGTACTGTGCATCAGAATTAAAGCCAAACGCCTTGGTATCAATGGATATCAAAAAAGATATTATCATGTTTGCTACGCTCACCAATGTTCAAAGGGAGGCTTGCACGCTTCAGAAGTCGATCGACAACTCTTGCGGGGAACGCCGCGCCGGCCTCAGATCAATCACCTTCACAGTCGGATGGCGAAATCTTGAGGAGTACCAAGAGTTCGGCTACATGAAGAACAAACCACCAATAGGTGTAAAATTATCACCAGGTATTTCGAGTTTGAGAGGGCTCCAAGCTTGTGTCACGTCGGAGCTTGATGGTCGAGCCAGCCTAGCAATCTCCAAAGCCACCGGACTCGCGTCGAGCCTGCAAACCTGGTACGGATCACCCAGACATTGGCCTTACAGCTCGGATTTACAACAACATACCCTTCTGACAATAAGGGATGGTTTAACCCAGGTGAGCACGTCACCGATATCCCAGTGAACTTCGCCTTCACGAAAACGCTCATGGTGCACCTGGATCAGCTGAACACATCGTACAACACGTTAGACGGAGCTCCCCGTACTCTCCTTAAGGCCACAATGTGGTGGTCTACCTGTTGACAAGCACAGCTAAGGGGAAAAATGTTAGAAAATTGTGTTTTTGGGCAATTTGTGCCCGATTTTCAATGGGAACAGCCATTCGGGTCGATAAATGGAACAGCCAGACACTTTTTACGTCTGCTTGTCATTGAAAGCATGGGCGGATTCAGGTGGGGGCGGACCCGGTGCCCCCCCCCCCCCTTAAAATTCGCCGAGTAAAGCTTTTTTACAAGTTACAAGGTCCGTTTCTACGTTCGCGTTGTGAATTTATTGTTTATTGGGGGTGCAGCCAAAAAATAAACGCGGGGCAGCAGCAGCAGAAATATTTGTGTCAACATTTGTCAAAATATGTTTGCTCCAAAATGCGCCAGAACGCAGGAAATGCGATGTAGATTTCAAAAATATCCGGGGGGGGGGGGCAATGCCCCCAGACCGCTACGGACTACCGCTATCCCGAGCTCTGCTCTGCTATCCCCACCCACCCCGCCCCCCCCCCCCCCCCCCCCCCCCCCCCACCCCCCCCCCTACACACACTCCCTATTCACTGTCGCTGTAGTACATTAGTCTTTGACAAGGATCACAGGCGAGGAATTAAGTGGATAATCATATCGTGTTGCGGAAACTGATGTCGCCATTTTAGAAACAACGGGGAAGGATTCGTGGTATTTTGTTTGGATAACGACTGGTTCGAAAACGTGAAGCTAACATTTCCGTTGAATGTTGGATGATAAAAACATCCTAGAGAGATGAGAGACTGGTTGGCGCCGTGACTAATAATAATATTCATTCGTGCGACATGTGTAAAGTAGGTGGGTGGGGTATGTTTTCTCAGATGTTGTATTTTAGATTCTGTTTGTTGTTGGTTACAAAGTATGTCGGAGATGTTTCTTGTTTGCACAAGTGTTCAGATGGCTATAGTTGTTTAAATAAACTGCTAGCATTTTTTTGTGGCTTGATATTTGTATTATTTGATTTTGTGGCACGCCATCATCGGTCGACTTTTGGATCAGTTTTTTTTCTGGCACTGAAAGGAACAATACTAAAATTAATTAATTGTTAATTCTCAAGTTGCTTTTCATTATTTTTGCTCTTTGTGTATCACTCTGTTTCGATTTGTTAAACTGAAATTACTGGTATGTGGACAACTCTCGGTGTTTTACCTTTATTTTTGGGACAGCCTGTCAAAATGTAGTTGCGAACGGTAACTTGCATTCTACTCCTGTACCATCCGTAGGCTGATTTACGATTCCACTAATATGCCTTCTCTGCAGAATAGCGAATCGGATCTGATTCGCACTTTAGCAGTTAATTGTGACATATTGGAGATATTTTCTGAATTTCCATCTGAAAAAAATATTAGTATTATAAAAGTAATACATACTAATAATTCTGAAACAAATTTTACTATTGTAGAAGGTTTAGAAAATTATTTTTGGCCTTTACAAAAAATGGAGCCCATCTTAACTTTTACATGTTGGAATTTGGCTGCCGCTGACTGGATCACTTGTTGATAATAGCTTAAATTTACTTTATCAGGTCAACTACATATGTAAATTTATGTCATATGTACTTGAATATGTTATTTTCATAATATTAACACGCATTTCAGTTCAAAACTATAGAAAATCTTTCACAAATTAACTGCTAATGTGCGAATCATACCTGATTCGCTATTCTGCAGAGAAGGCATATGAGTGAAATCATAACTGTGGCTACGGACGGTACGGGAGTAGATTGCAAGTTACGGTTCGCAACTAGTCAAAATGATGTTCGTTTACTTATTGCTCTCTGAAAATAATGAAAGTTCACGATATATTTGGAGGTTATTTTCACCACTAGCATTCAAAGAGTAAAATTTGACATGCTTTTCTCTGACTACTGTAGTATAGAGATTTAGGATAAATAACAGAATTCTGAAAAATATTTCAGTGTCGCTCTGGTGGATTACACAGAAAATGTCAACGTTGTCGTACAGGTTGCAAATGTCCGTTCTTGGTGCGACTGTTCTTTTGAACATAAAGTAGAACAGTTGTGTTGCAAGCATAGATACAAGCACCTGATTCATCACGGAGAATTTCAAGATGAAGAATGAAGATTGACAATTCTAATGGAATTCCATGGATTACACAGAAAATGTCAACATTGTCGTACAGGTTGCAAATGTCTGTTCTTGGGGCGACTGTTCTTTGAATATAAAGTAGAACAGTTGTGTTTCAAACATAGATACAAGCACCTAATTCATCACATAGAATTTCAAGATCAAGAATGAAGATTGCCGGATATTTTAAGATATTCATCATGTTTTATTTGTTATTTTGATTACCATTACTTTTTGTTTTACTAAACATGCTAAATGTAGGGCAATGGTGTTATTTGAGGGTCCTCATGTTTGATTCGTATCTCTTTGCGAAAGCAAATTGTCCAGTTCCGCGATTTCCTCCTTCGGTAGCAGATAACAAATGTTGCTCGCGTGCCAGGTGCGCGCATCCAGCAAGGGAGCTAATCGCAGGTGTGCAAGGGACATAATCATGCAACTACTAAAATTTGTAGTTTGGCAAAACTGTGACTTTTCGAAATCTATATTTCACGGACGCATCTGGTATTTCACGGGTGTAAGATAGATTTCGATTTCAAGGGTAAAACACGATAATTCATGGATAGTCATAAAATAAATATTGTTTTCAAAATGATAGGAAATTTGTCAAAACATAAAATAAAACCAAAAGTGAAAAAAGTACATGTACAAGTACATGTACAAGCACAGAAATAGTGTCTAATAAATAGAATAACAACCGGTCTGTTTTTGTTACCGAAAATATTTACCTCAACAGTGGGAATTGGTGATCTACTAGTTGAGATGCAGAGCTAAGGGGAAAAATGTTTTTTTTGGTTACCATGGCAACAAAGATATATATTTTTTTACCGACAATATTTACCTCAACAGTGGGAATTGCACAATGCTAGCAGTCGGTTTTCGGAAAAATGTGCCAGTCTGGCTCGTTATCAAGCTATGCAGCATCTCCCACACTGACCAAACTGTACTCAAACACGTCATTGCTGTTTGTTATTTGGCAAAATAATTTCGTCAAATATGTTTGTCTATCTGTCTGTCTGTCTGTGTGTGTGTCTGTTAATCTGTTCGCGGCATACAGGTCGTATTTTTCAATGTATCGCCATGCTATTTGCTACATAGGTCAGGAATGATAATCGGAAGAAGTGATTCGATTTTCAGCTAAATCGGTCAATTGGTTTTCCGTATAGACTTGACTTTAACTGTGAGTCACGGGTTCAACACTGGTTCCAGGTGCCAGACCTGTGTAGATAATTGTTTCTTAACTTTCTCATGAATATGCGAAATCCTTTGAAAGCTGGCAGAACTGACCAAATGATCACTACTGAGAGATTTCTTGACCGCTATTCCCTTTGATGTCCAGTAGATATGTTGGCAGTAATACACCCTTTGTCATCTGCTGTTTTGAATATTTCAAATATTTTTCCACTAAAACTTGTTATACCCCCCCCCGCAACTCGGGGTATACTGGAGTCCTCCGTGCGTGCGTGCGTGCGTGCGTGCGTGCGTGTGTCCGTCCGTCCGCGTCCGTCCGTCCGTCCGTCCGTCCGTAAACTTAACATCAGAGAAATATTGTTATAACTTCTATTTCCTTCATCTAAAATAGTTAATATTTCACACATGCATTCCTGTAAGACTCTACTACCATGCTGTGCCAAATCCACGACCGTCCAACCCCCGCTGATCCCAATGTCAAGGTCAAATACTTAGTCTCATTTACAAAAACTTAACATCAGAGATATTATTGTTATAAACTTCTATTTTCCTTTCATCTAAAAATGCTTAATATTTTCCACACATGCATTCCTGTAAGACTCAACTACATACGGTGCCATCCACGACCGTCCAACCCCCGCTGATCCCAAATGCAAGGTCAAATCTTAGTCTCTTTACAAAACTTAACATCGAGAAATATTGTTATAACTTCTCCTTCATCAAAATGGCTTATATTCACATGCTCCTGTAAGGCTCACTTACCGATGTTTTATGTGCAAATCCACGACCTTCCAACCCCCGCTGATCATGTCAAGTCAAAGTATTAGTCTCTTTACAAAACTAATATCAGAGAAATATTGTTATAACTTCTATTTCCTTCATCTAAAATGCTTAATATTTTACACATGCATTCCTGTAAGGCTCTACTACCATGATGTGCCAAATCAACGACCGTCCAACCCCCGCTGATCCCAAGGTCAAGGTCAAAATTACATAGTCTAAACTTAACATCGGAGAAATATTGTTATAACTTCTATTTCCTTCATCTAAAATGCTTAATATTTCACACATGTATTCCTGTAAGGCTCTACTACCATGCTGTGCCAAATCCACGACCGTCCAACCCCCGCTGATCCCAAGGTCAATGTCAAATACATGGTCTTTTTACAAAACTTAACATCAGAGAAATATGTTATAACTTCATCTAAAATTCTTAATATGTCATGCATGCATTCCTCTAAGGCTCTACTATCATACTGTGACATATCCCCGCTGATCCCAAGGTCAAGATCACATACTTAGTATCTTTACAAAACTTAACATCAGAGAAATCGGTTATGACTTCTATTTCCTTGCTCTGATCTGCTTCACATTCACGTTCGTGCCGCCCCCGCTAAGCCCAGTGTCAAGGTCACAAGCCCACACACTTTGACAATTTTACATATTTAGGGGTACCTGGGCCCACGAGGGGGGTATTCCGTAAGCCTCGCTTACTGACCAATCTAGTTACTCCAACATATTAGAATCACCTCATCGATTTCGCCAAATACAGTACATGCTTTGCATGACATTTCATTTGAGTTTCAGATTTCTCGCTTTCGCATTGTGCACTCATTCAGGGTGCACACACAACTTGTATATATTAATCATGAGCATATACGGCCCAGGTAGTTCCAGTGAAAGCTCAGAACAGGACGTTCCCGTCGCGGGTGCAGCCATCAACGATGGGGCGGCAATGAGAAGTATAGAGAGTAGCGTAGCGCAGGCCCGCAGAGACGCGGCTACGACGGTTGCACACGTGCAGCAAGTGCAAGCTCCAAAGCCCGTCATAACAGTTTGGGCCGAGCTGGGTGCGCTGGGCGCGAGGGCCTACGAATATTCATTCCGTTCCAATGCGAGCAACATATATACGGGATACACCATGGCAGCGTCCGGGACGGTTCTGCGAATGTTGGTCTGCTCGGTCAACTTTCGGGGACACGCTGTTACTGAAGTCCGAGTGAATCTCGTCCTGAACGGGGTAGAGCAGAAGTCTGGCGTCACCAAGCACGCGGGGCAGAGGTCAGGGTTTACGATATTCGATGATGACACTCCAATTAAAGTTCCCGCCGGTAGTGTTATTAACTTTGTAACAAAAGTTGCTGACCAATCGAGTTCAGCTACTGTAGTGACACTGTTAATAAAACTTGATTTATGACGAATGACGAAAAACTATATCCTCAGTTGCCTTCCGGGACGGCTGACCCGGCATCTTTTAGGATGACCAGGATTGTCGAGATACAACAGATTCTCCAGCATGAGGGAGAAACGCGGACGGGTCATGCAAAGAAATATAGACGGGCAGTCAATGTCGTCGAGGGGATGAAAACCACGCTAGCCTCAACTTCCGTTGTGAGCGGGATGGGGAGTGTGTCTTTATTGTCAACAGTCGCGGCCGCGCCGATCGCGGTGGCATTGAGTGTGGTTGCGGCAGGGGCAGGCCTGCTTTGCATGGCGAGCAGACTCGTGGCCCGCAAGCTCGAGGCCAGGAGTCGAAAGCACGACCGAATAGCAGTTCTCGCCAGGTCAAAGAAAAACAGTATCTCGAAGTTATCGTGTCGAAAGCGATAGCCGACAACGATATATCAGATAGCGAGTTCAAACTGGTCGTCGAAGAGATGGCCATGCACCAGGAGTTAAAGGCCGCGATCCGTTCCAAGGCCTGACCACAAATTCTCGCAGACGAAGACGTAAAAAAAACTCGTCATGGAGGGGAAGGCTGACGAGAGAAGGAATCTCCTCGCCCGTCTCGGGACGTGATATGCTTATTCGCCTGTCTGCAGCAGTAGAAGATCCCTCCACCATACAGTCCAGCTGTTCCGTCGACCCCACCATACGAGTATAAAACGTTCAGTTTCCCCGCTACAAGTACACCACCGTGATTATGTCACCCACCGAACACCATACTTATCGATAACCGCTAACGATTTGCATACACCAAGAAGTTATCGCGTTACCATGCGGCGCTGCATGTGCCACAGTCGCCTCCCTCATATATAGCGTGTCTCGATACTTAGCCGCATGTGGTTAGCGCCGAGTTTAATAAAATTTAAACAGCGAATCAACCCGGAAGACATCGTGTAAACTATATTGTATACATGTAACCTCGATAAGGCGAAATACACTCGGCTATAAATACACACATATTCATAACCCGTGTAATTGGAACATTCTCGTCTGCTTGGGGTTTGTGACGCGTGTGAAGTTCATCAAGAGGAAAACACTACACATCAGATCGGTTCGATCTTTCTAACTGACTTTCTGATTTGAATTATTACTAAACGATAACACTTGCGAGCACGTACTTCCTTACTAACCAGTTGATGCGTAGCGCGATTGCCCCCGCATGGTGGACATAGCAGTGACACGAATCTGGTCCCTACCCCGCAATGCCGACATAGACGAGGCGAAACGGACCCTCTTCGCATCCATGCCCGGTGATGCTTGCAATACTCGTAAATAACGGTACGGTGACATCTCTCGTGACTACCTTCTTCAACCACGCACAATTATTCTTAACTCGAACCATTGTGTGATGATGATATATACTGAGAAGAACAAAGGGGCGGCTTATCTCTAACATGTTGTCAGAGGTGGTGACATCTCGCATCACCATCTCCTACTAGACGTCACTATGACCTCATACAAACCCATTAGAACCCTTAATAAACAGGTGGTATCATTATGATACATCACGAGCATAACTGTTATATATACTGTTACTATATATATATACTTTTTTTTTTTAATTAATATTTTTTATTATTTTTAAATACAAACATGTACATACAATACAACACATGTATTATTAACTAACACACTGTGACTAAAGTCGCTATGAAATGATTGCACATGCACTCATTGTACTTGAAAATAAGTTTTTAGAGAAAGAGAAGACAAAAAGAATATAGAAAAGCATAGATGGTAAAGTACAATCAGGAAGAAGGAAGAGTATCGAAAAGTATAAATATGTCCCCTTTTGTTCACATCCGCTTGAATTGAGTTTTTTTTTATATATATTCGTTTACTTTTGTGTGGTTAGTGTGATTGAACCTTCCCTACTATGCCCAAAAAAACATACCTATGTTTGAAAACATCCCATTTAATGTTGTGTTGCTCAAGTTTGTCTTTTTTAGTAGCTATTAACTCTTCTAAATTTTTCCTATATTTTAAGTAGTTTATAAACGGTTCGAAAGCAATTTCCCGGTTTTCATATTTACATTTAATTATCAATAAAGTATTTGGCTAATATGAGTATAAAATTAAATTGTTTGTGCCTTGTGTGTACTTTCATCTATTCCTAAAGAAATACTTTGGAAATTTACAGCGTAAGTAAAACCTTTTTCATTCAAATAGGTACGTAACTGTGACCACATATGTTGTACATGAGTACATTAAAACAAAACAAATGTTTTATAGTTTCTACATTACATAGAGCAAAAATCGCATAAACTACTATTAATTAGGTTACATCGAAAGAGTAATTTATTTGTTCCATTCGTTCGCATAAGGTATTTATATTGAAAATTCCGCAATGTGGAATCTATAGTACAATTAAAGGTTGACATGTAAATATGTTTCCAGTTTAATGTTGGCTTCCGGAAATTCAGCTATCCATTTTTTTTCAGACTTTTTTTCTTCAGTGATTTTTTTTTCTGTTTGTATTGTATAAAGTAATTTATTAACGTATTTGCTTTTTTTTTGTACCCTTGATTTCAGTGTTTCAGACAGTTGTATTATGTTTATTTGTTCTGTTTTTATTGTTTCTTTCCATATTGGATTTATACTATTTAATATACATTGATATTTCATAAAATCATCATTTCTTTATGCTGAATAACTCTACAATATCACCGAATATCAGAAAAGTTTTTGTTCTATAATCGTATAATTGTTCGATGTACTTGATACCCTTATCAAACCAGTGTCTATGAAACAAAGTTTTATTTTGATGTTTTATATAGAGTTGTTCCAAATTATTTCTTTTGATACTGTATCTGTTTGAGAAGAATAGTTTATACAGTGATTTTTTTTTCTGTTTGTATTGTATAAAGTAATTTATTAACGTATTTGCTTTTTTGTACCCTTGATTTCAGTGTTTATAACAGACTTGTATTATGTTTATTTGTTCTGTTTTTATTGTTTCTTTCCATATTGGATTTATACTATTTTATATACATTGATATTTCATAAAATCATCATTTCTTATGCTGAATAAACTCTACAATATCACCGAATATCAGAAAAGTTTTGTTTTTGTTCTATAATCGTATAATTGTTCGATGTACTTGATACCCTTATCAAACCAGTGTCTATAAACAAATATTTTATTTTGATGTTTTATATTAGAGTTGTTCCTAAATTATTTCTTTTGATACGTGTATGTTTGTTTTGAGAAAATAGTTTATACTTTGCCCAAGATTTCAAAACATTGTTCAGGAATTTATTTTTCACTATGTTTTGTATGTCTTCCGGTTTCAAGTTACATTCGAAAATAAAAGTCCCGCCATATTTTTCAAGTATTTTTTCGTAAATTGCTTTCCAGTTCCCTATGTTAGTAGTATCGCATATTCTTTTTACCCATGAAGCTCTTATTGAAGTAATAAAACTATCGATGTCTAACATTTTTAGTCCCCCTTTTTCGTAAGCTTGAATAATTGTATTTCTTTTTACTTTATCAGGCTTGTTATCCCATAAAAATTGAAATAACTTGGTTCTTACACGTTTTATCATATGTTCTGGTGGATCATGTAAAACTGTCAATGGGTATATTAATTTTGGGGCAGCAAATGTTTTTATTACCGTGATTTTTCCGAGTAAGCTGAGCTTTCTGTGTTTCCATTTGTCTAGGCACTGTTCAAATTCTAAGATTTTTGTAAAAAAATTATGGTCATGGGTATTAATATTATCATTTAGGAATGTGATGCCTAATGTTTTCGCGCTGTGTGAGGTCCAAGTAAATTGTTTGTTGGGGCAAAATGTGGTTTCTGTATGTTTAAGAGCACCTATTCTCATTACTATATATATATACTGCTACTATAAACCTACTTGGGTTTCCTCCACGGCTCACATGGTATGGATGAGAACTTATAACCCTTAGAACCCTTAATACGCAGGTAGTATCATTATGATGCATCACGAGAATCAAACGATAATATATTACATATATATTATCTGAAGTGTGAATATGTAAACACAAAAGAGAAAAATTTATATATATATATATAAATTTTTGTGCTTACATATTCACACTATATAACTTATATATATATATATATATATATATATATATATATAAGTTCTCTCTCTATATATATATAGTGTGAATATGTAAACACAAAATTGATATATATATCAATTTTCTCTTTTGTGTTTACATATTCACACTTCTGATAATACATATGTAATATATTATCGTTTGATGCTCGTGATGTATCATAATGATACCACCTCTTTATTTAGGGTTCTAAGGGTTATAAGTTCTCATCCATACCATGTGACCCGTGGAGGAAACCCAAGTAGTTTTAAGAGTGGAAGGTGGTATCATTTTGACAACAGAAAATTGTCATAATACCATATTCTCATGTTTTTTGGGGATAAAAGTTGCGCCTCCCCCCCCTGTAAATTTCACATTAACAATGTGTTCTTGTAAACAATTACTGGATTTACATTTATTGACATATGCTGCATATATGCTCAATAAATGTAAATCCATCAAATGAAATTTACAGACTATTCTAAATCTATACATACGAACATTTTAGTCGTACGAAGTTTAGTGAAACGGCCCCCAGTATACTTGCGGTTTCGATAAAATATATGGGCCGCGCTCTGTGAAAACCAGCCTTAATGACAACGTCATGAAAGCTTGAAAATGACGTCGCAAAGTGAAACGGCCCCAAGTATACTTGCGGTTTCGATAAAATATTATATAATTATAATGTTCATATGTTGGATGTAATACCCAACATGTATGTCACAATTTGTGAAGATTGAAAGATTCTTTCTGGAGATATGCGAGTTATAAAAATGGTCCATGTTTTGTTGTTGTTATATATTTATTTGGGGGCAGGGTGTATTAATAAAACTCAAAATTAAAATAAGTCATATTGAACAATGACATAACTATTATCGTTGAAACACAAAATGAATAAAGTTTGCTTTACCTGTTAGTTGAAACTTTATTTGAAGACCCGTGTCCTTTAGTGTTATGGTAACCACATTGGTGAAGTCTCCTGTCCATTTGATGACCTTGACTTGACCTCCATATCTGGCTTTAAGTGAGGCAATTTCTTGTTCCTGGTCTGAAGTGTCCATGGTTACCACTGAAAGAACGGAACTTGGAATTAAACATCAGACCGCTATCTTAATTTTTTTGTCGTCTGCTGTTTATTTTCTATTTTCCATTTTTATCATCAAAAACATGCTTTGACAGCACTTTATAATAATTTACAACATGCGGAAACAAATCATATTCACACTACCTGAAGTGCTATATATGAATACTAGCTGACTATTATTGGAAGTTCACAGGCACGACAAAATAACAGTATTGGTGTAGAAATTGTCTGCCATACACATACACCCAATTCTGCATGTATGCTTCACAGTCAGCAACCACAGAAAAATGTTTACTGCTGTCTTATTTATTGTTAATATACATATATGTGGACTTCACTTTAAATTTAATATATATAAAACTTGTACGGACAAACATCTACATGCTTTCAAGCATTTTGCTTTGACTGTCGTCTGTGAAGCAGGCATGTTAAAATGAAGTGGCTAAAACACTCCAAACGCCAGACATTCAGCTTACACACAGACATAAAACGCGCACCATACATGTAAGCTAATAAAATTGTATTTCAATGTCTGTAATATGAAATATGAGAAAACCACCATGCACGTTAGGTGCTTGCTAAACTTTCGTTTTTCGACATAGGCAAGCATTCTGAAAATGTGCACTATATCGGATTACATGAAATAGAAGTCACGTAATTGAAAACATTTATGTTTATGGTTCTTTCTCTCTCTCTTTGTTTTGGAAACGGACCGCGAATGTCAAGTGGTTTCTCACGTATATGTAATCTATCCAGACTGAGTATGATTATATACTAGGAGCCTTGTATTCATAAGTGAACAACATCCACCCGCTGAAAAAGGGATGTATCCTTGATCAGATGTTCAGTCTGTGTTTGTCGTGCGAGTAGCTATCTCTGAGACTGAGCGGTGAACAGTGTAGACCATGAGCAGACTGCTCCATGACGCAGGCTGATCTGGGGCTATGCTGGGAGCCTGGTATCGAAATCGTAAGGTCCTTTTCTCAGCGGATAACCTGCAGACGATCCATATCGGTTTTGTGAACATGTGACTCTTGCAAATAGACTGAGTGCCTGGATTAACTTGTATGTGGCAGAGAGGCGAATGACGTAGACCCTGATCAGAATGCACAAGGACGCAGGTTGATCTGGGGCTATGCTGGTTGCCGGATACAAAATTTATACTTAAACGTTTAATTTTATATGACTGAGAGGCGAAACCCTGAGAAAACCCTGAGCGGACTGCGGATGAGCTGGGGCTATGCTGGGTACCCGGTACAAAATTCGTAATATCCTTCTCCTATCGGACATCCTGCATACGATCCACACAATGTGTAGGTTTTGTGAACCTGATGCAAACTGACTGAGTTCCTGGTTTAATATATGTGACTGAGAGGCGAACAATGTAGATCCTAAGCAGACTGCGCAGTGGCGCAGGCTGATCTGGGTCTAAGGTGGATGCCAGGTACAGAAGTCCTAATTAAGATTTTTTTTTCTGACTGAGGAAGCGAACAGTGTAGATCCTGATCAGACTGCGCATTGGTGCAGGATAATCTGGGTCTATGATGGATGCCAGATACAGTAGTCATACGAGATGTCCTTTTTCTCAGCGGACACACTGTATACGATCTGTATAAGTTTTATGAACCTGTGACTGATGCAAATTGACTGGGTTCCTGATATATGTTTGTTGGCATAACGAGTCCTACATATAGATAGCCAGTGGTTCGTGTAGTTTATTTTCGATGATGGAATTGATATAATTTAGACCGCCTAGCGGAGTACTATACTGGTCGCTACAACGCACCTCCCTTTATTGTCATGTTACATGTATCACTTCCACCACTACAAGCCTGTATACTAATAACATTTGTAAAGGTGTAGATACAGATGAGCCGGCTCGAATCAAGCCATCTCACCAGAACCTGTATTTGTGTGCATAGACACTTTCAGCATTTTATTTATTTAAACAAAAATGTTTTTCACTTTTGATTACTGGCCTAGTTTGAAATCACCATATAACAATTCATCACAGCTACTTAATGCTGAAAGAGTACAACAAAAACGTAGGACAGTAACAGATGACATGAGAGCACTGGATTAAAGTAAGGTCTACACTCTTCGATATACATCTATTGTTCAACACCATAGTGGTTCCACTTATTAATACCTGTTAACATGTATTGTTTAGTAAGTCAGTAAAACATATTTTCATAACAAGAACACAGGTCCATACATGTTCACATGCAAGATTGAAGGTGTGCGCCGGATGAAAAGGAACTACACTGAGCGCTTTGCTGGATGTTTTTCATAACTGTATACTATATTAGCACACTTTCTGACATAATATATTATACTGGTCTAACACTAGTAAATCATGTACTTCGAAGACAAATTTGGCCCATGCACGATTTTCCAAGTTGTCCATGTAAGAGTGCATTGGTGCGTTGACTAACTTGGAACTACACTGATCAGCATATGCCTATATATCACGGCATGTTAAATTAGCACACATGTTTTACTTAATATATTATACTGGTCTCACATTAGTAAATTATGTATTTCGAAGACAATGTTGGCATATGCACGATTTTCCAAGTGATCCATGTTAGAATGCATTGGTGCGCTGACTGACTTAGAACTACACTGATCAGCATATGCCTATATATCATTGTATAGCAAGTTTTACGTATCAATACGTGTGATACATGTATTGTTTTCAGCGAAGCCCCTTATATGATAGAAAAATAGTCCATGTAAATTTAAATGTGTGCAAAGTAGGAATTAAACTGATGATGTAAGTATATTTTACTATTTCAAAAGGGATCCTATATCAATACATTTATTTTGTATGCTGTTCTTAGCAGTAAGTCTGTGAAATATTATTGTTTTTGTTAAAAATATATCGCTGTATTAAGACATGTGCGCGCCTGCTAAATAAGAACTACACTGATCAGCTTAATACCCGGTTTCATATCCATTTTACATCATAGTAGGTCCTGCTTTGCAAGACCTATTGACACGTGTTTGCATGTACTATTCCTAGTAAATGACAGTGTGTGTACTGATCAACGAGTGAGCAAGCACAACCTGAAGTTATACTTCCCCTACCATATACTATGTTTAATATGACAGCAACCTGATGCCCAACCTGCCCTATCCGAATGTGCATATCGTCCGCAACATAGTCACACGTCATATTCAGTCTTTCTCACCTCCTCACCTATCCCACAGTTAATACCCCCTAACATGCAAATGGTCGTCCCTCATATTCAGTCTTTAATACCCCATGGCATATCCCATATATATAATCACAGTAAGATATATATGGCAACAGCAAATTGGGCCAATAAAATACTGTGCACGCAGTTTTGAAAATATATCAGATCCATTTCGACAATAAAATATCATGGATATAAAAATATGTAGTTGTAATGTCAATGGGCTTGGGAATCAGTTTAAATGTAAAAAGATTTTTAGTTGGCTGAAACAAAATAAATTTTCAATATGTTTTCTACAAGAACTCCATTGCACCCAAGAAAATAAAGAAATATGGAAAAAGCAGTGGGGTCAAGAAATATTTATTAGCGGAAATAGCTCTAACAGTAAAGGTATTGGAATTTTACTAAATTTGACCCAAACGTACGAAATAATAGAACACAAAGAAATAATACTAGGAAGATTGCAACTATTAAAAATTAAAATAAATGATTCAACTATAATGCTAATAAATATATATGGACCAAATACAGATGACACAGATTTGTTCACATCTAGTTATAGAAAATAATAGTGAAACTATAATTTTAGGAGGGGACTTCACAATGTACTAATTTTGAAGTGGATAAGCTAAACGGTAAAAAAAGATACAAACAAAAGGTGTTCGGAAAAAGTAAATGACATTATTAGTAATATGATTTATATGATATATTCAGGCTAACATATCCAGACACAAAACGGTTTACTTGGCATTCAAATCACAGACCACCAATTTTTTGCAGATTAGATTATTATTTTCTAATAAAATCTAATTTATTAAACACGGTTACGAACTGTGATATAATACCGGGATTCCTATCTGATTTTTCCGTAATTACATTAAGTTTAAATTTATCTGAAACAGTTAGAGGACCTGGCTATTTTAGACTAAACAATAGCATGTTATTACAAACCGAGTTTAAGCAACAACTAAAAAACGCAATCCAAGAAACAACCATAAATAATACCGGATGCAACACAAATACTATGTGGGAGTTAATAAAAGGTTCAGTACGTAATGAAGCAATTAAATATTCATGTAAAATAAGGAAAAAACAAAGAGAAAAAGAAGCGAACGTTGAAAAGGAAATAAGACAAATAGAGAAACAAGTAATTGAAAATCCACCCAACCAAGATATAGCAGATAACATAAGAAACGAAAAAAGTAAGCTTGATGATATAATTTAAGAAAAAACAAAAACAAAAGGCCTGCTCCTCAGATCAAAAGCTGAATGGGTGGAGGGCGTTGAAAAAAATACAAAATATTTCTCTAACTTAGAAAAAAAACGATCAGAAGAACGCACAATTAAACAACTAAAAATAAATAACAACATGGAAACAAATCATATTAATATTTTAAATCACGTGAAGCAATATTGTGAAGGTATTTATAGCGAAGATCAAAAGATAGATAATGAAGATGGTAGTTTTCTTAATTCAACACAGCAAATGCTAAATGCAAATGAAAAACAATTATGTGAGGTCTCATAAACGATCACGAATGTCAATCAGCTATGAAGGAAATGAAAAATATGAAGAGTCCTGGTTCAGACGGTTTAACTGCTGAGTTCAATAAGATTTACTGGAGTGATATAAAACAATATTACATGAACTCATTTAATTATTCTTTTGGAAATGGATCATTGACTGTATTACAAAAGCAAGGAATAATTACTTTATTACCAGAAAAAGGATAAAAACACGCTGGAGACCAATTTCACTTTTAAATGTAGATTACAAAATTGCCACAAAAGTAATAGCCAATGGAATAAAACAAGTACTAAATTCACTAATTAATGTCAATCAGACTGGATTCATAAAAGGCCGTTATATTGGAGAAAATGTACGAACACTCATGGAATTAATTGATGAAGCGAATGAAAAAAATAAATCTGGACTTATATTTTTTGCTGATTTTCAAAAAGCATTTGACAGCTTAAATCATACATTTATAATTAAATGCTTAAAGCATCTTAACTTCGGGGAATGACTTTTTCAATGGGTCTCTTTATTCTACAAAGACACAAAAAGCTGTATCTCTAATAATGGTCATGTATCAGATTATTTCAAAATTAAAAACTGAGTAAAACAGGGCTTACATTTTTATTTTATGTATAGAACTTCTGTCACGAAAAATAAACAGCAATGAAAACATAAAAGGTCAATTTATTGGTGGTAAAGATATAAAACAAACGACGCAAGTTTTACACTTGATGGTTCAGACAAGTCTTTCAAGGAATTGATTAAAACTTTGGAACATTTTGTCAAAATTTCAGGCTTAAAATTAAATAAATGAAAATGTACTATCTTAAAATGAATTAGGAATAAGTATAAATAACTCGAATAATTGGTGCAAAAACAATTTATATACATGGTCAAATGACCAAGCCTCTACATTAGGTACAATATTTACAAACGATGAAACGAAACTGCATGTATTAAATCTAATGCCCAAAATTAAGTCATTCCAAAACTGTCTACATAGCTGGAAAAAATGGAATTTAACATTGATTGGAAAGATAACTGTACTAAAAACATTTACATTTCCCAAACTTGTATATCCGCTAACACTACTAGAAAATCTGCCAGATGAAATAATTACGGAAATTAATAATTGCATGCATGAATTTCTTTGGGATGGCATACCAGATAAGATATCAAGGAAAGTAATCATCCAGAACTATGAAAATTGTGGACTTAAAATGATAAATATTCATGCATTTATAAATTCATTATAAACCTCGTGGATAAAAAGACTAAAAGGTACACACAATCAGTGGAAATGAGCTTATAATAACGAACTAAATAATCATGGTGGTAATTTAGTGTTCAAAAGCAATTTTAATCAATGTGATGCAAAACATATAATCAAAAAGTATACATTTTTGAGCCAAATTATTATCTCATGGAATAAAATTAATTTTAAACAAACATGCCCTCTAATTTCCAACGAAATGTTATGGCACAATACAAACATAAAACTCAACAATAACAATACCATATTATATTAAGATTGGTACAATAAAGGTATATTATATATTAAAAACATATATGACTACAGAATAAAGGACTTCTATAAATTTCATGATTTAAACAATTATATAATCTACTTAATGGAGATTTTCTGCGGTTCTACACATTGATAGGTAATATTAAAAAGGATCGGAAAGAAAAACTTAAAACAGAACCTATAAACACTGAACCACCTGAGTATCTAATTTCGATGAGATTAAACACATTAAAACACGTTGAAAAAATGTGAAAATGAATTGAACGTTCAGAATATTGATTGTAAAAATATCTTTTCGCTACCTTACAAATGTACTATAATTAAGTACCAAACTGAGAGAATTTCAGTATAAATACCTAATGAGAATCATTCCAAACAATTACTTGTTATTCAAATGCAAGATAAAACCATGCAACTTGCGTGAATGTTGCCATATATCAGTGGACTCTAATAAATACATGTTTTGGGAATGTTTAATCATTCAATAATTGTGGACGGATATAAATCAACAGATAAAATCAAAAGTACTGGGATATAACATGAATTTAACATACGAATACATCTCATTTTGCTACATTAACATATTATCCAAACAGAAATCTATATATATATATATACATACATACATACATACATACATACATACATACATACATACATACATACATACATACATACATACATACATACATACATACATACATACATACATACATACATACATACATATATATGGGCCGCGCCATACGAAAACCGGGCTTAATGACAACGTCATGAAAAGCGGTAAACGACGTCGGAAAAACGACGTTTCAAATTGTCTAGCGTCGCCGTAAAAGTTCACAGTTTTCCCTCCCATTTACGTTTACTGGTGTCAGTTAACATTAAATGTGGACAGAAAACGGAAAATGATAACTTACTGAAACTTTCACTAATATGAGACGCGATACCTTGTACCTCGGTACACATATTATGACGTCATGACTTGACGTCATGTACTTGTGACGTCATTGAACGTGAATACATGTTTGACATTATGGCCATGGTGTCGTGACAAACTATTATAGCAAGATACTTGCACGAGTTCCTCGCAGCATCATTGACTTAGAAATGCTTCAGGCCTGTACATTGTCGCCTAACTGTCGTTCTTTGACATTTTTACTCTTTTTCGTCGGTTGTCCTTATGGATTCAAAATAGTGAACGCATAATTTAACTGGCTACATATCAGCGAAGTCTTCGCTTACACTGCACTTTGATTCCTAAATAATTTTAAATATGAACAACCTAGTGTATGCCAACGATATTACCATCTATTATCTTGGTAAATTGAGACTTTTGAACAATCATATCCAGTACTTAGCGAATGATATGCCATTTAATGCCACTCATTTTATCATAAATGGAGGTAGACACGCAGCTATATAATGACATAAATATCCGTGGTTTGTATTGAATTTAAAATAAATGCATCAACATATTAATTGGAAATGTGATGGTCATGAACTTGCTTTTGTAGTCGAAAGTTTTTGGGTAGTATCAAATCATCAGTTTATCACTTGACTGCATACTATTGTAGATCAGGCGATGGTAAAGCGATCTTCAAGAAAGACACACGGCGACAATTATAAGGTATCACGCTACCAAATCTGCCTGGTATCGTGTTTTGTCACAAAGGTAATGTTATAAGCGGCCTACTGTCTACTTTGAAATATGTCGTCGCATACGAAATGTTAAATGATGTCGCTATTATTCCCCAAAAGTATTTCAGACGGCAGCAAACAACAGGGAAACTCTGCCTTATTTGAAAATTATTCATACGAAATTACGTTACTTGGGCCGCAATCCAAAACATAACGTTACATTAGCAACTGCAACACAAGCCATAAACATTATGTTCATACTTTGTCTTGGCCTAATGGGAGACACTTGGCCAGGCTACGAGATATCCAAATTTGGTTGACATGCGATCAAAGATGCCAAATCTATAGGACTTGTCCGGATCAATACCCCTTGTATACGCCGTTGATAAAAATGTCGTAATTTCGAAGTCCTTGATCTAAAACGTCATATCACTTCTTACTACGCGTCATAAAACTACTTCTAAAATGAAACATAATTGGGATACATTGATAATTTTGGCGGCATATGGCTTTTAAAAGATGTACAATTCAGAATACGCGAAAAAGTAAAAACTGAAAATGTTGTCATTAAGCCCGGTTTTCGCAAGGCGCGGCTCATATATTTTTGGCGTTCGTAGTTGTGCAAAAAGTACACACAAGATAATGTTGACTTTGCCCAAGGTTACGTGTCGTTTGTCAATTATTCACTAATAGTATAAAATTATACATACACTACTTAAAATCAACCTACATGGCAGGCCTATTCGTTTACTACTCCATTACGCTTAAACGTTCTTATTGACGTTGAAGTCGCCCGTTAATGTTAACGTCGTAATTGCGACGTCATTGAGCTAAAACGTCGTTTGCGTTCTACATGTACACGTGTTACAAAAATAATGTGACATGAAAAATAATTGAGATACATGATATTTTTTGTGGTATATGTCTTTTAAAAGATGCGCTATTCAGAATATGCAAAAAAGTGAAAAATTAAATTGTTGTCATTAAGCCCGGTTTTCGCATGATGCGGCCCAATTATATATATATATATATATATATATACATGTATATATACATATACATATATATATATATATAATATATATATATATATATATATATATATATATATATATATATATGTATGTATGTATGTATGTATGTATGTGTGTATGTATGTATGTGTATATATATGTGAATGTATGTGTATATATCTATATAATATATATATATATATACACACATTCACATATATACACATATATATACACATACATACATACATACATACATACATACATACATACATACATACATACATGTATGTATGTATGTATGTATGTATGTAGTATGTATGTATGTATGTAGTGTGTGGTATATATATGTGAATGTGTGTGTATATATATATACATACATACACATACATACATACATACATACACACACACACACACACACACACACACACACACGCACACACCCATACATACATACATATTAACATACATACATACATACAATTCATACATACATACATAATACATACATACATACATACATACACAATACATACATACATACTTACTATACATACATACATACGATACATACATACATACATTACATATACATACTTACATACATACATACATACATACACTACATACATACATACATACATACATATACATACATACATACATACATACATACATACATACATATATACAAATATACATATATACACCCTATACTATACAAATACTAAAAACTCATTGTTGCCCTCATAGATACTGGTACACTCCTACATGTCATTTATCGTGCCGATAAGGCGGTACACTCTGACAATAATTTTGTTTAACATAAAATTATATTGTTTTATCAAAATATAGCCAGATCGGTTGAATACTTGTACAACTGAATTGTAATTGTATAATGCATGTATGTATAAGTGTATATTATGTGTAACAAAGAGAAATAAAAAAGTAAATTACAAATAATTTACAACATGCTTTGACAGCACTTCAGAATCATTTTCATTGGAAATTATTCTAAAGTGCTGATGAATCATGTTTTTTATTGAGAAATAAGGCAATATATAAAAGCAACAGCAGACGACAATTGTTGTGAGTCGCGGTCTAAGGGTTAACCTACATCCAACAAATCATTTGAGGCAAGTCATGTGATTATAAATGATAAGAATATGCTCGATTCTTTTTTCAAGTAAAGTATTTAAAGAAATTGTGATATATTCTGTAAATTACGTCACGGGTTGGCTCCTGTCTAAATAGGTTTTGAATTGTACATGGGAAATGTGCACTCATTCTTTCGCGAATATATTGCTCTTCTAATGTCGCGCAGTTTTCCGCTCGGTAACTCATGTATATTTCTCCAAGAACTCCAAGAAGACTTATGTTATCTTATTTTGATGGATTTCTTGATCATTTATGTCGGGTGATAATGCCTGTTCATGATCGCATGGCACACAACTATGACTAGGATTGATCAAATACCTGATTTACAATGAAACGTCTCTAAACCGGACACCCTGGGGACCTCCCATGGTATCTGGCTTAGAGAGGTTTCACTGTCCATGCACGTCGCAACGGCTCGCTTTTAATATAGTTCTTGTATTGTGTGTTCGTTGAATGATAAAGAACACTTTTGGAATGTATTTACAAAGGTAACGTTAAATCCCATGTACATATTTAATAAATGTCATTTCTGATATTTTGCCAGAAAATTGTGGTTTTGTTTGTTGGGGTTATATATATATATATACATAATGGGTGTCCTGGACCAACTCACTACGTTCGTACTGGTCCAGTCCATCTAATTATGAATATATATTTACATGTATATCCTACTCTTAAATATAAGATAAAAAACATACTTGTGTAAACTTATTATATATAAGAACTCTGATCAAACAATATACTATCTATACAGGGTGTACAATTAGATATTAATCATTCTCATTTTTTCTACTTTCATCTAGGTAAGGCTTAATTATTTTAATGCATTTATGTTTTAAGTTTAACAGTACACCCCACATTAATAACATATCTGGTATTTGGCAGTTTTACCACCACCACATTTCTCTTATTTTACTTTTAGTAATGGTCTACATTGACAGCCATGAAATTTTTCTGCAAACATATAAATCACTGATAAATTTATCTATACAGGGGTCCTACCAATTATCCGGACAATCAATTTATCGGACAAATCAAAATAGCTGTTAATTAAACGCATTCATTTGATCCGATTTTGCAACGGACACATCTAAGTCACTCAGGTGCTTGCTGTTTCCATGCCAGTGTGAATAATATATCGCCAAGGTAAACATTTTAGTAAAATTTGCCGAAAACATTCCCCCACTATGTCCACAAGTTGTTTACAACGTCAAACGTCGCGCGGGGGCTTGTATCTGTCACTGCGCATGCGCATAATTTGAGGCCCCCCTATAGAGTGTTTCAATACTCTGTTGTGTGAAGTATGCAGACGATACGATGCATTCCTCCAATATCATTTTATTTTCAGACTGTTTAATACACAATGTACAATACAGAGCAGATAGGAAGGAATGCGAAAATGTATCATGATAGAAAAAGAACGAAGAGCTACTTATTCAAAAACAAATAATAATTGTTTCAAGGCCAAATCGCCCCAAGCCATTTCGGACCCAAGCCATTACACACCATTTCACACCCATATTCATTCGTGGATAAAATCGACAGGTGCGAAAACAGTGTACGAAACGATCATTACCGCGGAATTTCCACCAAATTATGAAGAGCTCAATCGAGTGCGCCCATTACGTCATTGCAGAGTTGTTCTATGAATACAATACATTCTATAAATGCGATGTTTTCCAAGAAGCGAATGGTGATTGTGTTTTCTGCAAAACAACACAATGCTGTTTATACTGGTTTTCAGGCGATAAAATTATGATTTTAAGGTGAGAATACAAGTTATAAGACGGTTATACATTTGTCCGGATAATTGATTGTCGATGTTACGACTGATGATCTGACCCAATTTTAAGTGAGAAAGATGGCACAGTTTGCTAAATAGTTTCCATGCGTTGAGAAAGCAAGAACCGATGATTGTTCTGTGAAAATTGTATGCCCGTAGCTGCTATTTTAAGAAAAATATCGTAACAAAACAGCCATTTTTGTCCGATAATCTGGAGGATCCCTGTAGAGAAACTAACTGTAATGATAGCACACAGTATGCTGTCAGGCTTTTACGCATTGTGTAATTCACATATTTAATCAAGAAAGAGAAATCGAAAGTGAATGAATACTTCGACAGTTCCTTTACAGATTCAGCCATGTTCACAATTAGATGTTATATATTAGGCTACACAGAATAGTAGTTATATCTTGGCAGTTCTACACCATAAAATTGAAAAAAAGCACACAACACCCACCTTTAGCCAAATAAGCCAAATAAACACCCTGTACATAAACGGTATGCACACAGATATAACAAGATATCAGTAACACGCCTGTTACCAGATAAATATCGAGGTATTCCGATTTTCAAATACTGGTACCCAGCGTTGCGCAATCGTGATTGTGGAAATGAGGCCTATGGACATTGTGACCAGTGTAGACCCAGAGCACACCGCGCATCCACTTGATACATAGCACAAGCCTGCCGTTTACATTTTAAATATAAATATCTGGATTAACAGAGCTTATTTAATAACTCTCGTTTGCTTACAATGTCATTTTTTCCCAGCAGATTGCCATACTTGTGTAACACACACGTATAATGGTCACATGCATGTACAGATATTATTTTACCGCCGGTATTGATCGTTGTCATGGTTTTTTATGTTAATATAATAATTAAATGTTTAATTTATTCCATATAGTGTGGATTAACTGCATTAACGGTATGCATTTTAAGTTTCTTATTCTTAACTGTAGGTGGTTGCCAAAATAATTTCCACCCAAGAAAAGCACCAGCAGTTAACGCTATGCCAGAAATCAAATACATGTATGTCAAATTTGATTTTGTTTTATGTACAATAACCGTGAGAGGTTCATCGTCAGGGGTTATATCTTCTTTTTTATTATATATTATTTTATTTGAACTTTCTTGTTTTACTTTACGCACAGCTGCACCCTTTTTGCCAGCTTCCGCCCGTTTTGGATTCTTTGTTACTTGTTTAATCTCCTCCTTTAGCTCTTCTTCTTCAGGTATCTGTTGATGGTTCTCCATTTTTTATATTTATATCTTTCATATTTTTAAATTGACAATATTTAATTGTTGTAATCATTGTAGTAATTGGTGCCAAAAATGCACCGAATTTAAATTATAGCTCGCAGCAAGTCGTACTTAGAGCGTGTTCAACAAAATGGTCATCCTCCAAGGCAGATACTAGCTTGCTTTGATTTCCTTCGGGTATAGGTAGAACTTTACCAGCTATCATTGCATACACATTTAATATAGTATGTCCAAGTGTTTTTTGTCATTGAAGCACCTAAGCTTCATATATGTTGTACAGTTTTAGAACTTGTTCATTCGGCATATCATCTAGCTGCGAAATACTTATATCTGCACCCAGATACTGAATAGATTCCCCCTTGAAATAATTGAAGATAACCGTTGTTTTATGTGGTCTATATTGGCTTCATTATCAGTACTCCCATCATCAATTAATTTCTGAATAAGCTCGTCACATTCCATTTTTTTTATGTAATATGTTTTTAATTTTAAAATAAACCCAGACACAGCCAAGTATTATAATCAATAATTCTATAAATATCAATATAACAAACATTATTTCTATTACTACTATTTAAGTTAAAATTTAGCTTAAGATTACTCGGTATTACTTATTTGCTAAGGAGTTCTCAACAATTTTAGCTATGAAATTACTCAGCAAAGCTAAGCTAAAACAAGCAAAAACAAGCTAAAACAATCAATACTAAGTAATAATAAGCAATCTTCAGCATTTCTTAAGTAATTTATACCCAGTAGGTTGATCAGTTCTAATACGCAATTTAGAATGTTTTGTTTTCGACAACTCTTTCCTTATTTTGTTTCTTTCCTCCAGGGTTGGAATAACATCATTTTCTCTCAAACAGTCCTCAAAACTATCTCTATCTTTCGTATAAAACATACACATCCATTTTGTATGTTATCTTAAGTCTTTTAAGACTGAATTAGTAGTAGTATATAGGGAGTCAGTTCATTACCGCGGCGGCTCAGGAATAGATTAGAGGTCACATTCCCCCCCAAGGGGAGAATATTTCACATAAATTAAGGTTAATTTACAGAGCAAAAAGTGTCTCCCAACAAGAAAAAAAGACCGTGTTGTGAAACGGGGTATCTTTTTTTATTTTCGGAACACTTTAATCACAACACGAAAAAGTAGCCGAAAACATCCACCTTTTTGTAACTAGTTTTAAACTAATCCGCCTCATATTTTGGTTTTTCAAAAAGTGGCCTAGGACCCGCATGCCGTTTTTGGAAAAGTACCCGAAAATGGTAGTCGAAATAGGGTAAAATAGGGGTCTATAGTAGTATTTATAAAATGTGTTTTTCCCGTGGGAGGGACTTATTATTTTATCAAGTTTGATAAAATAGAAATGTTCGTTAATGAAAATTAAACTTTAAAAGAGCGTTCAATTAAAGAAAAGCCACACTTAAATATAATTAATATAATTATATTCCTGGGAAAATATTATATTTGCTCAGATATAAGAGAAAAAATTAAAAATGTCACACAACAAGAAAAAATGTATAGCCAAATCAGTCCCTAAAATTCCTCACACAACCACTAGTGAGATACGTAGGGTTGATATACAAAGCCCTTCCCTAAAAATCAGAGAGCTTCGCTCTGAGTTGGTGAGGATGGGAGTTGTATTTTCACGAAGGTTGAGAGAGAAGGGGCTTACAAAACTTATAAACGAGAGAAAAAATGAGGAGTACACGAAAAGATTTCACAGAGCCCACACCCGAGGGGTGTTCAAGGGAATAGAAAATAAAGATAGAGAAAAGATTGCACAGAGGCTGGCAGATGAGGCCTCTTTTAGTATTAGGAGTAAAAATATTGAAAAAGCAGAAAAGAGAGTTCCGAAAACAGATTTAATACAAAATATAGTGTCCGAGGGGGAGGAAATATTAGAAGATTACAAACAGAAAGAAATAGAAATAGTGAAAGGATGTAGGGTGGATACAGTAAAACTTCGAAGAAAGCTTCAAAGGGACAACACCGATAGAATAATGAAGGCATTGGAACCCATGTTAACCGGGAGTTTTTATCTTAGGTACTCGTTTTCTTATAGATTGGAGCATATGGAGGAAAAAGATTCGAAAGAAAGGGCTAAAACTGTAATATTTTATAAAAAAATTAAAGGAAGTACGTGGTTCAGGGATTACGAAGAAGTTTCCAAATGGGTTACGAAACAGGAGGAGGAAAGACTAAATATAGATAAAATAGATAGACCAAATACCAAATGGAGCTTCGCAAGATGGATAGCTGTCTGGGTAAAAATAGTACACTGCACTTCCACAAACGATACGGGAATGAAGTCCGAAAAGGTAGCCGGAGGAAGACTGCCAGAGTGGTTACGATACAAAAAAGGAATTAAACCACTAGATACTTTTAACGATGATCGCTGTATATTTAGATGCTTGGCACTTCATACTACAGAAGGGCTACGAGCGGACAGAAGTTCCACAAAGACGGAAGATTTACGATACACATACTTGAAATTCTGTGAAACGAAAAGGCGCGAACTACCAACCGGAGCAATACCATTTAAGGACATCAAGAAAATCGAAGAGTGTTTTAAAATAGGAATAGACGCGTACGAACCAACAGAAGATGGAACGTGGTTTTTAAGAAACGTTGCCGCGCACCACGACGAAGTCGGTACAAAGAAAATGAAAATTGGGGTTTACGGAGACCACGCATTTTTAATTACAGACATGAACAAAGCATGTAAAAATTATTGTTGCTCGGAATGCAACCAACGCTTTACAAAGTCGAGCAACCTACTTCGTCACGCAGCAACATGCATGAAGGGGGAAACGTTAGTCTCTTGTAAAGGAAATAAAATTGATAGACCACTATCGGCGTTTGAAAAAGCATTTTACCCAAGGCCTAAATGTAGCAAGAAATCTCTCACTTGGATACAATTTTTCGAGGGACCCCACATTCATACGGCGGTATGTGGACACGAGGGAGAAAGAGTTGTAGCCGGAGCTCCATTCGACGGGTTTTGCGGGGAAACTGGAACTGTGTATCAATTTCACGGATGCCATTGGCACGGCTGTCCGTAAACATTGCAATGGATAGGAAAAGAAGAGAGGTTGCTTACCCAAAAAACGACCGCACACGATGAGGAAACCGGAAAGGGTAAACCGTGTGAGTTTCTTTGGAAAGGTTTGGGGGGTACAAACCAACAACCACAGAAATCTCGCCGGAGATTCAACTACCCCCCACAATTATTTACCCACACCAGATTGTGTAAGATTTTGAATCTTACATGGATGATTCGAACGAGAAAAAGAATCCATCGATAGACCTGGAGTTTTTAAACACGCACACTCCAATAAGTGTAAGTATCAGGGAAACACTCTCTAACACAACAACTCACATTTGTGAAGCGGATACTTCAAAGTTAGTACAGCTGTTTATTGAAGAATTGGAAAAAAGGAGGGAAGAAATTAGTGAAGTAATTGGAAAGGACCCCGTTTACGGGTACAACAGAGTTTTAACAGACTTCCAGGTAAGCAGAAGAAAGAAATACAAAGATGGATTTCGCAAGTTCCCGTTCTAGGGTTTAACTCCAGTTCCTACGATATAAATTTAATAAAGAAACACTTAGTAGGGATCCTGGCCGATTCAACAAAGAAAGCAATAGGTTGGAAAGAAAAGCTACAAGACTATTTTTAATATTTACTCCGAAGTTCAGGTTTCTAGACGTTATAAACTATATCTTTCCCCAACGATTAATTATGTAAGTTGGATTAGAGCGTACGGATGTGAGGGAGAAAAATCCTTCTTTCCATACGAATGGTTCGATTCTCCCGAAAAGCTGGATTACGAGGGATTACCTCCACTAAAATTCTGGTCTAACAAACTTAACCCGGACCAAATGATTACAAAAAAAGAATTGAAAGAATGTAACGGGATTTTCAAAGCACAAGGGATGAAGACGTTTCGAGATTGGTTGAAATGCTACAACAACTTGGACGTAGAACCGTTTTCAGAAGCCGCAGGAAAAATGGCTCAATTTTATAAAACAAAAGGGATTAACATGTTTAAAGATGAAGTTACACTTCCAGGAGTTGCTTTACAATACATTCTTCGAGGAACCGTAAAAAAATATGTAAAACCGTACGAAACCAAAGAAAGCAGAGCCGCAGACGCGATCTGCCCACCACTGTTTGCACCCGAAAAAGAGGTATATGAAATGATGAAAGGAGCTTTGGTAGGAGGTCCTTCAATCGTATTTACAAGACACGCCGAAGCTGGAGTTACTAAGATTAGATCCACACCAGACGGGGAGGGAAAGCTCTGCCAATCTGTGTTAGGGTTTGACGCGAACGCTTTATACCTCTCCACGTTGAGTAAAGTAATGCCGTGTGAACAGGGACGCCTATTCAAAGTACCACACCCATGTAACACACAAAAGCTCGCCAATTTCTCCGAACAGGTTTTATTTGAGGAATGGTTTGGATTTGCAAAAGTTGATATAGAAGTTCCTCCAAATCTTAAAGAGAAGTTTTCCGAAATGTCTCCAATATTTATAAATCGCGTTGTTGAGGAAAACGAAGTTCCGGAGTACATGCTGGATTATTTACGAGACACCAATCGCACAAGAGGGGAAGGTAGAAAGCTAGTTGGGGCGATGTCGGCAGAAAAAGTATTGTTATACGCACCACTTTTAAAATGGTATTTAAAACACGGATTAATAATAACAGGACTTCACAGAGTTATAGATTACAAAGCAGGAAAACCCTTTTAATGGTTTGTCAAAGAGGTTACAGCCGCACGGAGAGCTGGAGACGCTGATAGAGCAAAAGCACCAATTGCCGAGATAATGAAACTACTAGGCAACTCCTGCTGCGGAAAAATGATTGAATCACCCGAAAATCACTTATTCACATCCTACACGAAGGATGAAGCTTGTGTTGACAATGCTTTGAGATCCGCGTATTTTGAAGATCTAGATGAAATAGGAGACGCGTACGAGATATCCTCCAGAAGGGTTATTTCTTCAATGACTCGGCCCTTTCACTGTGGAATTGCCGTCTATCAACTCGCCAAACTAAGAATGTTAGAGTTCTACTACGATTTCCTGGATAAGTACGTCGATAGATCTGATTTTGAATTAATACAAATGGATACTGACAGCTTGTACATGGGAGTTAGTGGAAAAAACGGAAATTTAGATGACATGATAAAACCGCACATGTTAGAAAGTTTTAACAAAAATAAATACCAATGGTTAGCATGGGATAAATGGAGTAATAGAGAACCAGGACTTTTCAAGACAGAGTATAACGGAGATCGCGCAATCGCGCTGTGCAGCAAGTGCTACGCTGTTGGGCAACCGAAAACATCTCAAATAAAACAAATCAAGCAAATCTTGAATAAGATATGCCGAAAACTTTTATTAGCCGAGAAGCGTTAGTAGATATTCTACAATCTCGTGGGTTTATTCCTGCCTACGAAATTAAAAAGAAGTATCATATTGGATCAAGACGGCTTACAGAGATATGGAAGTGTGTTGAGTTTATATTGACCCTATCGAGAGAAGATTGGAAAAAGACAAAGGAGAAGGTTGTGGTTCCTGTTAAAAAACGCGTGAGTGTATAACTCCCGAGTCTTGTGCCCCACGCATTTTAGTAATCTAAATAATTTGAGCTGGGTGGTGAGAGTGAGAGTGAGAGTGAGAGTTGTTATTATTTTTTAGCATACATTTGAGAATGTTGTTCATTTTATCGTAAAAAAGGCCCCCATAATTTATACTTTTTGAAAAACAACCCCTCTACATTTTCATAAATGGCTTCCTAAAGCGGTTCTGTGTGAATTCCGTCTGGTAAAACTCTTCTCTTATCGTAGTAGGCGGAAAGTCCTAGCTTATTCTGTGTGTATGTTTTCATAAATCCATCCTTCATTCTAAACCCTCTATTTGTGCCCCGATCTATTCCGGCGTGGTGTAGGGCGTCCTCATACCTTCACCATGTAAGAGTGTTTTGTCTTGCGGATAGTCCTTTAGCCGAATGTTTTATTTGAGATATTTTCGGTTGCCCAACAGCGTAGCACTTGCTGCACAGCGCGATTGCGCGATCTCCGTGATACTCTGTCTTGAAAAGTCCTGGTTCTCTATTACTCCATTTATCCCATGCTAACCATTGGTCTTTATTTTTATTAAAACTTTCTAACATGTGCGGTTTTATCATGTCATCTAAATTTCCGTTTTTTCCACTAACTCCCATGTACAAGCTGTCAGTATCCATTTGTATTAATTCAAAATCAGATCTATCGACGTACTTATCCCAGGAAATCGTAGTAGAACTCTAACATTCTTAGTTTGGCGAGTTGATAGACGGCAATTCCACAGTGAAAGGGCCGAGTCATTGAAGAAATAACCCTTCTGGAGGATATCTCGTACGCGTCTCCTATTTCCTCTAGATCTTCAAAATACGCGGATCTCAAAGCCTTGTCAACACAAGCTTCATCCTTCGTGTATGATGTGAATAAGTGATTTTCGGGTGATTCAATCATTTTTCCGCAGCAGGAGTTGCCTAGTAGTTTCATTATCTCGGCAATTGGTGCTTTTGATCTATCAGCGTCTCCAGCTCTCCGTGCGGCTGTAACCTCTTTGACAAACCATTCAAAGTGTTTTCCTGCTTTGTAATCTATAACTCTGTGAAGTCCTGTTATTATTAATCCGTGTTTTAAATACCATTTTAAAAGTGGTGCGTATAACAATACTTTTTCTGCCGACATCGTCCCAACTAGCTTTCTACCTTCCCCTCTTGTGCGATTGGTGTCTCGTAAATAATCCAGCATGTACTCCGGAACTTCGTTTTCCTCAACAACGCGATTTATAAATATTGGAGACATTTCGGAAAACTTCTCTTTAAGATTTGGAGGAACTTCTATATCAACTTCTGCAAATCCAAACCATTCCTCAAATAAAACCTGTTCGGAGAAATTGGCGAGCTTTTGTGTGTTAAATGGGTGTGGTACTTTGAATAGGCGTCCCTGTTCACACGGCATTACTTTACTCAACGTGGAGAGGTATAAAGCGTTCACGTCAAACCCTAACACAGATTGGCAGAGCTTTCCCTCCCCGTCTGGTGTGGATCTAATCTTAGTAACTCCAGCTTCGGCGTGTCTTGTAAATACGATTGAAGGACCTCCTACCAAAGCTCCTTTCATCATTTCATATACTTCTTTTTCGGGTGCAAACAGTGGTGGGCAGATCGCGTCTGCGGCTCTGCTTTCTTTGGTTTCGTACGGTTTTACATACTTTTTTACGGTTCCTCGAAGAATGTATTGTAAAGCAACTCCTGGATGTGTAACTGCATCTTTAAACATGTCAATCCCTTTTGTTTTATAAAATTGAGCCATTTTTCCTGCGGCTTCTGAAAACGGTTCTACGTCCAAGTTGTTGTAGTATTTCAACCAATCTCGAAACGTCTTCATCCCTTGTGCTTTGAAAATCCCGTTACATTATTTCAATTCTTTTTTTGTAATCATTTGGTCCGGGTTAAGTTTGTTAGACCAGAATTTTAGTGGAGGTAATCCCTCGTAATCCAGCTTTTCTGGAGAATCGAACCATTCGTATGGAAAGAAGGATTTTTCTCCCTCACATCCGTACGCTCTAATCCAACTTGCATAATTAATCGTTGGGGAAAGATATAGTTTAACGTCTAGAAACCTGAACTTCGGAGTAAATATAAAAATAGTCTTGTTAGCTTTCTTTCCAACTATTGCTTTCTTTGTTGAATCGGCCAGGATCCCTACTAAGTGTTTCTTTATTAAATTTATATCGTAGGAACTGGAGTTAAACCCTAGAACGGGAACTTGCGAAATCCATCTTTGTATTTCTTTCTTCTGCTTACCTGGAAATCTGTTAAAATCTGTTGGGTACCCGTAAACGGGGTCCTTTCCAATTACTTCACTAATTTCTTCCCTCCTTTTTTCCAATTCTTCAATAAACCGCTGTACTAACTTTGAAGTATCCGCTTCACAAATGTGAGTTGTTGTGTTAGAGAGTGTATCCCTGATACTTACACTTATTGGAGTGTGCGTGTTTAAAAACTCCAGGTCTATCGATGGATTCTTTTTCTCGTTCGAATCATCCATGTAAGATTCAAAATCGTACACAATCTGGTGTGGGTAAATAATTGTGGGGGGTAGTTGAATCTCCGGCGAGATTTCTGTGGTTGTTGGTTTGTACTCACACTCCCAAATCCTTTCCAAATGAAACCCTTTCCGGATTTCCTCATCGTGTGCGGTCGTTTTTGGGTAAGCAACCTCTCTTCTTTTCCTATCCTTGCAATGTTTCGGACAGCCGTGCCAATGGCATCCGTGAAATTGATACACAGTTCCAGTTTCCCCGCAAAACCCGTCGACTGGAGCTCCGGCTACAACTCTTTCTCCCCCGTGTCCACATACCGCCGTATGAATGTGGGGTCCCTCGAAAGATTTATCCAAGTGAGAGATTTCTTGCTACATTTAGGCCTTGGGTAAAATGCTTTTTCAAACGCCGATAGTGGTCTATCAATTTTATTTCCTTTACAAGAGACTAACGTTTCCCCCTTCATGCATGTTGCTGCGTGACGAAGTAGGTTGCTCGACTTTGTAAAGCGTTGGTTGCATTCCGAGCAACAATAATTTGTACATGTTCATGTCTGTAATTAAAAATGCGTGGTCTCCGTAAACCCCAATTTTCATTTTCTTTGTACCGACTTCGTCGTAGTGCGCGGCAACGTTTCTTAAAAACCACGTTCCATCTTCTGTTGGTTCGTACGCGTCTATTCCTATTTTAAAACACTCTTCGATTTTCTTGATGTCCTTAAATGGTATTGCTCCGGTTGGTAGTTCGCGCCTTTTCGTTTCACAGAATTTCAAGTATGTGTATCGTAAATCTTCCGTCTTTGTGGAACTTCTGTCCGCTCGTAGCCCTTCTGTAGTATGAAGTGCCAAGCATCTAAATATACAGCGATCATCGTTAAAAGTATCTAGTGGTTTAATTCCTTTTTTGTATCGTAACCACTCTGGCAGTCTTCCTCCGGCTACTTTTTGGGACTTCATTCCAGTATCTTTTGTGGAAGTGCAGTGTACTAGTTTTACCCAGACAGCTATCCATCTTACGAAGCTCCATTTGGTATTCGGTCTATCTATTTTATCTATATCTAGTCTTTCCTCCTCCTGTTTCGTAACCCATTTGGAAACTTCTTCGTAATCCCTGAACCACGTACTTCCTTTAACATTTTTATAAAATATTATAGTTTTAGCCCTTTCTTTCGAATCTTTTTCCTCAATATGCTCCAATCTATAAGAAAACGAGTACCTAAGATAAAAACTCCCGGTTAACATGGGTTCCAATTCCTTCATTATTCTATCGGTGTTGTCCCTTTGAAGCTTTCTTCGAAGTTTTACTGTATCCACCCTACATCCTTTCACTATTTCTATTTCTTTCTGTTTGTAATCTTCTAATATTTCCTCCCCCTCGGACACTATATTTTGTATTAAATCTGTTTTCGGAACTCTCTTTTCTGCTTTTTCAATATTTTTACTCCTAATACTAAAAGAGGCCTCATCTGCCAGCCTCTGTGCAATCTTTTCTGTATCTTTATTTTCTATTCCCTTGAACACCCCTCGGGCGTGGGCTCTGTGAAATCTTTTCGTGTACTCCTCATTTTTTCTCTCGTTTAAAAGTTTTGTAAGCCCCTTCTCTCTCAACCTTCGTGAAAATACAACTCCCATCCTCACCAACTCAGAGCGAAGCTCTCTGATTTTTGGGGAAGGGCTTTGTATATCAACCCTACGTATCTCACTATTGTTGTGTAGGAATTTTAGGGACTGATTTGGCTATACATTTTTTCTTGTTGTGTGACATTTTTAATTTTTTTCTCTTATATCTGAGCAAATATAATATTTTCCCAGGAATATAATTATATTAATTATATTTAAGTGTGGCTTTTCTTTAATTGAACGCTCTTTTAAAGTTTAATTTTCATTAACGAACATTTCTATTTTATCAAACTTGGTAAAATAATAAGTCCCTCCCACGGGAAAAACACATTTTATAAATACTACTATAGACCCCTATTTTACCCTATTTCGACTACCATTTTCGGGTACTTTTCCAAAAACGGCATGCGGGTCCTAGGCCACTTTTTGAAAAACCAAAATATGAGGCGGATTAGTTTAAAACTAGTTACAAAAAGGTGGATGTTTTCGGCTACTTTTTCGTGTTGTGATTAAAGTGTTCCGAAAATAAAAAAAAGATACCCCGTTTCACAACACGGTCTTTTTTTCTTGTTGGGAGACACTTTTTGCTCTGTAAATTAACCTTAATTTAGGTCAAATATTCCCCCCTTGGGGGGAATGTGACCTCTAATCTATTCCTGAGCCGCCGCGGTAATGAACTGACTCCCTATATACTACTGAATTATATATATGTGATATAACCCAAACGCTTTGCTCTGCATGTCGCCCAGAGAATGCGAGCTGTGACAGCATGTCCTTTTCCTTAGTTATTTGCTTTGTAGATGAACAGTCATCAATGATAAATTATGTAGGACTTCCAGCATATTTATTAAAAAATATTCTTAACAGTTCTTGCAACATCTCTTCACCATTACGATTAACTGGATTAACAATCTTTATGTTTTGTATCGATCAGGTGTCGTACATCACCTATCCAACTTCTGTTTTTATAAGCCTTGTTCCATGCTATAGTTTGACAAAGTATAACTATATTCTCAAATACTCCAGCATATCCACCTTGTTGCTGTGATAGCTCAAGTAGGTCAAGGACAAATTCCGTGTTACCACATCCGGTTTGACCGCAGATAATAACACTAAGCGCATACTTTGTCAAATCAATACAACGCCGATACATATCTTCCATTTTCTATATTTAGTTGCGCATCTTGAATTATAAACAAATATATATTTACGGCACCAGCTGCTTTGGCTGCTTTAGTAATCTGAATTGTGATACACTCACTTGTGGTTTATATTCTCCGTCCATTTCCTTGTAAACTATTATCGCCTGTCGTTCTTAAGTCAAGCCAGATGCCATACTTTGTTGTAAGATAGCCCCCAATTGCTACACTGGACATATGCAATCCTTTGCTAATAACGTTCACTATTGTATCATTAATATGTCCGCCAGCAAACTGTTTGCGTATTTCATCCCACATATTATATTATTTCATCCCTTGACTGTATAGCTGATTAGGCACGCCCTCGATAGTAACTTCAACTTTATTTATTTTCGGATTATAGAATTGTTCACTGTCTCTTGCAAAATCTGCTGTTGGTTCTTCAAATAACATTAAAATTCCCTTCATAGAACGAGCGGGCGTATTCAAATTTATATTCCATAAAGTATCACTCTTATCTTTCACAACTTTTCTATGGTGAAGAATTATATCATATAATATTGGCATTTGTCCCATATATTGATTTCTCACCATTGTTGCCAGATTAGGCTCAGTGACCATATCAAATTCCAAACTTAGAATGTTAATTTCATAATTAGCATTCAAATCACATGTAGCTATTATGACCCTTGAATAATCATTAAATGTAAGTTCATATTCTAGTCTGTCACCTAAACCAGATTGATAATATGGCATATGAGCTTCAAGAAGTTCAAAATCTAATGGTATATAGAACCGGTTCCCAATGTGCCTGAAATAGCTGTATCTACAGCATTTGTATCTACAGCATTTGCTGCTCCAGTTCTAAAATTGGTTACATTTGATAATGTACTGTCATCTATACCTTGATAAACCAAATTATTTCGTTCTGGTGGTGTTTTCCATAGGTCACGATAAATGTAATAAACATCTGAATCGTTAATTGACATAATTTCATTACCAGATATTGTAATAGTTGTTTTCTTGACTATCGCACGGCCAAGATTTTGAACAACTCTGCGATCGTCATCGGTTGATGTTAATGCAATTGTAAAAGCTAAACAAACTGTCCGGGCACAATAAAATCGTTTGGTCCTAAATTTGGAAAGGGAACTAAAAGTTGCTGATTTTGATCAATTGTAGATGGATTATTTGTCATTGTAATGTATTGTATTATTCCTTTCACTCCCAGCGGTTCTCTTAAATGTCTGTAAGGATTCAGTTTTCTACCATATGTAGTAATTTTTTATTTATGTATTTTCCATTATATTAATACATAAATAAATAATGGCTGAATGTGTAGATTTATGACATTGCTGAATTATGATAATGTGACTTATGACCCTGATGATACTACAATAGGTACCAGTGAAACTATGATAGACGCGCCAACTGTTCAAATGGAACAAACAACTCCCGAGAGGGAACGGTCTCAGCGATTAGAGGTTATATAACTATTTAGAGATCAATTCAAAAAAGGTTTGGAATATCGGATCAGTATTTTCATTTAATGAGACCAGAACTGCACATTGACGATAAAACACTGTACTGGAATGATGTACAAATAAGTAGTAAAGGAAATGTCAATCAATTTTTAAAATCATTTACTGGCAGAGGAGCGGGAGAATTTAAAAGATTAGTTGGCACCACATATACATCAAGTACTATATCTGAACTTAATCAGAAATCTAAGCAATTAAAATGATAATACAAGAGTAATCAAAAATATAGAAATGAAAGAGTTACCAAACGCTATTGATAAAACAGAAACATCAGTAAAAGAAATCATTGACACATTAACAAAATATACATCAACAGGGATTACTGATGATTTTTAAACGTTACCATTGAGAGAAATTAAAGCTTTAAACAAAGCTTTACAACAAACGAAGTGCTCTCTCACCAATAATACAGTAATACTTGATGAGCTTGATAAAAATAAGAAAGCCGCTGAAAGTTATCAGCCGCAATAACATTAGATGCTGAAAACCCAACAAATATAAACACAAATTGCAGATATTGAATCTGAGCGTGAAGCTTGTCTTGAAGTTATATTAAATGAGAAGGAAACAGTAAGAACCCAAATAAATAGAATAAAAAGTACAATTGAAAGAGTATTACACAAAAACATTAAAAGAGAGACAAAAAAACTGTTCAAAGAACAGGGAATAACAATAGTTTCATTTATAACCGCTATTGGATTTATAATTTCCACTCTAATTGTAAGTGTTACTGGAGGCGCAATTGGTGCTACAAGTATTCCAAAACAATCAGGAAAAGGAGGAGCTAAAGACTGGATAAAGAAACAATTAAAACATCTTGGTTCTTTACTTGCAATGTTAGCTGGAACAGCAGCAGCTGTATTACCCGGAATAATTGGCACTATTGTAGCTTGGTTACTGAAAACTGCAGAGAAAGCCGTTGGTTGGTTAGCAAATAAGCTATGGGCTTTACTAATAGCAATTGCAGTACTTCTATATATGCTTGCTAAAAACTATATTGTATCTCGATACTATTATAATAATACTCCTAAACCAATTATAATATTACCGGTAACTAGGGCGGTCTTTTGATTTTCATGATTATCTGCTTCTGGTATAGTTTTAATTTCATGAGATTGGACATTATGCATTGGTACTGCAGCAGTGCCTAGTGGCTTAATAATATTTTTCTCTTTCGTTTGTATCGGTGGCGGTACTGACATACTATTTACATTATCATTAAAACCAACTGACTGATTGTCGGTAGCTATTACTATTAAATTATTATAATTTTGAATGCTTCCTATCTGCAAATCCATGTCGCTAGGTGCCATATATAATCCAATTCCATATACAAAGTCAACTTTTGACCTAGCATATTTTAAAACATTCTGATAATTTGAAATTATTTTTGGTAAGTCTACAGCTATGTTAATAGCATCATTAACATTGGCTAAATACTGTTTGTGTACATCAAAAGCAGTCCCAATACCAAGAATGAAAGTTCTAGTTTGTGATTGGGCTCCAAGCATTGACCAAACGTACACTCTAATAATACCATTCAGTCGTTCAACTCCGGCTTGAGTATATCCAACTGAGCTATCTAGAACAAAACTGGTCCAGGCGTTGGTGATATCAACGTTATGCTGGATACAATCATGCTCATTAAAGAATGGTGCATTGGTACCCCCGTGACTTAATCTATATGACCCACTTGGCTGGAAATACATAGAAAATCCGCCAAGATTATCATTACCATGGTCCTTTTTTTGTCAGAAATCCTTGTTTGGATTAATACCAAATTCGGTGCATATTCTATGGTAAGCTGAAATATCATAATTAGTATCATACCAGCAATAACTGTGGTCATCTGGTAAATGAACTTTCACGTCTGCCAAGATTCTAAGTGTTAGATACATAATATGAAATATATATAATGACTTCACAAATGGGTCACCCATCATCGCCAAATGTTGGTTATATGAAACGCAGCACCCGCAGGTAGCACACCATATTGCAAAGTTAAATTGATTCTGATACCACCGCATCGGATTATTCATCCAGTTATTATATACGTTAGTATTGCTATCAACATTACCAGTTAGTCTGGGATTATGATACCCTGCTAAGGCATTTGAATATGTAGCCTTGAAACATTTATCTTTTCTCACATAAACATCAACATTGTTAAACATTGGAACCGTTTTCAAAGCATATATATGGTTATTATCGTAGTTATTAAATTTGAATGCAATATTTTAAAACAATACAAAATATGTATAATATAACTTTAACAAATACAACAGCAACAGTGCAAGACTGTATCGGTAATAACGATTTCAAACGAAAAATAGGTTTAAAAAGTTTAACATACTGGGTTGGTTGGTACAACCTGCTACATGATGTACAGTATGTATGGTCTTCTACAAATGGTGTCGCCATAAAGGATTAAATTCCAGCGGGATTATATTCGTTTGATAGGTTGAGTAAAATTTTAAGTAATGATGCCTTAACACTGACTATAAATAAATCCAACGGAATATGTACGTTACATATTAATTTGGGATATAAAGTGAACATACCAAGCGATATTCTTAATCTGCTAGGGTTTAATATTAATCCTGATTGGTTACGTGCAGGTTCCTATCCAGGTTTCTAATCCAGTTAATTGTGTTAACAAATATGTATATATTTATCCTCACCAAGTAAATACTTCATGTAATTTACTCAACGGTAAAAGTATTTTTATTGGTGTTATACCAGTTCGCAAAATGACATTTGGAGAGTAAGATACTGTGACATTTGCACATCCAGAATATAGAAATCTACAAAACGGTGATATAAACGAATTGAGACTTGAAATTAGAGATGAAAATACTAATGTAATTGAAAATCATAATTTGCCATTTATAATAACATTGGAAGTTATATAAAAACAATGAGTATTTATGGAGCAGATGAAAATAGTCTTACAGATTATATAGACACCGGAGATAAAAATGTAACCGAGTTGTTCAATAATCATAAAAGGATAATATCTGTGTGGGCTGAAGAGTCTGGGCCATTACGTGATGGCTCTACTGAATTTGGAAATGGTGCTTCTGGCTTGGCTCATGTAAATTGTGGTTATACTATAATGTGTCGTGTAAGTGCTTTACGAATGGGTTTATGCAGCGTCACCAGAGAGGGTTTTGCAACTAATGAGGTAACAATTGGGATCAGTATTAATGGCACTCCATATGTGAATGCAACTTTAACAAAACATAAAGGACACCATTCGGCATGTACGAAAGTGTATTAAATTTTGTTTCACTTATAACATATAGCAACGTTTCCATTTCAATTGTAAATGTGTTAATTTAATTAGATATTTAAATATTATATAAAACAAGAGTGCCGAAGGTCACAATATACGCCCGTCAAAGCAAGGCCAGTCAACAAGGGGAGATAACTCATCTTGACGTGATAAACACGTAAACTAAAATGTGTTACGATCCGTCAAGTAGAACTCGACTTATTGAGTGGACAAGGATACGGAGTCCGAAAATTAAAAATGGCCGCCAAGGGGAGATAAGTCATCGGACATTTTTCAAAATCAGTAGGCTTCTTCGTCTTGCCGTGATAAACATGTATACCGAATTTGGTTATGATCGGTGTAGTAGAACTTGAGTTGTTGCGTGGACAAGAATACAGAGTGCGAACATTAAAAATGGCCGCCAATGGGAGATAAGTCATCGGACATTTTTCAAAATCAATAGGCTTCTTCGTCTTGTCGTGATAAACATGTATACCGAATTTGGTTATGATCGGTGTAGTAGAACTTGAGTTGTTGCGTGGACAAGAATACAGAGTGCGAACATTAAAAATGGCCGCCAAGGGGAGATAAGTCATCGGACATTTTTCAAAATCAATAGGCTTCTTCGTCTTGCCGTGATAAACATGTATACCGAATTTGGTTATGATCGGTGTAGTAGAACTTGATTGTGTTGCTAAAAAGTGGACAAGAGGTCACAATAGAGTGAAGTTACATTAAAAATAGCTGCCAATGATGTTATAAGTCATCGGACATTTTTCAAAATCAATAGGCTTCTTCGTCTTGTCGTGATAAACATGTATACCGAATTTGGTTATGATCGGTGTAGTAGAACTTGAGTTGTTGCGTGGACAAGGATACAGAGTGCAAACATTAAAAATGGCTGCCAAGGGGAGATAAGTATCGGAAATTTTTCAAAAAAATCAAAAGGCTTCTTCGCCTTTCCATGATTAAAATGTGTACCGAATTTGGTTTCGATCGGTGAAGTAGAACTTGAGTTATTGCGTGGACAAGGATGCAGAGTGGGAAAATTAAAAATAGCAGCCAAGGGGAGAGAAGTCATCGGAAATTTTTCAAAATCAATAGGCTTCTTCGTCATGCCGTGATAAACATGTACGCCGAATTTGGTTACGAGCGGTGAAGTAGAACTCGAGTTATTGCGTGGACAAGGATACAGAGTGCGTAAATTTAAATGGCCACCAAGGGGAGATAAGTTATGAGAAATTTTTAAAATCAAAGGGCTTCTTCCGCTTGCCGTGATAAATATGTATACCAAATTTGGTTATAATCCGTCAAGTATAACTCTAGTTATTGCGTGGAAAAGCTGTGTCCGCCCGCCCGCCCGTACAAGATGAATACATAATTTACGTCCCGTTTTTTCAAACGGGCGTATAAAAATGAATAGTAAACTGTATCCAGAGCTACCAGTTGAGGCTGATAATTATAGACTTAGTGAAATAAGTGCTTTAAAATAAAAGCTGGAAAATGAAGTTCAGACAAGGAAATCAATACGAAATAAATATAAAAGAGCCGTGAACATAATAAATGGTGTTCAGTCTGGATTTACTACTGTGGGACTAGTAATGAGTGGTACAAGTGCTGGTCTATTATTAGCTGTTGTAGGACTTCCGGTTTATATAGAAATAGGCATTGCGGGTAGTATATGCGGTGCATTTGCATTTACAAGTAAATTTATTAATACAAAGCTACAGAAAAAAGCTGAAAAACATGATGAGATACGTTTGCTGGCAATGGCAAAACTTAATTATATTGCAAATAAAGTATCTGCTGCGTTACAAGATGGCAAAGTATCTGATGTAGAATTGAATTGATAACAGAGGCAATGGATAAATATCAACACATAAAAGCTAATGTTAGAAAACCTATAAAGTTTGAGATTTCTGCTGAATAAAAAAAAACAGCTCCGAGAGCAAATCAAATCGGATATGTTAAAGAAAAAAAATATAAATGGGATTTAAATTTTGATTTACATTTTAGTGTCAATGCATAACAAAATAAAACAATCACTAAAAGTATTGGTTTTATTAATAGAACCAAATAAATTTACATAGAAACAAGATCAAAAGCATGATATTTGTTTTTCTTATTTTCGGAAGATGATTTTCACCCTAGTGGTCTTACATAGTATGGTGGATCTTTTTCTTTTATTTTTTCTATATGGTCCTTAAGTCGCTGTAGAGCCCAAACTTCGGTACCATCCCAAAGGGTAAGAATCATAGATTCACTATAGGTGGCTACTATTGGTTACTATTGGTTACTATTGATGAAAATTCTGTAATAGTGTAAATTTCATTTTCCTTTAGATCGACCCATTTAATTACGCCTGAGGATGTTTGATCTTTAAGCAGTTCATCAAACTATGCAGTTGTGAGTGGTTGTGTCATGTTTTTCTATACTGTTATATAAATATATCTTAAATACATATAAATGGAGAAACTTTATTACAGCCCCAAAGGATTTTAGGTGTGTTTATCAGCAGTAAAGAAATTAGCAAAGGCTGCAAAAGTAAGTGATAAAGAAGCATTGAATTTCTGAAAAAAAACAAGCTATATGGCAGATTTATTTACCTGCACCAAAGCAAATAATATGGCCAAAGTTTAATGTATCTACTACGAATGAAGTTCACCAAGCTGATTTATTATTCTTACCACATGATAATACGTATAAATAATATAATATATATAATAAAACGTGTAAATATGCATGGACTGTAGTTGATATTGCAAGCAGGTATAAGGAGGCTGAACCGTTGACTTCAAAAGAAAAGTAAAGAAGTTGCTAAAGCTTTTGAAAATATTTACAAAATGAAAATTAGAGTATCCAAAATTATTGCAAGCAGATCCTGGATGAGAGTTCATGTGAGCTGTTACAAAGCTGATGGATAAACATGCAGTAAAAATAAGAAGAGGTAGAACAGAAATACATAGAGATCAGGCTATAGTGGAAAGATTTAACAGAACATTGGCTGAAAGATTATTTGGGTATCAGTACGCAAAAGAAATTGAAAATCCACATAAACGAAATAGAGAATAGGTTAAGAGGCTACATAGTGTACTAAAGGCAATAAATTCGGAGACGAACAAACCTCCTAAAATTGAAATAAAAGAATTAAAGGAGTATCCAGTCTGTCCTGATGTCAGTGTAAGATATTTGTACCAACTGGGTGAACAAGAAGGTGGAGGTAAACGTAGAACAACAGATCCAGTATGGAGTGTTGATATTCATAAGATTAATTATTATATTGTAATGCAAGGTATTAGAGTATATTATTTGGGAAGATTTACTTATTGTTCCTGCTGATACCCAAACGCATATATATTAATTCTGTCTGGCGCTATCCATCGCTTAGTATCTAGTGGTGAGAGCGTTGTTTTATTTATTGTTAATCCATATATGTTATGTTTCATTGATCGTATCATATTCATTTTGTGAGAGTATTTCTGTTAATTGAATAATGTATCACTGTAGTGGGCAAAGTTGATATTTGTTTCTTTATTACATACTTCTTTACTCCCTTTGCTTTCTTGATGAGTTGCTCGTGCGCCCTTAATATAGAATACAACTTTGGACGCAGACCTATGTACTCTGCAATAGCTGTTCTTGTGCACTCATCTTTCATCTTCCCTATTATTTTGTTATTAGTTATATCATGAAGTGGATTATCAATTGGATAATTAGATAGATCGTACTCATCTTTCATTTCAGCCATGTCTTTATGCACATTTTCTGTTTTTATATATACTAGTAAAGAATCTGTGTCGGTGTACAACAGGGTGCAGTTTTCACCATACTTCTGTTTCAGTGTGTTCTAATAACAAGCATACATCGGGTGTTTTGATAAGTCTGAGATGGACATACCGACATAGATTGGCTTGCTTAGTGTTAGTTTTGTTTTGTTTACATATAATGCAGATAATTCATCTGTGCATTTCACTCTCCTGTTAAAGTTTGGTTTTGCAATTATCTTTACCAGCATTATCATTGTCACTACCATCTGTTCTTACTAGTTTTATATCTACTCTCTTTCTAATGTTCTCCATTGTCTTACCATATACAGAGTTTGATTCATTAGTTTGTAGAAGTCTTTCTCAAATGCAGAGGTTGCCTTCTTACGGAACTCTGAATTAAGACTAATATACGGTTCCAACCATCTCTTCTCACTGAACTCTAATATCCTGTGTATTTGTGTGACCTTCATTCCAAATGATCTATACAGACGCAGATTCTTATAGTGTATTACATACATACTTCTTATTCATCAGATTAGGAACAAGCTTCTCACAATTAACAACATTTTCTTCTAATCGGTGTGTCTGATAATCTGATAACCATTCTTTCTGCACTGCTAACTTCTCTGGTGCAAGAGGATACTCATTGTGTGTTTCATGTAGTTCTTTTGGATATTCTATGTCAACTTCAAGAATCAGACCTTTACCTTTCTTAATCTTACATGTATTAGTCCACTTAAAACCAGAGTAAGGTAGGGCCTGACTCATTCCCCAACCATATAAGTTGTTTGCACCATAATACTTCTCTTCTTCTGTGTTGTATCCATCAATATAAGGATTATTTGCTTTTGCATGTCTCTTCGAAAACATACGTATTCCACCACGCATTCCTTTCTCTATAACCAAGTGCATATCTATATATGTTGGTAACTCTAGATCTATTTTTGTATGTTTAAGCATTGCGTCCCAAGACAGGCTAGGAGCCGTGCAATAGTGTAGTGGATCTACTTTTAATACTCCCATACATGTCTTTCTAAATGTCTGGAACACATCAGCAAGTAGAGTAATATCTGTTTTAAGATATAGATCATGGTAATCACCTATTGTTTTGCAATTTAACTATTTCCAAACCTTCTGTGCATGTTCATAATCCTTATCACTAATGCTCTCATCTGTTAGACTACTATATCATTTATCTATAGATGGTAATTGCGTTTCATTAAATCTGCCAAATATATCTACATACTGATATGGATATACTCCTTTTCGCAGCAATTCAAAATGTTGTACTTGTTCTTTATTTTCTGTTTGTAAGTCATATCCCTTATTCATCTCCTTAACTGTACCTTCAATATCACAATCAGTAACCTCTCTCACTGCATTAGCACATCAATTTAGAATTGCATCTGTATTGTTTACTGTATCTTTATAAACCATCAAACCATCAAATAAAAGTGCACTCACTTCTACTCCACATTCATTTAGATAATCAAATGAAGCCATTAGTGCTTTGTTCTCTAGATTGCACATTAGGAGATTAACTGCTGCGCCTTTAATATTATATGTAGTTCCACGTTGTTTTTTTTTAGATGTAATTGCCAGTTCATGCAAGTCCATATTCAGCTCACACACTCTATCAATGATATCACGCATTCCCTTATAGTATTTTATAGATCACCCTGGATCATCTGTTTTCAGTTCCACTGTCCTTCCATTAAGAATTGCAAGGTCTTTCTTTGCTCCATCTCTTGATATTTTTTCTTTGACCATATATTGATGTATCAAGTTCTCTCGGTCATTGACGTACATATCAAGTCCATCACATGGTATATCATGTTTGTGATCATATCAATCTACTTTATCCATCAAAGGCCAGTGGTCCTGATATAATCAGTCCCAGATTACTCCGTGAGGGCTCTCGTGAACTGTCAGTATCATATTCTACGTATTTCAATACATTACTAAATAATTCATACTTCCCTTCTCCATGGAAACAAGCGAATGTTATACCAAACAGAACTTCAGACCAATTTCCCTACTCAGCTGCATTGGTAAGCTAATGGAACGAGGTGTTCATAAATATTTGTACAATTGTGTGGCCTCAAACAATAAACTAACATCATACCAATCGGGTTTTATCAAAGGCGATTCAACTGTAAATCAACTTACTTACATCTACAACGATATGTGCAAAGCAATGGATGATTGAAAGGAGATTCGTGCTGTTTTTGTGACATATCAAAGGCGTTTGACAGAGTCTGGCATCGAGGCATTCTTTACAAACTTTCATCTATCGGAATCTCTGGTTCTCTTCTCGAATGGCTTAAGTCGTATCTGTCCTCTAGAAAACAACGTGTAGTATATAGTAATTCCACGTATAATTGGCCTACTATTAATGCAGGCGTTACCCAGGGGTCTATTTTAGGACCTTTATTGTTTTTGATATACATAAATGACATAGTCCAAGAAATTAACTCCAACATTAGATTATTTGCAGATGAAACAAGCTTGTACATAATAGTCGACGACCCAATATCTGCAACAACTGCATTGAATAACGACATAGAAACTATAAACCAATGGTCAAAAACATGGTTAGTGACATTCAACCCCTCCAAGACAGAGACAATGATTTATTCAAGAAAACATAATAAACCACAGCACCCAGTACTTACAATGAACAATCGTCCTCTTGCAACTGTTAATGAACATAAACATCTCGGAATAATTATATCAGAAAGTATGGCAAATAAAGTATGGCAAAAAATTGGCATATTACGATCTCTGAAATTCACCCTAAACAGGTCAGCTCTTGAACGCATGTATTTTTCTTTCATTCGACCTTTTTTGGAGTATGGTGATGACGTATGGAGTAATATTGCACAAACGAATTAAAACACCAGATCGAAGCAGTACATATAGAAGCTGCGCGCATAGTGTGTGGAGCTACTAAACTTTGTAATATTGATACATTATATCAAGATCTCAGGTGGGAATCCTTAGTAAACAGACGAAATAAACATAAACTTATACTATTTTACAAAATGGTAAATAAACTACCCCGCAATATATTAGCGATCTGATTCCTGAACAGATACAAGCACGGTAAACCCTTAGAAACGCTAATAATATACCATTAGTACATTGTCGTATACAATTGTACTCAAATTCATATCTACCCCACACAATTCGTGAATGGAATAAATTGTCAGAACACGAAAAAAATGCGCAATCAGTACCGTCCTTTAAGGCAACGATAAACAAAAATGTTACAAAATCACCCATCTTATATAAGATAGGTTCCAGACAAGGACAAATACTTCACACCCGTCTTCGGTTGACATGCAGTTCCTTGAATTATGACCTTCATCGTAGATCTATCGTTGATTCTCCAAATTGTACTTGTGGTGCGGTAGAAACAATCAATCATGTTCTACTATATTGCGAAAACTACCAACGTCAAAGACATCTTTACTTAACAAATATTCCGTGTCCACCGATAGCCAACATTCTTCTTTATGGTAACGAACGATTAGCATTTGAACAGAATACCTCCGTATGTTTGCAAGTGTATAAATATATAATATCTACAAAACGATTTTAGGCCAGACTAAAGTAATTCAATTCCTAACTATACAAACAGATATGCGTATACATACTAATGGCTTATTTACAACTCGATTTCAAATCAGACAATCAAAATAATCAAATATAGTGGTACAATTGTGATAGATACACACATCAAAGCCTAATGAAGTTTTGTATATATAACCAGACATTGTGTTCCTGCGACTTGTAATGTATATGGATTATCAACCAATTAGACGGTTGCTGCCCCTGAGAGATTGAATGCGGATACAGCGAGCGCGGGTGTTGGCCTATTGGTGATTTGATATTTACATACTTTTCAAGTACGTGTAAATATTGCAGTCAGTAGCTCATATATGAAATTTCATAAGTATTGTTATTGTAGAACCATATTTATCACGTGTATGCTCCATTTTCATTTTCAGTGCTCAAAGGGTAAACAATATTAAACTATTTAATACCACTGTTCAATAACTATCTTGTAATATGGGCATCCGGCTGAGAATGGACCTTGCGATAAATGCGACCAGCGTGGACCCATATCAGCCTGCTCATCCGAGCAGTCTGCTCAGGGCCTACACTGTTCGTCTTTCAGCTATTGTTGTAGCAATAATCGCACCAGCAAGGCGAGTACATGCAAATCATACTGTGTGAGATACAACAAACACAGCATGTCTCCAATTATTGCCAATTAACGCAATTGATGTAAGGTCCTGTATCTCAGCCGGCGGTCCATAAGCTGTAAAGAAGAAGAATTCACATAAGCTTTTATAAAGCTTGTTTTCTAATCCTAGTATTACTTGTCTTGTGTATATGTAACCTGCTATATATGAAATAAAATATTGTTTAAACTAATATCAACCATAGTATCGTTACAAAGAGTATGTCTAATCTTTCTACTCATGTTCTGCAATCCCATTTTCTCTAGTGCCCAGTATCTACCTGATTTGTTGCGGCTGATAATAGTTCATCTCACACTCGCCAAGTTTATTCGTCCTAGTTAGATACTCTTTAAGCGTTACAAGCTGTGAATCTCTATCAACTTTCATACCATCCAAGAAACGACTACCAATTTCAAACTTATCTGGGTGTTCTATTATGTATTCTAGTTTAGATATGTCAATTGTCTCGCGCAGTGTAATACTGCGTTCATTCTCAGTCTCAAATTTACCTACCTTACATATTTCTGTATCCAGTGCAGTCTCACCAAATGTGTCTCTGATTATCTTAAGATCAGATGTATTCTCTACTAGCTTAGATAATGATGAGGACATGAATATGAAACTATCTAAGAACTGTAACTGTCCTATACCAAATGATATATACTTCTCTGCATTTGTAGGAATACATGTAATATTGCCATCTGTAATGTGGATCTTCTGAATTATGAGTTATTATCATATCCTTTTAGATTGTGGAACACAGCAGGTATCTTTGTAATGTAAGGTTTTATCTTTAGTTTTAGATTGCACGTCTTATGCGCGGCACCTCTATATGTACCAGTGAAGTGACAGTGATCTCTAACTTTATAATCTTTATTAATTCTTACCATTAGCTCGTCACATATTGAACAGTGTGTAGCTCTTGTATAATCTCTTTTATTCTCTTCTGTCATTTCTAATGGTCTAGGATTCTTAAACTTCACATTGATACTACATCTCTAGCGCTTCAATCTCTTTAAGAACTCATCTACTGAGTCCTCTCATCTATATACTACAATAGTGTTTGCAACACAATCATATCTAACAACTTAATAACCAAAACCACATATGGAACAGGCATTTGATTGTGGTAGTTCTTACACTTGCTACTATCAGTAGGCATCTCTATTCTTGTAGTACTCTTATTAATATCATCACAGTCCTCCTTATGTTTTATAAGTAGTTGGTGGCAAACAGGGAGAGAGCCATCTACACTTCTACACTTGTGTAATCAAAGTACTGAACGTCCTGCAATTATTCGCAGTATGTGTTTGTGGATGATATCCGAGTTATTTCATGGAACATTGACATGGATGAGACCTAACTAACAGAATCATATATCAGCCGATGCACTCAGATATCATGTGAAATGATGGAGGAAAGGTTTCAGTCTTTGTTAATCATTTACATCTGTCCAAGGAAGTCGTTTATGCTACTTGTTTTATACTTTTCTTCTTATGGGCACGGCACGAAAACCGGTAACTCACCTGGATACATGTTTAGCGGGGACGAGTCCTCGAATTAACCAAGAATAAAGTTGTTATTTGCGCATCATCATGTAGTCGGTGTGTAACTAGAGCTGCATCTACAAACGGGTGACGAGTGTTCGATTAAACCAGGATATAGTTGTTACTTGAACATGTAACTTGGGTCCAACTCGATTTGGCAATCATCGATACTTACAAAATTAGAAACAACATAGCTAATACCATAAACATTACTTTGGTTTTCAGACACGGGGTTTGTGAAATGTGACCTGAGATGGCGGATTTTTTAAATATATTTATTAGGTTTGAGGCGGCTTTCAGCTGCGCCGAAAACCTATTGTATTCGTTGTTTTTTTGTTTTTTTTATTCAGCCGTTCAGTCTACAGCCCAAACCGCTGATCGGATCGACTTCAAATTTTGTATACCGATTCGCATCAACAGTGAGACGAGAATAACGCAATTTTCAGAATTCTCATGACGTCACTTTCTACGAAACCGGAAGTGACGTCATATATCATATAATTCCCTATAACTTCCTTATTTTCCAACCGATTTCAAAATTTCTTTTTGAATTGTAAAGCTGCGAGAATTCTCTATCTTCGTTTCGCTGACAATGTTTGGCTATCTGCTCAAATGAGAGAGCTATAGACATGTGAAATTGAGAAAAATGAAAAAAATCAACAATTTCAGATTTTTATTTTATTTTAACGGGTGGTCTTTCAAAACAGTTTCCAATTTGTACATTAATCTCAGCAACATAATTTTTTGACAGCGTCACGCGGGACATTCATCCGCACAGAAGATGATATTTTTCAGAGCAATGGCTTGAATAGTTCTGATTCTATTGTCTTTCAAACTTGGACGTTTGTTTTCAATTTTTCAAATTTGAAATGGTCATAACTTTTTTATTATCTAACCGATTTCAAATATTGTTTTTGCATTAAAAAGCCAACAAAATTCTCTATCTCCGCTTTGCTGGTAGTTTTTGGCTATCTGCCCAAATGAGAGAGTTGTAGGCATTTGAAGTTTTAAAAAAATTGAAATGGTCATAACTTCCTTATTATTCAACCGATTTCAAATATTTTTTTTGCATTAAAAAGCCAATAAAATTCTCTATCTCCGCATCACTGGTAGTTTTTAGCTATCTGCTCAAATGAGAGAGCTACATGCATTTGAAGTTTTTTTTTTCAATTTTTCAAATTTTAAATGTTCATAACTTTGTTATTATCTAACCGATTTCAAATATTTTTTTTCCATTAAAAAGCCAACAAAATTCTCTATCTCCGCTTCGCTGGTAGTTTTTGGCTATCTGCCAAATGAGAGAGTTGTAGGCATTTGAAGTTTGGTTCTTTCATTTTTTTATTTCTTTGTTGTTCACATAATCATGATAATTATACCGATGAAAGCCGAAACAGGCCGAATGCCTGTGGCTGCGGCTAAATCCTTTGATCTTAGCAACGTGTTAAGTTCATGAGGTCACTGTCTAGAGTTGGATGGCACACTTCGCGTGTTAACTCTATGCGACCACTGACCAGCGTTTGTACATGCCCACGCAGTAGGCACAAAATGTTCTTTATAGGAATTAAATAAGTGTATAATTATGTCACTATTCCACCAGTTCTAAACATTACGAGTGCCCGCTATACAAATATAATCATTTATTAATTATCAATTTACTGTTAGCGACGCGCGGCGGTAACAGTCTATTTTGATAATGTGCGTGGACGACGACTTTCACATCACGGCTTGCGGTGCGCATGCGCAGTATACTACGCGCGCCAGTCGGCTTCCCAATATGTAAACAAGAATATCAACATGTCGAAACGTCCAGGACGGAAATTGTATGAAACGGCGTCGGCCAAAAAAAAGGCGAAATGTCTGAGGGACAGGCAGTACAGAGAGAGAGATATAGTGGTTAATATTGGCAACCAAATCACCAAATGGAACGAGTTACGTGGAGATTTAGATTTGGACTCGAACTTAAACAATTTTCATTTTATATACGAACTGACATGCTGTGAGTGCTTTAGAATCGTCTCAACTTCAATGTCAGACTAGGGGGTTAACGGTACACATTTCGTAGAACGTTATATAATGAAAAATGCTTAGGATAGTCAAGCGATTCTGAAAATACAAAACTTTATTTTTTCAATTTCATTGGAATTGCATCAATTTTTTTTGAGTTTCATATGTTTTCGTCATTGGCAATGTCTTCTAATCACTTTGCCAGCGTACGTTTGTCAGTACATCAAGCCTCAAACCGTTGATGCAGCTTCAGCTGCTCTAGTTTTGTTTGAGATGTTCGTCTCTGATTTTGTTCAAGTCGCCAGATGTATATATGTTCTTTAAAGTTACTACAACCTATTTTAGATGTGAAGAATCACAAGATTTTCATCAGCCACAATTGGATTTAACATATTAATCATGTTATAAATTTACAGTACAGGTAATATGGGCTCATATTGCCCATCAAGCTGTTCAATCAAAACGCTAAAATTTATCTGCGGTATAAAAAAAATACTTATACATTTGTTTAAATATCATCCGTTCATAATTATAATAAAAGTCATGGATTTGTTTTGACAAGCTCGGTGTGTCTTCGAATCTCGACCGTGCCACTCAGATCGAAATCCACTCTGCTTGACTTTGGAATTGGAAACTCAACTTTCAATTCATATTGTTGAATCATGAACCAGATATTGTATTAAATATAAAACTGTCGACACTCAAGGTAAGCCGCAACTGAGTGAATATCGTGAGTGAGCTCTACACTGCCAGATAAACACATTTGTTATTGTATTTTTACTAAGCGTAGAAATCCAAGTTTATTTTGAAATGTCAGAGACAATAGTGCAGTCAGATATGGTTCTACATTGCCCTCCTGATACTGTGATCTTTTTACATTTTTGTCATACAAAAATTATCCTTACAGCTTTGTACATTCAGCGATCACCCAACCAGTATGTGTTGCTAAATATTGATTATTATTATTTCTCCAACGCTTTAGATACATGTAACATACGAGTCGAGTGTCACAACCCTAATATACATTTTTGAGAACATATATAGTGTAGACAGACAATGTGAGCCCCAATCAGTATGCGCAGAACACGCAGTCAGCTTTCGTATTATAGTCCAAAACATTGACATCACACAATTATCGTCAATGAAAGCCAACTATTATTGAATTTGGAAGTTATCAGTAAAAAATGCATTTTCCTCAATCCGAAAGAAACTATTTCAAATATTACTACACCCTCACCGTACCGACCTCTTCCCTATATATTATATCCCCGCCTATATAAAGATAAAGCTAACAATCCTACATATGATACCTCATGGAAAAGACCCCTATTCAATGGACGTGAATATACTAGTAGGTATGAATGTCATGTAGTTTGTGAAAATAATAAAAAATATAAAAACACCATAACCAATGGACTCGAAATTCTGTAGCTTCAATGTAAACAGGCTGGGGAACAAAACCAAACGCTTGAAACAAAATAAATTTGCTGTCTGCTTTCTACAAGAGCTTCATTGTACACATGGATGTATAGACCAATGGAAAAACGAATGAGATAATGAAATATTTCTTTCTGGTAACAGCTCAAATCGTATAGGAATCGGAATTCTACTCAATTTAAACTCTTCATATAATATTATAGAATATAAAGATATAATTCCAGGAAGACTGCAGTTGCTAAAAATATATATAGCCAGTACAACACTAACATTAATAAACATTTATGGACCTAATATTGAAGATATATATTTGCTTACTACATTGGAACATTTAGTGATTGAGAACAATAGCGAATCTCTAATATTGGGAGGTGATTTTAACAACGTCATCGATTTCAATTTAGATAAGATAAATGGCAGAAGAGATACAAATAAAAGATGTTCAACAAAAATAAATGACTTGAAAATGAATTGTATGACATATACATACTCGGACATCCAGCCCACAAACGTTTTACTTGGCATTCTAATCATAGACCACCAATATTCTGCAGACTGGACTACTTTCTTATATCAGCTAATTTACTAAATGCAGTAACACATTGTGATATCTTACCTGGGTTTTTGTCTTACCATTCAGCAGTATTGCTAAAGTTAAATGTATGCGAACTAATAAGAGGACCAGGATATTTTAAGCTAAATAACAGTATTTTGCTACAAGAGGAATACAAACAAAATATAAAACATTCAATTCAGGAAACAATAAATCAAAATGTAGGTTGTAAACCAAATACTATGTGGGAACTAATAAAAGGAACTGTAAGAAATGAATCAATAAAATATTCAAGTATGGTGAAGAAGAAAGATAGAGCAAATGAACAAGAAATAGAACTTAATATAAAAAAGTTAGAACAAACCTTAGCAAATGCCAAAACAATCCAGGTATATTAGACGAATTAAATGTCGAAAAAAATAAACTTAGTGAAATCATTAACGAGAAGATTAAGGGCATACTATTAAGATCAAAGGCTGAATGGGTTGAAGGATCAGAAAAAAATACGAAATATTTTACCAGCTTGGAAAAGAAGAGAAGTGAAGCAAAACTAATCAAACAACTAATTATAAATGGGACACTGGAAAACAACCAAACTGATATTCTAAACCATGTACAACACTACTATATGCATAAGTATGAAGAAGATAATAATATAAATCACACTAACGACACATTTTTCAACTTCATTGACCACAAACTAAACGAAAACGAAAAACAGTCTTGTGAGGGTTACATTAATGAATATGAATGTGTAACAGCAATAAAGGAAATTAAAAACATGAAAAGCCCAGGATCAGATGGTATAACTGCTGAATTGTACAAGCTATACTGGAATGACATAAAAAAGCACTACATAAAATCGATTAATTACTCATACGAAAATGGATCTCTAACTGAAATGCAAAAACAAGGAATCATTACGTTACTGCCAAAAAAAGATAAAAACACACTTTCAATCGATAATTGGAGGCCAATTTCGCTATTATTGTAGACTATAAAATTGCAGCAAATGTTATAGGTAATAGAATAAAAAAAGGTATTAAACACAATAATAAACATGAATCAAACTGGTTTTATAAAAGGTCGATATATAGGAGAAAATGTAAGAACACTTATGGAACTAATAAATGAAGCTAATGAAAACAATACACCAGGTCTAATATTTTTTGCAGATTTCCAGAAAGCGTAAGACAGCTTACATTACGCAAACACGTCTTATTTGGAATTAATAAATCACTGAACTACTTTCGGCAAGGGAGATAATCAATATCACGCGAACTATTTTCATACGAGCCAAGCGGATTGTTCTGTTTATGATTAGTATATATAGTTTTAAGCTATCTCCTGTGATATATAATGATACATTACTTTGTTATGTTATGGGTACTAATACATGTTGTTTCAATAGCGTATCTCTGTAACGGTATTGTTGTAGATGGAGTTGCAAATAATTTAATAATTATTACGTTCAAATGGTGGCGTAATACTGATAGCACTTATGTATAACTGTGATTGTCATAAATGGCGCAACAGTCGTGAGGTTAAGGTCGAAAGGGTCGGGGGTTCAAACCTCGACGTGGTATAAAAAAAAATTCTCCATATATATTATTTTTGTGATTTTAATATTTTTTAATATTTTCAAAATTTTATGATTTTAATAAAAGTACCTATAAATTGATAGAAACTTACCAACAATTAAAGTGTCTGTCTTTAAGTAATATATACACAGACAGTTTGTTACTGATGTTTTAAGTTTAAGTAATATATACACAGACAGTGTGTTACTTTTTTTTTAAGTTTGAGGTACTGTCTATACTGTCTATACCATATAATGTTTTACTGTCCCAAAAACTTTTTTTGGCTGTCACAATTAATTAATTTTCGAACAGCAAACATTTTTTTATGAATTTGAAATAATTATTGTCCTCCATCTGCTCACAACACTGTTCGAACTGCGCCTGTTGGCTACCAACGACCAGAATTCCCTGGCCGCAAACACAGTAGCTATCGGCGTCTATTTATTAAATTATTATTTTGTATTTTATTTGAATTCCGCGTGAACGCTGCATTTTGTGTCAACACCATTTACAGAAAATATTGGTGATTTTCTAAACGAATATCGGAGAAATGCGGCTATATATTTTTGTCAATTTTCAACACCATTTACGGAAAAAAATTACTGATTTTTTAAAACAATATCGGCACAACTAAATACGGTGATAGAATTTTTGTCAACTTTTCAACACCATTTCCGGAAAATATTACTGATTTTCTAAAAACAATATCGGCGAAGGTGTACTGAACTACCCTTTATTTTAAATAACCACCAGCCGTCTAATAGATCTGTGTATAATCGAGAGTATATCGTTAATTGTCATGTTGTCTCGGACAGTGAGGTGTTGCGGCACACATCAAAACGACACGTCAATTTCAAAACATTGCCTAAGGGTCACAGCTGTGTGGTGTCATCAGATCAACACCTCGTCACACACAAACTACGCATTATCGATTTATTTTTTCCCCACACAAAGCGACGTGTATTTACAACTAGATCTGTGTAATGTGTCGGGTGTAGCCAAAGACCATACATAAATTCGTAATTAGTCACAGATGTAGCCTTAAAATATAATCGATTTCCTTAAATTACGTCCGCATGTTGACAGATATTTCAGAGCAGACGTCATCGTAATTTGCCTTTATTTATTTCCAAAATTAACCATATATTCTGTAAATGGCGTTGAAAGTTGACAATAAATTAAGACCAGATCAGTACGTTAAATCGCTATCGACGACAACTGACGATCCGATGAGAGAGTAATACCGTTTAAGCGTATCCAATGTTAAATATACATCGTTATTTTTTTATGACTTTCGTAGTTTTTTTTTTACCGAGAAATTCAAACCGTTTCCAATTATTGGGGAACATAATATCATGATTAGCACATCGTTTCACTAAGCGGGGGCTACTCAGGAAATGGGATCACACGGTCTATTGTTTACACTGGATTAATGGCGGCCTCCATGAGGTCTCAGGTAAATCTTATTTTTCAATAATACGACTGTGGTTTCTTCCTTTTAGTGATAACCATGTTCCAGCCGTTAACACTTTAGCAACATTACTTAATATGTTGTTAGTCTGAACATTCTGCAGAGAAATCTGAATTGGACGGAATCGAGCGTTGTTTAAACTTAGTCCGGTTCATATGCACAGGTCAAAATATGAAATGAAAATGGCGCTTTGTGTGACAGAAATCCGTACGCGGACGAATAAAAAAATATTTTGTTATAAATATCACATACAGCGAAACAGCGGTAGCATCTACTGTTTTAATAATATGCATACATATTGTAATTAATGTTTAATAGTGATATACTTATGAATAATATACGATACTATGGTTTCTTACTCCAGCAACTTATGTTTTTTAGGCTGTGTGATTTGCCTCAATATAAACTGGATTAATTAATACTTATATTCATGCGCTTCATGACAACATCATTACATTTAAAATATACAAATATTACTTAAAGGGGTACCGATATGATACATTTTAATAATATAAATATTGAAAATACACATTACAATCGCTTACAACAGAAGTTATTGATTGAAAATAGTCACTGCATCGTGACCTATTTGACCGCATTACCTATTGCGCGGCAACCTCATCAAACCCCCTGTTTACATAGGTAACCGGGGATTTGGTGAGGTAGGCTCGCTAATACAATGTTTGCGTAATGTAGACCATAGATTTATAATTAAGTGTCTCAACAATCTTAACTTTGTAATTCAATAATACAATGGATATCTCTATTCTATAAAGATGCAAAAGGTTGTGTTTCGAATAATGGTAATCTATCAAAGTTTTTCAGTATTAAAAAAGGTGTCAGACAAGGTTGTCCGCTATCAGCATATATTTGTATTATTTGCATAGAATTTTTATCTAGAAAAATAAACGCAAATGTAGAGATTGAAGGTTTATTTTTAGGTGAAAATTAAAATAAAACAAACATTATTTGCAGACGATGCAAGCTTTACGCTGGATGAATCGGAAATATCATTTAAGGAACTAATACATACACTAGACACTTTCACACTAATATCTGATCTAAAACTAAATAATTCAAAATGCACAGCACTAAAAATCGGGGGGCTTAGACATAACCCAAGTCCATGGTGTAACAACAAGCAATATACTTGTTCAAACGACCATGCATCAACACTTGGAATAATATTCACAAACAACAAAACACGGCTACATGAATTAAACTTAATACCAAAAATTAAGTCATTTCAAAACTGTTTAATAAACTGGAAAAAATGGAACTTGACATTAATTGGCAAAATAACTGTTGTAATGACCTTCGCGTTACCTAAATTAATATACCCATTAACAGTGCTTGAGAATCCCGCTGAAGAAACAATCAAACACATCAATGATTTGATGTATAACTTTCTCTGGGACGGTAAACCCGATAAAATATCACGAAAAACTATAATTCAAAACTATGAAAACCATGGATTGAAAAAGATTAATATCCATGCATTTATCAATTCACTTAACTGTTCATGGATAATACGTTTAAAGGGTAAACAGAGTCAGTTAAAACATGCCTACAATAAGGAACTAAATAAATATTGTGGTGATATACTATTTAAAAGCGATCTAAATTCAAATGACACCAAACATCTTGTAAAACAATATACGTTCCTAAACAATATACTAACATCTTGATGCAAAGTCAATTTTAATCATTCATGTGCTAACATATCACATGAAATTTTGTGGCATAATTCAAACATACAAAAATGAAAGAAATATAACTATATTCTATAAAGAATGGTATGATAAAGGTATTATGTCTTTAAAACACAGATATGATTTTAGAATAAAAGACTTTTATAGCTTCGACGATATGAAAATATATATAACATAAATACTGGAGATTTTTTGAAATATTACAAATTATTAAGTAAAATTAAAACCGAATGGAAACTAGAAATGAAAACCGAGCCATTGACTAATGAAACGGCCAAATATGCAATAAATTTATGTTTGTCATCGAAGCATATACATAAAATAGTATATAATATACAGATTATAAAATCAAGATTAGCACAACAAAAACATATAATCAAATGGGAAAACGAACTAAAATAAAAACAAGAATATAGAATGGAAATACATTTTTTCATTGTCATATAAAAGCACAATAAGTACAAAACTTAGAGCATTTCAGTACAAATATTTGATGAGACTAATTCCAAACAATGCCTTTCTATTCAAATGCAAATTAAAACCATCTAACTTATGCGAATCCTGTCATATGAATGTGGATTCTAATAAGCATATGTTTTGGGAATGCAATGTCATACAACAGTGATTCTATATTGTATGTACATCTGGTGTCCCGGTGTAATTTACTGACAAATCACACAATTTATAAGGAAAATTATTTTGTTTTCAGTAAAGAAACTATGTATAATACCAATCCATTAAGAAAACAGTATTTAGGTTTGAGGAATTTGATTCCTCAAACCTTTTGTTTTCGTTGGGTTTTTTTTTTTAGGTTTGAGGAATTTGATTCCTCAAACCTTTTGTTTTCGTTGGTTTTTTTTTTTTTTTTTTTTTTTTTTTTTTTTTTTTTTATTCAGCCGTTCAGTCTACAGCCCAAACCGCTGGTCGGACCGACTTCAAATTTTGCATACCGATTCGCATCAACAGTGAGACGAGAATAACGCAATTTTCAGAATTCTCATGACGTCACTTTCTACGAAACCGGAAGTGACGTCATATATCATATAATTCCCTATAACTTCCTTATTTTTCAACCGATTTCAAAAATTCTTTTTGAATTGTAAAGCTGCGAGAATTCTCTATCTTTGTTTCGCTGACAATGTTTGGCTATCTGCTCAAATGAGAGAGCTATAGACATGTGAAATTGAGAAAAATGAAAAAAATATCAAACAATTTCAGATTTTTATTTTATTTTAACGGGTGGTCTTTGAAAACAGTTTCCAATTTGTACAGTAATCTCAGCAACATAATTTTTTGACAGCGTCACGCGGGACATTCATCCGCACAGAAGATGATATTTTTCAGAGCAATGGCTTGAATAGTTCTGATTCTATTGTCTTTCAAACTTGGACGTTTGTTTCAATTTTTCAAATTTGAAATGTAAATGGTATAACTTTTTTATTATCTAACCGATTTCAAATATTTTTTTTGCATTAAAAAGCCAACAAAATTCTCTATCTCCATTTCGCTGGTAGTTTTTGGCTGTCTGCCCAAATGAGAGAGTTGTAGGCATTTGAAGTTTTTAAAAAAAATTGAAATGGTCATAACTTCCTTATTATTCAACCGATTTCAAATATTTTTTTTGCATTAAAAAGCCAATAAAATTCTCTATCTCCGGTTCGCTGGTAGTTTTTAGCTATCTGCTCAAATGCGCGAGCTACATTTTTTTTTCAATTTTTCAAATTTTAAATGTGTTCATAAGTTTGTTATTATCTAACCGATTTCAAATATTTTGTTTCCATTAAAAAGCCAACAAAATTCTCTATCTCCCCTTCGCTGGTAGTTTTTGGCTATCTGCCCAAATGAGAGAGTTGTAGGCATTTGAAGTTTGGTTCTTTCATTTTTTTATTTTCTTTGTTGTTCAACATAATCATGATAATTATACCGATGAAAGCCGAAACAGGCCGAATGCATTTTTCAAATTTGAAATGGTCATAACTTTTTTATTATCTAACCGATTTCAAATATTTTTTTTGCATTAAAAAGCCAACAAAAATTCTCTATCTCCGTTTCTCTGGTAGTTTTTGGCTATCTGCCCCAAATGAGAGAGTTGTGGGCATTTTGAAATAAGTTTTTAAAAAAAATTGAAATGGTCATAACTTCCTTATTATTCAACCGATTTCAAATATTTTTTTTGCATTAAAAAGCCAATAAAATTGTCTATCTCCGATTCGCTGGTAGTTTTTAGCTATCTGCTCAAATGCGCGAGCTACATGCATTTGAAGTTTGAGAACGAGCATATAAACTTAGCCGCCTAGAACAGTGTGTACAGCTGACAAACTTCGAGGTGGAGGCCAGACAGGTATGGTGGGCTGTATCAGACACTGGTTTTATATACGAACTGACATGCTGTGAGTGCTTTAGAATCGTCTTAGCTTCAATGTCAGACTAGGGGGTTAACGGTACACATTTCGTAGAACACTATATAATGAAAAATGCTTAGAATAGTCAAGCGATTCTGAAAATACAAAACTTTATTTTTTCAATTTCATTGGAATTGCATCAATTTTTTTGGAGTTTCATATGTTTTCGTCATTGGCAATGTCTTCTAATCACTTTGCCAGTGTACGTTTGTCAGTACATCAAGCCTCAAACCGTTGATGCAGCTTCAGCTGCTCTAGTTTTCTTTGTTGTTCAACATAATCATGATAATTATACCGATGAAAGCCGAAACAGGCCGAATGCCTGTGGCTGCGGCTAAATCCTTTGATCTTAGCAACGTGTTAAGTTCATGAGGTCACTGTCTAGAGTTGGATGGCACACTTCGCGTGTTAACTCTATGCGACCACTGACCAGCGTTTGTACATGCCCACGCAGTAGGCACAAAATGTTCTTTATAGGAATTAAATAAGTGTATAATTATGTCACTATTCACCAGTTCTAAACATTACGAGTGCCCGCTATACAAATATAATCATTTATTAATTATCAATTTACTGTTAGCGACGCGCGGCGGGGTAACAGTCTATTTTGATAATGTGCGTGGACGACGACTTTCACATCACGGCTTGCGGTGCGCATGCGCAGTATACTACGCGCGCCAGTCGGCTTCCCAATATGTAAACAAGAATATCAACATGTCGAAACGTCCAGGACGGAAATTGTATGAAACGGCGTCGGCCAAAAAAAAGGCGAAATGTCTGAGGGACAGGCAGTACAGAGAGAGAGATATAGTGGTTAATATTGGCGACCAAATCACCAAATGGAACGAGTTACGTGGAGATTTAGATTTGGACTCGAACTTAAACAATTTTCATTTTATATACGAACTGACATGCTGTGAGTGCTTTAGAATCGTCTCAACTTCAATGTCAGACTAGGGGGTTAACGGTACACATTTCGTACATTTCGTAGAACGTATAATGAAAAATGCTTAGGATAGTCAAGCGATTCTGAAAATACAAAACTTTATTTTTTCAATTTCATTGGAATTGCATCAATTTTTTTTGAGTTTCATATGTTTTAGTCATTGGCAATGTCTTCTAATCACTTTGCCAGTGTACGTTTGTCAGTACATCAAGCCTCAAACCGTTGATGCAGCTTCAGCTGCTCTAGTTTTCTTTGTTGTTCAACATAATCATGATAATTATACCGATGAAAGCCGAAACAGGCCGAATGCATTTTTCAAATTTGAAATGGTCATAACTTTTTTATTATCTAACCGATTTCAAATATTTTTTTTGCATTAAAAAGCCAACAAAATTCTCTATCTCCGTTTCCCTGGTAGTTTTTGGCTATCTGCCCAAATGAGAGAGTTGTAGGCATTTGAAGTTTTTAAAAAAAATTGAAATGGTCATAACTTCCTTATTATTCAACCGATTTCAAATATTTTTTTTGCATTAAAAAGCCAATAAAATTTCTCTATCTCCGATTCGCTGGTAGTTTTTAGCTATCTGCTCAAATGCGCGAGCTACATGCATTTGAAGTTTGAGAACGAGCATATAAACTTAGCCGCCTAGAACAGTGTGTACAGCTGACAAACTTCGAGGTGGAGGCCAGACAGGTATGGTGGGCTGTATCAGACACTGGTTTTATATACGAACTGACATGCTGTGAGTGCTTTAGAATCGTCTTAACTTCAATGTCAGACTAGGGGGTTAACGGTACACATTTCGTAGAACGTTATATAATGAAAAATGCTTAGGATAGTCAAGCGATTCTGAAAATACAAAACTTTATTTTTTCAATTTCATTGGAATTGCATCAATTTTTTTTGAGTTTCATATGTTTTCGTCATTGGCAATGTCTTCTAATCACTTTGCCAGTGTACGTTTGTCAGTACATCAAGCCTCAAACCGTTGATGCAGCTTCAGCTGCTCTAGTTACAATTCTTGTTATGTGTGTTTAGTTATTATTTTCTGTTGTTGGCATACGTATGGTGCACCAAATGGGCATGTCCCGATCATCAATCAGCACAGTTCACAAGCCCGTAATTATCAAATCTTGTCCATTTGTACTTTACTATACATTGCATCTGAATTAAAATAGTTTAATATTGACATTAAACTTATTCTGCAATAAATTTGCCTTTTGTTGTCAAAAATACTGACGTTAATGTATCTGTCCCGCGAAATCGAATCATTACCGTTACGCTGAACAAAAAATGTAAAATCGGAGTAACCTCCATTTCCTACTCTCAGCTACTAATGCAATGAAATCTGTTTATGGGCGCCCGATTTATAAATAAACACGGTGGTAGCACAACTTAAGTCATTGCCGAGAACGAGGCCGGTCTGTATTCGGAATTTTAAGGTTACACATTACATGCATCATTACCGTTCACGGTTTATACACGTCCATATGTATGTAGGTCGACTGAAACCAAAATGGGTAGATAGACACACTTACAACGTTGTCTTTGCATATTCTACCTTCATGATGCGTTGTATACAGAGGGGTGAAAAATGTGAGTTTCTATAGAAAAATCAGTACCGTTACGATCATTTCCGTTACAAAATTGTGTAACGGTAATGACGATCGTGTAACGGCAATGATAAATTACCATACTAACCAGTCAGTTGATGCGTCAATTAGATATAAACCAGGTCCCATTAGTTGTCGGTCAGTAATGGCACATTTATTCAGACCTACAACATTTGCATATCAGGATTTAATTAGTAAAAGCTCTGAAACAACAAAAACAGACACAGCTTCAAGGAGTGTGGGTTTCTATTGGCAATCACATTAAAAGTAAACACTAACTTGAAGTTATATTGTACATCATATTCAAAGTATAAATATGTTTGTTATATATATGCTGTATTAGTATTTTAAATAAATGGAAAGTCATTACCGTTACGTTTTGTCATTACCGTTACATAATCATTGCCGTTACGCCCATATTTGTGGAGACTGTGCTATTAATTAAATGTAGCTTTATAACGATGTTTGGTACATGTGGTAAAACACGGCATTCTGTTAGTTGCCAAGCTATTTTGTTTTGCGTAACTTTACTGATTCATATTAAATACATGTTGTTGGGTTACCATAAATGAGAAATTCCACGATTTGCTACTAAATTTCTCTGTTTCGCACTAATACAATTAGCTTACCATATTCTTGACACTTTTCTAAATAGATGCCCCTTCAGTTGTATGTTTTATGCCGTTGAAAAGAAAAGAATGTAAATGTAAAGCTATGTTTACGTCATGTAAATGTACGTAACGGAAATGACATTTCTGAGACCCCTGGTCCCTTGAAGTGGAAATAAAATTAAAAAATGACGAGAACAATTGGCTATACTATTATAAATGTAACAACTGGACTGTCACCCAATGGAATAAACACAGTTTAATGAATTATTGGTTCTACATCGAAACTAGAAAAACGGCACCAATATGTACATAAAATATAGAATCACTGACAACCTTTTTGGTCGGATATCAACCTGCTATTGCAAACAAGTAGGTTAGACTACAATAGTAATTCAACATATGAAAACATATGATTTTGTAACGTGAGGGTTAACTGCAAAAATAAAACAATGCTTATCAGCTTTTTAATTCTTCTAGCAAAATATTTTATTTTTAAGTGCAAATATGATGAAACGCAACCATCGATAGGCCGTTTTAAAATATACCTGAAGCAAACAATACTAATAGAAGAGACTATTGCCACTATCAAGGATAAACTAGATTTTCCATTCAAAATGGAGTGACTTTATGGAAATTAATACGTAAACATTCACCTACTATGTGTATCGATATACCTATATCAGCACAGAACATGTAATAGACGTCCATTCCTATATTTTATTTTTGTTATAACATGTTGATAACCTTTTTTTCACGTATTTTTTTTTCTCATAAAAATACACGACCTATAACAGTCTCATTGCCCAAACGCCCTATAAAAACCCTATTATTTATTTAAAAAACTCAATGTTACATGTAGACAAGCATCAATACGTTATTATTCAGACAGTTCATTGAACTGTTTGTATATCTTGTGTTTGTACATATACATGTAGCAAAGAGAATAAAAAACATTTAATAAAAAAAACAAAAAAACGAAACAATTACAGTACAATTTTATTTATCCATGACGATAAATTGCTCTACGCGGCGATATCTAAGTACCAGAGTACATTTTATGGCTGTTATCTGTATTGCATGTATACATAGTATAGCCAACTTCGTGTTTCACCGGCGCCATGCATGGCAAATGTAATACCGTACAGATTTCGGCGTGTACACCGTACATAATCGGTGTGAAACTGTCGCTGTCCTGACCGTACAGACATATGTTTGCTCCACTGGCTTCCGGAGTCTTTACCGTCCAGTGGTGATTTTTTACATATTTGCAATTAAAGTGTGGAAACAAGGGTCACATATTCTGAAAGAACATCACTCAATATTATTATACCTCATCGTAAATTCGACGCTTTGCATTTGTCAATTCCCTACCACGTGGTATAAAGCAATTGGCCATATGTACCCTGAGGGCAATAATGCCATGACATAATATAATTATGGACCGTTTCGCCCGAAGATACCCGAAGTCTGGTCATGGAAACTACCGAACATTAATTGGAGTACCTTGTATTTTATCGCGCATCGAAACCGAAAGTACCGAATGAGATGAAAGCAGACGCTGACTGGTACCCCCATATTATATTCGGTATAATAAAGTAAATGGTGCCCTTGGTTGAGGGGTATATTGTGGATTATCCCTCTCAGCCAAAGGCACCATTTATATAATGTAGTATCAAATGACAGATTCAAAATTCATGCAAAAATGACCGTATGCGAGCTCAGTAAAGACCGTCCTCTTGCTTCATTTTCAAAATGTTCAATTATTTTGGTCGTTCCGGCTTATATTAGCGAGAGATGGACACTGATAAGAGCAACCGACGATTAAGACAACATTTTACACAGGATTATCACATTTAATTCGTGATTTTTGCTAGTCCTGCATCTTGTGGGTGTCTTAATGTACTGGTCCGTGCAGCTTACAGTACAGTGGTTACGTTTCACTCCAGGCGCGGATACAGAAATAATTGCACGGGGGGGGGGGGGGGGGCGTGTGGGTCTGTAATTAAAATTCGGCATAGCCGACCTCCGCGAGCGCGAAATCGTAAAGCAGGGGGGTCTGGGAGTCGTCCCACAGGAAATTTGTAGATGCCAGATCGCCGCAGATGCGATTTCCTGACACCTAGGCCACGAAAAAAGTCATCCAACTATTCGAGTATTGTAGATTTTCGTCTTTTTTATTGTTTTTTGCCGGGAGCAAGGGGGGGGGGGGGGAGTCATTTAGAGGTCATATTGACCCAACATTTCTCATCGACATGGGTATATAAATGCACGTATATCATTTATACCAGCATTGATAGCCTTCTGCTGATGAACTATTTTTGGTAGCTATATAAATAGTGTTTCTGAAAATGCCGAATTATTGAGAGAAAAACATGACTGAAATTCGAGATGGCCGCCAATTTGCCTAAGAAGCAAGAAAATATCATGTTGTACGTCATATCCTTGTTGATAGCTAAGCCATTTTCATATTGATAATGATAATAAGTATATTTTCGATAGATAAATTATTTACAAACATATTGATACCATTTTTCTCAAAGTTACTGTTCGTAACTCCAAGATGGCCGCCAAAACAGTATGTTGTATTTAATTCGTTCTGATTGAGCCTATTGCTGACAATGGAGAGACTTCCCATTAGCATGCCATTTTCATGGATTTGTTTACTAATATTATCCTTTTGGGGCAATTGGAGCTACATTTTCTTGAGCCCCACATTCAAAATGGCCGCCAACGCAATGTTGTAATGCATAAAATGAAATATATCTGTAACCAGACGAACAAAAACTAAAAATGAGATGTCTTTTTACAGTGTTCGATAGATTTCGGTAGTACATTGTCATTGAAATGCATATGTTTTGGTCTACGCATTCAAATACAAGATCCACCATATTGGAAAACTTACAAAAAAAACCATTGTTTCTGTAGTCAGATAAGGTCAAAAATATAAATTGTATGAAGTTTCCTCGCTAATTGTTATATGGTATGTGACAATATAGAGTCGAGTTAATCATAATTTGATAAACATATACATGTAATAAAATATGTATGCAGAAATAAATGACATATCATGTGCTACCAATATTTTCAGCATGGCAATCCTTATAGATGATCATTTTCTAACTGTTAGTACCATATTTTGACATGTGCTCTCTCCACCCTCACGAATCATAAACCTTTAATATATCTTGCAAAGTATATAATGACTGAGTGTTGTATATAACGGCCTATCAACGGTTAAGGTCGTTGAAGGCCAAACCAACGGGGTTCATCCCGTATTTAACCTGGTACTGGTACTGGGGGTAAATACCAAAATCAGAACTCACTATTTACAGCAAGAAAATGTAAACTCAGCCGTAAAATTAGAATGACCGGACCTGATTTCAGGTCTGTACCACACCATAGTCACTTAGTTCCATCTCAAAAGGTAATCGGATTAGCACTAATCGTATTGCCTTTTAAAGGGATATGACAGGATTTCTCCCTCAAGTACCAGAAGGCAGAAAATCTAAATGAGGTAGCCATGTTTGCATTTCGGTGAAGAGGAACACTGGTCATTACATTACCCTTCGCGTGCTAGCAACCAACCACACATCGCAACGTATCTAATAGACAATATAATTAGATGCGTATTCACAAAATAGATACAAACACTGTGATACGAAACATTATTTGTATGTTTTGAGTGTCTTCATGTATTTAGCCATCTGCTGTTTTTTTGAAAACAAAACATGATTTGACAATATTTAGAATCATTTCCAATGGAAATGATTCTAAAGTGCTGTCAAACCATGTTTTATTGAGAAATAAAAACACAATAAAAAAACAACAGCAGACGACAATTTGCGTCACCCGCATTCAAGGGTTGAAAAAGCGGACTTCTGAATTAACACTGAAATGTATTCGTTTGTGGAAGAATTACGTTTCAACTGGATATATTCTCGATGCGACTGGAGAATGAACATAACGCTCTATATCAGTTTACGTTTCAAAAACACCAATTCACAATCAAATTCGTGACTCACCACGGTAAAAAACATATCGGTAAAAAATTATATCGGGCATTGCTCATATCGAGTTTCCCATAAGAGTAGGTCCTAACTAACCACCAAAATCAGTGAATAGTTCATATTTCGGTATTTATGGGTTATTTTGGTATATCTTGTGGTTTAGTGCATTGTTACCAACATACAACCTCCCGCGAAATAGTACACGTATATAGTACGGTAATTTACAAAGGTGTGAAACAAGAATTTCTATCCGCGTACGTTTTTAAGCAATAAACCATTATTTGTTAACCAATAACAATAAAACCGGTCCCAGATTGGTTGTTTAGTGTAATGGTCATGAACCGCCAATGCAAGTCAAACATTTATATACCGTCCGAAAAACTCTCAAAGCAGCGAAATTTGGTTACACACTGTGTTTACAACTTTACAGCGCGATGTTCATTGGCTGACTCACATGAAGTGGTATATGTATGTCGTAGTGGATTTTGACACATCGCGGGAAATGGCGGGAACTCTTATCAAATGGCGCGTCACGCGTGTAATCTCCGCTTCGAGGGCTCGCCAGAAAATCTCGCAATTGTACGGATTTTAATGTCTTAAATGTAGGAACAGATAACATGTGGATAATGCAGTTCACGTATTCTATCGGCATCACCAGAATGATATATGTCTCAGGAATCGATAGAACCCGAATTTGGAGTTTATTGTTGAACATTCATGATATAATCGGTCTGAAAGCAACCCAATTTGGTAATTCTATTGGCCAAGAATTGAAAAAGGTCCATTCCTTTGTTCCATTGTGGGTATTCTGAGAGTATAAAGGGGGTGCAATGTTCGGAACGGTGAATGTGTAGATAATTGAAGATTTCTGTCGCATGTAATGATTGAGCGTTAGTAGTTGCACAAAACTATGTAAATTACCAAAAAACCAACGAAATCCGCCCAAAATATACCAAAAATTCACCAAAATACCCATATGACACCAACATCCTGACCATCTGTTCAAATACGTGTGGGTGAAACAAGACAAGACATAAAGAAGCATCTAAATCAGGCACATATGAAGCTCACACAGGGAATAGAGTTACATCAGGAGCTACACTGGTCAACAATTCAATAATCACCAGATTTGTCATGCCGGTCCCATCTGTGACTCTGGCTGGAGAGATGGGACTTATAGGTTTTGCGACCAGTGTAGATCCAGATCAGTTTGTGCATCCGTCATTCGATCAATGAAACACCAGTCATGCTTCTAACAAGATCATTATCAGGCCACATGAGTCTGCTATTTAATCAGGAGCTAGACTGGTCTTAAATCCTATAAGCCCCATGTCTCCAGCCGCAGCCACAGTTGAGAACATACTGAGATACAACGACGTTAATGTCTGTTTCACGAAAGCTGGCCAAATTTTACGGCTATATAGACAATTCAAAAACAGTTTTTCTTTCGAAAATATTAAATTAAAGGAAAATTCTTTTTATTTCGTGAAATTTGGTCAAATATTTATTTTATTGCGAAACAACAATTTCCCCATGTTAAATCCCCATACACATCTTCACAGAGTGAAGATGTCTATGGGTATTTAATATGGGGTAATTCTTAAAATTTCAGAAATACTGGACCGATTTTCAAAATTTAACTTTTGTTTTATTAGATCATTTCCAAGCTATCTAGCTATGTTTCGGAGTCAATTTCCAAAAAGTTTCGTTTTCTGACTCCTCCCACAACTCCTCCACGTCCTTTTCCCCCATGTTAAATTCCTATAGACAAATCAATTTTTCGTAATAAAATCAATAGTTGACCAAATTTTACGAAATAAAAAGAAGGCTCATTCTTAAATTTTGCTTTAATTTAATATTATCAAAAACAATACTGTTTTTGCATTGTTTGTATAGCCGTAAATTTCGTACAAGATTTCGTGAAACAGAAAGTAGTGTTTATCAATTGAAGGAAACATTGTATCAGGTAATGGGCATACATACAGATTGACAACATATTGCTGTATCCGCCATTGACCGGATACGAATATCCAGGTTACAACAAATTAAAAACTAACGTTTCATTGGTCGAACGGCGTCACATTACGTTACTGAATTACATCAGTGAAATGACGTCACGGAAACAAGTGTCTTTTCAACGAAAACAATGTCATAATTGCTCATTATGTAGCCAGTATGTTGCCTGATAACTATGACCCGCCAAAGTAAAAGGGATCAGTTGGGTGAAACTTTTTTTTGGCATTTTCTAAATCTCCTTTAATAGAATAATAGTTTTGCTGCTCGGTACATAGAGAATACCAGGCTAGTGTCTGTTGATATCAAGTTCATCAGGCTCGGCTCGGAAACGGTAGGAATTGCTCAGCAAGCTCGGAATACCTACGCGTTTCCTAGACTTGCTTGATGAACTTCATATCCACATTCACTAGCCTGGTATTCTCTATGTACCGAGCAGCAAAACCCACAATTGCAGGTCTGTCTCATTGTTTTCTCCTCCGAGTTATCTTTAGATATCGATGACGAGCGGTGAAGAGTAGAACTCGCCGGTTCTCTTGAGAGTCCCTATCTCACACAGTTGCACATTATTCACTGCCTGTTTGCCGATATGTGTCTCCGTAAATGACGTCAGAATCGGCAGCATTCTCGGCCAATCAGGTTGACGCCTATGCGACCAGCTAACCTTAAACAGGGTCATGTGTGGAGTGAATCTTCGCTGCTCTATAATAACGTGGATATTTGAATGCATCAGATGCGTCTCAATCGTGTCAACCAGTAAACGAAGTCGCGGGCAATCCTTGACATCAGCATAGATGACCTTAGACGAAAAACAACCGAGAACCTGAAAGACAAGCGGTTCAGTGGATTTGCACATCTCAACAATTTTGGGTCGAATATCTTTCAATGCAGCAATACACCTCGCCACGTCTGTGACTGCTTCTAGACGAAAAACGGAAAGCGTGATGTGAAACCCATTTCTCGGGATGTCGTAGTACTGGTACTGCCGGAACTGCCTGCACAATACTTTTCTGGATCGCTTGGAAGTTACTAATACACTCATCATCCGTTATACGTAGTGCGATGAAGAAGTTGGGATTATCGTATCGGTCGTGTCGACGTGAGCTTTTCTTAGATGTATTCGTTTCACGCATATGAAGGTTGGACACTGCCTCGTCGAGATCACAAACTCCGGTATTCGCGGGCCCGCCATTTCCATCTCCATCTACAACGTGTGTGTCAGGCTGTGTGTTATCTGCTTCTTTACCAGCAGCATCGAAGTCGTTACCGCACGCTGCAGCTTGTTCATGTTTTGTTTCATACGCATCTATGTCCTCCACGATTGTGATATTGCTACAGGTAGATCCAAATACGTTATCGAGCCTTTCATTTTTGTCCCATACTTTCTCGTCCTTGTACTTGAAATACTGAATCCTATGTTGCGATATGGCCAACGCGTAGTGGTCCACTGTGCCAAAATCTTCCCAGACGAAGTCGCGGAAGTCGCTCTCCTCCAGCCTCGTCAGTCTGTCCAAGTACCGGACAATAAACACCTCTTTATCAACTGCCTTGTCCCACTGGATGCGCTTAATTACAGATGACGCCGTCTTCATGGGTGCTTTCTTAACGAATTGGTCTACAGGTTCGACGTTCGATGGCTTGTCAGTTGCCTTCTTTGTCGGTTTCCTTTTACCTTTACCTTTCTTCGGTTGAGCACCAATAGCTTTGTCTGTGATATCAACGTCCTTTTCAGCGGCCAACGTGTGGCAGGCATGTATCACGGCCCGTATAGCTGGTTCACCGGCAAGGCGGTTCGTCTCAGTTTGGAGAATCGCCGTCAACGTGTCCACTTGTTCTGGTGTTAAGGCAGTCGATCGGATACTGATAACAGCAGCGGTGGCTGAATATGCAGCTGCAACGATAACATATGGCTGTGACTGCAGGAATGGGGATTATGGTATTATGACCAGTCTAGCTCATGATCTTCTAACAGCCATGTGGCTTGGTAATGACCCATGCTGTATATTAGAAGCAGGCGAGGTGTTTCACTGACTGAATGGCGCTCAGTGCATATTCCGATCAGACTGTGCGGATGCACATGCTGATCTGGATCTACACGGATCGCAAAAACCTATAAACCCATTTCTCCAGTCACAGTCACAAATGGTCCACGAATATAAGACGTTTGGCATGCTCGAAATCAGGCGGCTAGAAATGAAGTTTGATTGGCGGAGACGTGTGTTATACTCAGTCTCGGCCAATCAAACAGCTTAATTTGGACTACACTCTTGGAGAAAGCGCTCGGAAACTGTTGCTGCACAAATGACCCTGGTGGCAGCCAAAACATGTATCAATCCTTCAAGTTATGTTAGGTGATGCCATGTAGGAGAAACTATTACAAACGCCTTAACCAAAGAAACGATTAATTGTTTTAGTGACATTGGGAAGGTCAAATGTTTCAAGGTCATGCTAATGGTAGAATGAGTGTCGTGTTGACCGAATGTATATGGTTTCCATATATTGAAACAATCCTTCAAGCAATAGTGGAATCATCGCATGTGGAAATCCTAAAATAAACTCAAAGTGTTTCAGTGACCTTGAGAAAGTCAAAATGGTCAAGATTATGCTAATTGTGACATGAATGTGTTGGATATGGTCCAATGCATCAAACATGTCCAAATAGTGAAACAATCCTTCAAGTTGGACGCACGGACGGATGGTCCAACACGTATCGACCACAATGGAATTAAAGAAATAATGATACAACCAATATTCATATTTATATATTTTTTCCATTGTTGTTATTGGATTGCACACACATTGAGACAAGCCATGTGTATGGAAGTAGATTAGGTTTGTCTTCTAATTAGGCGATACTAAGTCCCAATTAGGAGATAATATCTCCTAATTAGGAGTTAGTATCTCCTCTAATTAGGAGTTAGTATCTCCTGTAAATAGGAGTTAGTATCTCCTCTAATTAGGAGTTAGTATCTCCTAATTAGGAGGACGCTTCCATAATAGAGTAATGCAATACAACTACATGTATAATATATGTTGAACTATGATTGCGTAATAGGATACCAAGGTGCGGATGTAATTATGAGTTACTAACTCCTAAATAGGAGATACAAAGTCCTAATTAGGAGGAAGGACATCTCCTAATTAGAACTTATTATTTGTGTCAATGCTAAAAAATGTGTTACCTCCTAATTAGGAGATACTAACTCCTAATTAGGAGATAGTAAGTCCTAATTATGACTAAGTATGATATAATATCTCCTAATTAGGAGTCACTATCTCCTAATTAGGACGTAATATCTCCTAATTATGAGATAGTATCTCCTAATTATGAGTTAGTATCTCCTAATTAGGAGATACATATATTTTAGCAGTGACACCAGGACGCTTCCATACTCTATGGCGGATTTAATGATGTAGATGTAATTATTTAGCAGCAGGAATGTAGTTATTACAATATTACAGCAGTTTAAACAGTACGCACACATTATTTGTTCGATTTACATCCACCCAATCGCGTTCTATACTCGCCATGGAAACAGGGGGCCGTTTCACTAAACTTCGTACGACTAAAATGGTCGTACATTTGTAAGTGCAAAATTATGATAATCTGTAAATTTCACATTAACAAAGTGTTCTTGTAAACAAATACATACAATAAATGTCCATCAATTGAAATTTACAGATTATTCTAAATCTATACTTACGAACATTTTAGTCGTACGAAGTTTAGTGAAACGGCCCCCAGTATACTTGCGGTTTCGATAAAATAAATAATTATTATAATGTTCATATGTTGGATGCAATACCCAACATGTATGTCAAAATTTGTGAAGATTGAAAGATTATTTCTGGAGATATGCGAGTTATAAAAATGGTCCATGTTTTTTTGTCGTTATATATTTATTTTGGGGCAGGGGCAGCCTGTATTAATAAAACTCAAAATTAAAGTAAGTCACATTGAACAATGACATAACTATTATGGTTGAAACACAAACTGAATAACGTTTTCTTTACCTGTTAGTTGAAACTTTATTTGAAGACCCGTATCCTTTGGCGTTATGGTAACCACATTGGTGAAGTCTCCTATCCCTTTGATGACCCTGACTTGACCTCCATATGTGGCTTTAAGTGAGGCAATGTCTTGTTCTTGGTCTGAAGTGTCCATGGTTGCCACTGAAAGAACGGAAATTGGAATTAACCCTTAGACCGCTATCTTATTTTTTTTGTCGTCTGCTGTTTATTTTCTATTTTACATTTTTATCATCAAAAACATGCTTTGGCAGCACTTTAGAATAATTTACAACATGCTTTGACAGCACTTCAGAATCATTTCCATTGGAAATGATTCTGAAGTGCTGTCAAATCATGGTTTTTATTGAGAAATAAAGATATAAAAGCAACAGCAGACGACAATTGTTGTGAGCAGCGGTCTAAGGGTTAACCTACATCCAACAAATCATTTGAGGCAAGTCTTGTGATTATAAAAGATAAGACTATGCGCGATTTGTTTTTCAAGTAAAGTATTTAAAGAAATTGTGATATATTCTATAAATTACGTCACGGGTTGGCTCCTACGGGGCGCCAAGTGGGACATGGCTCAATTTTGTGAACAAAATTCATTTTTGTGCCACACAATTCAATTCTGTGCCACAAAATTCAATTCTGTGTAACAAAATTCAATTATGTGTCACAAAATTCACTTTTGTGCCACAAAATTCAATTCTGTGTAACAAAGTTCAATTCTGTGTCACAAAATTCAATTCTGTGCCACAGAATTCAATTCTGTGTCACAAAATTCAATTCTGTGTCACAAAATTCACTTTTGTGCCACAAAATTCAATTCTGTCAATTCTGCACACGCATGTAAGAAGGACTACCATTGGTCAGAAACTGCACTGGAGAAATGGGTCACGGTCGCCGATCTACACATTCAATGTCGATGATTCATTTCTCATTCTGCCGATGATTCATTTCTCATTCTGCCATTTTGCTTCAACTATCTCCAAACAGTCAAACGTTGACAAACCCATTCGTATTTAAACTCATTTGCGTTATAATTGTACACATAATTCATGTACATGTAGATCTCCCGCGAGTACTGACGTCATTTATTGCGTATCGCAAGGTACATCTGCCCCAGTTAAATCAATAATACACGCGCTGTGGCCTGTGTTCTGACTGCTGTCTGTGTTTATAAACAGAATGTGTGTATTGGGGCATTTGAGGAAACCATTTGTAGTATTTGTGTAGATACCATGGATACTAAGATGGTGTATACTGTAAATAATGCATGTAGACACATAGTTGCGAACACGTAACTTCGCAACTAGTAGACACAGATCCAATACCATTTGTTTCACAAGGTTAGATCTACTGTTAGAATACGATGTCATCTAATGTCATTTTCGAGCATAAAACGTTACCTGATAAATAGAATACCAGGCTAGTGTATTTTAATATGAAGTTTATCAGGCTCGGCTTGGAAGCGGTAGGAATTCCTCGGCAAGCCTCGGAATTCCTACGCGTTTCCTAGCCTTGCCTGATAAACTTGATATAAAAACACACTAGCCTGGTATTCTCTATATATGGGGCAGCTCTCAGGTCTAGCTATGTCCCGGCTACTTTATGTTTGACCCTGTTTACATTATTGAGGGAAAATTCTGAATATTTTTCTTATTTCTCCTTCAAAGTATATATGCTTATATGGTGTGACCACTCATTTGTAATCATAATATAACCAAAATAACTGTCCATAAGGAAGTATAATATTGATATATTGGGTTATATTTTCGCATTGAAATATTTAAACCTGCAAGTGTACTCCACCATCTAGTAAAATGGACTAAGACCGACCTCAACCAATCAACGTAGAGATGACATAGACTATCCTACGCAAACTAATTTTTGTGGACAAAAATGAATTCTGTCCCACAAAACTGAATTTTCTTCACAAAACTCAATTCTGTCTTACAAAATTGAATCCTTTATAACAAAAATGAATTTTGTATACGAAACGTATGCAGAATTGAATTTTGTGACACAGAATTGAATTTTGTGACACAGGATTGACAGAATTGAATTTTGTGACACAGAATTGAATTTTGTGATTTTTAGTGTTACAAAACTCAATTTTGTACACATAATTAACCTGTCCTGCATGGCGCCCCGTAGCTCCTGTCTAAATAGGTTTTGAATTGTATATGGGAAATGTGCACTCATTCGTTCGCGAATATATTGCTCTTCTAATGTCGCGCAGTTTTCCGCTCGGTAACTCGTGTATATTTCTCCAAGAACTCCAAGAAAACTTATGTTATCTTATTTCGATGGATTTCTTGATCATTTATGTCGGGTGATAATGCCTGTTCATGATCGCATGGCACACAACTATGACTAGGATTGATCAAATACCTGATTTACAATGAAACGTCTCTAAACCGGACACCCGGGGACCTCCCAGGGTGTCCGGTTTAGAGAGGTTTCACTGTGCATGCACGTCGCAAAGACTCGCTTTTAATATAGTTCTTGTATTGTGTGTTAGTTGAATGATGAACAACACTTTTGGAATGTACTTACAAAGGTAACGTTAAATCCCAATTACATATTTAATAAATGTCATTTCTGATATTTTGGCAGAAAATTGTGGTTTTGTTTGTTGGGGTTATATATGTATACATAATGGTTGTCCTGGACCAACTCACTACGTTCGTACTGGTCCATTCTATCCCATTATGTATATATATATATCCTACACTTAAATATAAGATAAAACAACATACTTGTGTAATCTTATTATATACAAGATGATAGCACTATATGTAATGATAGCATACCGTATGCTGTCAGGCTTTTAATCATTGTGTAATCAACATATTTAATGAAAAGTCATGCAGAGCATGATGTTATTAGCCGATCAAATCAGGGTAAAGTGCATCGAACATATGTAGGTGTCTCTGGTAACATTGTCAATGGTAAACTATTTTCGACCACAGTTCTGTACCCAGCGTTGACATTTTTCTCGATTTTGTGCAGGTTTTGGAAACCCGTTCCAAATCCATCCAATAGCAGCAATGCCATAGCAGCAATGTTTTGTTGTCACCATTATGTTGCGAAATATTCCAGCGTAACACCTGTACTGTATGCTCTATTTATCTACAAATTACACTCCGCAATACACAAAGTTGTAGTCACTGTGTGTGTTTGTCGGAATTCTGTGGCAGCATGCGAGTGGGCGGAGCTACCAGGGCTATATATATCTAGCGGTTACAGTGTCATCTAAAAATAGACGCAAGCTCCTGCGTATTCAGGCACATGCCCAGATTGGCATAATGTGCCCCATCCGTGATTTTTTGCGCGATGTCGGGCGCAAGACAATCAATAATTTGCGGTATTGACAATAATTAAGGGGGATTGCCGCAATCGCGCGTGCTGGATGCATCCCTGCCATCCCTGCATGATACGTAAACAAATCAAAGTTGGCTATGAAGGGCAATTCTTCGTTTTGATTGGTGGAAAATTTTGTGAATATTAACTAGCGTCAAATGACGCGCGTACGCGATCCAATGGGATAAACCCGAGATGCTGGGATAAACCCGAAAATGCTGGGGTTACTAGTAAGGAGATTTTGAGCAGAGGTCGATTATAAATTAGCCGAATAAACACATTTTACGCGATTATACGTGGCTGAAACTTGTTCTGTTTAATAAATAAAAGCTTTAAATTAGCCCAATAATCGGCGTATGTTGGCGTATATGGCCATTAGAGCCAACTATGGACTTCAACAACAATAACTTCCGGGTTAAATCTCTTCAGGCGTTCAGCTCATTAAGTATTCAAAATTGTGTTATTTGGCTATAAGTAAAGTTTTAAACGGAGATAATTGCCAAAAATGCAAACTTTATCGGTTGGTGCAATTTGGAAGTGATACAGAAAAATTCGCGTTCGTAGATTACCGAATAGCGGAGAAAAGGGTTGCTACAAACTTTTTCAGAATTCGATGGATAACCAACATATTAGCCGATCTATAAATAGATCGGCTAATAATCAAGAAAGAGAAATCGAAAGTGAACGAATACTTCGACAGTTCAGCCATGTTCACAATTAGATGTTATATTAGCTAGGCTACACAGAATAGTAGTTATATCTTGGCAGTTCTGTGTCATAAAATTGAAATAAAGCACCCAACACCCACCTTTAGCCAAATAAGCCGTTACATGCACTACACACAGTTATCAGTTAGATCGTGTACGTACTCTCGTCATTTGACTTGGTACGGAGTGTAGCCTGATAACACCGTGAGTCACTATCAGTAAAATAAATATTACTAAATTATTATATCTGTATAGCGGGTATACATATTTTTTATAACTGGTGGAATAGTGACACAATTATACACTTATTTAATGCCTATAAATAACATAGTGTGCCTACTGTGTGGGCATGTACCTTTAAAATATACGCGCAATGTAGATCTTGATGAGACGGCTCGTTACATGTTTTCGGGACGTAATGTGTGAGACATGATGTATAGCGCGAATTGTTTCCCCGAGATTTCAGGGAATGTCAACGAGACTACAAATAACATGCAATTGATGTCTGTAACGGTATTGGCGGCGCCGCATTCCGTATTAATCACGTGATCAGTTTATGTGCCAGGTCCGCCATGACATTATTTCACCGTAACCATTTCAATTCAACAGACCCAGAAAGCCAATACTTGCAAACAGTGTAAATGTAGAGGAGCCAGCTCGTAACGACCCGTCTCATCAAGATCTACAGTGTTTGTCAGAAATTTTCAGATTTTTAAAAAGCATTCCTCATGCGATTAATAAACTAGACAAATGGTTAGTATGGCGCAGTCTATATGTGGCTATATATATATGACTGGAGAAATGGCTATTATGGGTTTGGCGAGCAGTGGAGATCCAGATCAGCCTGTGCATCCGCACAGTCTGCTCAGGATTTGCACTGTTTGCCATTCCATCAATGAAACACCCGTTATGCTTCTTACACACAATATAGAGTAGTATTACGCTACGGGGTGGGCTATTTGATCAGGAGCTACACTAATCTGAAATCCCAAAAGCCCCATTTCTCCAATCACAGCCACATATCAGTTTTTTAGGGGCGAAAGGGTTACATGTATGTGATTACAAGTGAAGGAGTTAGAGGACTGTTCCTTACAATTCGTAAAGTCTGTAACGATATGGCCTGTTCGTCAGATTCAAATCTAGTATTACAGAGTGCATAATAATATTTAGACAGCAAGCATCTAACCGGATTGTGCTGGTAAGTGCGATGCATTGAATATATAATGCTGTATGTGGTGGCTGGCTAATCAGTGAACAGATTACTCGCTTAGCGATATATACACTCAAATTGGCTGGTTGGTAGGTCGGACCCACACTGGATCGCCCTGGGGCGCCATTTGGTCGTCTGGGGAAATGAGATGTATGCCAACTCCACTACACGATCGATTGCGTGCCAATAAATATGATTGCAAAGCTACGTTGTTCGCCTTAGAGAGGTTCCAGACAAGGTGCAATTCAGGCGGTGATCACAAGAACGTTATAAGTCGCTGACAACTCCAATGATATCTGCCTTGTTTTCTCTGTTTCAACATTTCTCAAGAAATCTGTATCATATTTTACCAACATGGCAAAGTATACTTTGAGGCAGAAATTTTCAATTTAAGGATAAATTTATTAATTTTATTATACTGAATTTATTACATTATCACAGCCATTGTGGCTGTGATAATGTAATAAATTCAGTCTAATCATTCTGCATACTTTTAATCATCAAATATATGCAGTGGTTAGTTCTATAATAAATAATGCATTTTGGGAAAAATAAATGATTACTCCCTCAAAGTATACTTTGCTAGATAAGTATACTTTGCAATTTTGATGAAATCGGATACTGGTGTTCACAGACTATTTGGTTTATTTTCACTGGAGATCACGTGTTTGTGTTGTTAGTAGGGATGGGGCTTTTTGTTGGTGTTGTTTATATATTCGAAACTGATGTGGAAAAGTGTTACAAAGGCTGCAGTCAAGTATGAAAATAATCCATGAATGGAATATGAAATTACTGCTGTAAGAACTTAATTTAAATTTTAAACAATGTTAAACACGACCTTGACCTTGTGATTGCCCAGAGGTCAGAGGTCAGAGGTGTCGTGCATATTTAACAGAAAGACAGAGGACCTCTACAGGAATGCATGTGCGAAATCGAGGCGTTCCGTGAAAAAAAACCTGAAATTATAAGCGATTTATCGTACACACTAACACGCTTGAGTAACCTTGACCTTGTGGTTAGGCGGAGGCTCGGCGCTTTTGCGCAGAATAATGCGTGATTCTGATATCATGAAGAAAAAAATACATGTAAAGTGCTAAATTTTGTGAACAGTGAACAGTCAACAATGCATGAACTCTTTGACATTGACCTTGTGATTAGGTGACGACGATGCTTCATGCTGGCGAGCTAAAACAACAGGTGGCCGTTTCTCTAAACTTCGAACGACTTTATGTTCGTAAGTGCAAATTTAGGATTGTCTGGAAATTTCAATTGATGGATTTACATTTATTGAACATAGCAACCTATGATCAATAAATGTAAATCCAATACTTGTTTACAAGAACACATTGTTAATGTGAAATTTACACACTATCATACTATTGCACTTACGAACATTTTAGTCGTACGAAGTTTAGTGAAACGGCCCCAAGACTCCCGTCTACACAGGGTTATGATTACGTCTACGGACTCCTACAACACACAATGTCGTTGTGTATGAAGTGGTGCTTGCTAATATAACAATCAATGGCAACATGATTACAAGACAGGAAAGGAATTCATCAAGTAAGTGAATGTAATTGGAATTCAATAAATTGGCGTGTTGACATATTTGTCTGGTCTTATTGTCGTTAGAAACAATGGAGATAACCGCCTTTACTGTAAACCTTTCAACACTACTGTCTGTTCCACGTGTTGCTGCCGACAAACATGTAGCCATTAAACATTAAATTTAAAAACATATTTAAGGGAAGTACTTTTTCATCAATAACAAAGAAATCACCTTCCCCATTATTTAATTTCATGGAATTCCACCAAATATTAATTTTATTGCGATAAAACCATTTTCCTATGGGAAATTAGCATGGGGGAAAATGAGATGGAGACTTGATGAGAAGGGTCGAAAAACGAAACGATTTGTAAATTTACTCCGAAACCTGGCGAGATAGCCAAGACATGTCGTAAATAAGAAAACCAAAGTTATATTTTGAAAATCAGTCTACAAAATAAAAACTCCCATAGGAATAAAACAACATCAAATTATCTAAAAAAAAAATTGCGGGTGGGGGTGAGGGGTGGGGGAGCGAGTATTACTTTTTTGTTATTGATGTAAAAATAGTTTCAATTAAATATTTTTTAGTAGATTTTATGTGTTCAATTGCCAAAAGTTCGTTGGCAGCAAAACGTGGAACAGACAGTATATACCTCTTTCCTAATATATTCTAACAGTGTAGATCATGATGACCGTCTCATCAAGATCTCCACTATTTATGGATACATTTTTTTAATTTTTACAATGATCCAATTTTCTGCATTATTGAACAGTTTCAAACTTAAGATGACATATGCAATGTTACATGTAGTTAGTTACGTAGTTACGTAGGATGAAAGGGTTAAATAAGATGTCAGAACAGAACAGAACAGAACATACCTTTATTAGATTAAATACATGTCTGGCCATAACGTGGTGGCATAATATATAAAATACAGCATGTATGCACAACTATGGCGTGACGTACAAGTATGGACAGCATGGTGATTGCTCCCAGGGGCGGATCCAACATTTGGTGAACGTGGGGGCTGTCTAGTTGCGAAGGTAACTCTTGCAATCTACTCCCGTACCGTCCGTAGCTAGCTACGGACGGTACGGGAGTAATTGCAAGAGTTGCCGTTCGCAACTAGGGGGATGTCCTATTTTCGAGCTTTTCGAAATGCACTTTCCTGTGTTTTACGGCATTTAAATTCGGACTCCAACTGGTGGTAAACCGTGATCTGAGTAAACTCCGTGACTGAACGGGGAGGGTTTGCAACCCCGGTACCCCCAGCCCCCCCCCCCCCCCCCTCTCCAGATCCGCCCCTGGCTCCGTATTCTCTCTCTAACCGGTGCCAGAATGTTATACATGTATGTCATTTGTAATGACAAAAACAAAGTTCATAACTGTGGCTGTGACTGGAGAAATGGGGCTTATGGGAAGTGTGGTCAGTGCAGTTCCTGATCAAATAGCACACTAATGTAGCCTGATAACGATTTAAATACAGCTTGTTAGTCATGATATATGTTTAATTGATCGAATGGCGAACTTTGCAGATTGCAGATCCTGATCAGACTATACGATGATGCGATGGTCACAAATCCCATATGCCCCATGTATAAGCCCCATGATCTACACTGGTCGCCAATCCATCACGAAAACACTGGCCATGCTTCTAACAAGCAACATAGATCCTTATCAGGCTACAGGAATGTGTTATTTGACCAGGAGTTATACTGGTTACAAATCCCATAAGCCCATTCTCCAGTCACAGTCAAATACATGTATATTGTGTAGTTCGTATTACCGAAAACAACATTACGTATAAGGCTGCTAGCACCATTAGTGGGAGAGGTAACAAACGAGTCTGCCGCGTGAACGATGCCATTAAACTACCGGTCTGTCCCGGCGATTTATGGTCACACTACAGTAGGTGGACAGACGTAATTTCCCACTCATTGAAATCCTATAGACTTACATGTATGTGTAACTGTGCTTTTTAGCATATTATTTCAAATGTACATTAAAGCTTTCAATGAAATAAAATGCATTGAGTAGCCAATAGATTTGCGCAGGATTTGATTCATATGTGAATTCAATATTCAAAGTAGTTTACCATATGCATGCAGTTAAACATGCATTTTTTTGGAAATGCTATTCCCATTGACATCAATGATGACGTCGCTCAAAAAGTGACGTCAAATAATTACGCCATATTTAAAAACATGTATCTATTAAACTGCTTGTGATATAATCAGTAACCCAAACATTCACATTCTGCATAAATATGTTTTCTTTCAAATATTTTATATTTCATGTTACATATTTGAGAGTAAAAATGGAAATACATGTCTATGGGATTTTAACTTTCGGGAAATTACTTCTGCCCACCTACTGTACATTCGTCACCGCTGGTTGCAGGGGAACAGCACGAATACCATTGTTTTGTCCGACAACAGATACAAAATACACACTGGATTGGTGTAATTGAGTGTGGCTGTACGTCCATTTGATAGTAACTTATTTGTGGCTGTGACTGGAGAAATGTGTCTTATGGGATTTGTGACGAGTGTAGCTCCTGATCAAATAGCCCATTTCAGGAGCATGATAACAATCTGTATTGCTTGTTAGAAGTACGACGTGTGTTTCATTGATGGAATGGCGAACAGTGCAGATCATGATCAGACTGCGGATGCACAGGCTGATCTGGATCTACACTGGTCGCAAAAACCTATAAGCCCCATTTATCCAATCACAGCCACATTTAGGGACACTCGTCTCAAATTGAGACAAGGGCAGTATGTGTATAACAAGGTACATGATCACGTGGTTACAGCAACAACAACAATGGCTGAAAGTATTGAAAGCGCGCCCACTCCAAAGAAGTATTATTTTATATTTTGCTTAATAGGCAACGGATTGTTATCAAATATGGCGCAGCAAACGCGTCTTCATGAGCTGCAGTTGGTGGTCCCGGGACTTCCACACATACTTATGTCGCTTTTTGCAAAGAATCGAAATCGATTTTTTTGCAAACACGACAGAAGTTTTGGCCAAAGTACCGAGACCACGGCAGCTTAACAAGACACGTTTGATGCGCCATACTTCATCAAAATCTGCTACATAATAAGGACAAAATAAAAGAATACGTACTTTGAATCGGAGGGCTTCTGTAATTTGCAGTACTTGTTGTTGTTGTTGTAACCACGTGATCATACACCTTGTATAAAGGGACAGAGAACGAACAGACGGGTGGACGAAATGAATTTCTAAAGAAAAAGTTAACACACTATGCTAACTCGTTCGCTACAGATAGGATTTTGTTAACTTGCACATACATGCTCGTGTTAACGGTTCAAGGGGCATAACCACAACATGACACACTGCGGATGGTCTCAAACTGTGGTGGGAATTGACTCCGTTCGTTATTCGTCGTACCAAAGGAAATGATTCTAAAGCGCTGTCAAACCATGTTTTATTGAGAAATGAAAACACAATAAACAAGACTGCCGAAGGTCACAATATACGCCCGTCGAGGCAAGGACAGTTAACAAGGGGAGATAACTCACTGACAATTAAGTTCTTGCCGTGATAAATATGTATATTGAATTAGGTCACAATCTGTCAAAATAAATAGGCTTCTTCGTCTTGCTTAAAAATGACTGTCAATGGTAGATAAGTCAAAATCAATAGGCTTCTTCATCTTGCGGTGATAAACATGTATACCGAATTTGGTTAAAATCCGTCAAGTATTACTCTAGTTATTGCGTGGACAAGCTATGCCCGCCCGCCGCCCGTACAAGATGAATACATAATACGTCCCGTTTTTTCAAACGGGCGTATAAAAACGTAAGCAGACGACAATTTACGTTTCCCGCATTGAAGGGTTGAAAAAGCAGACTTCCGAATTAACACTGAAATGTATTCGTTTGTGGAAGAATGACGTTTCAACTGGATATATTCTCGATGAGACTGGAGAAATGAACATAACGCTCTATATCAGTTTATGTTTCAAAAACACCAATTCACAATCAAATTCGTGATTCATCACGGTAAAAAACATATCGGTAAAAAACATATCGGGCATTACTCATATCGAGTTTCCCATAAGTGTAGGTCCTAACTAACCACCAAAATAAGTGCATAGTCCTTGAATAACGGTTCATATAGAATAGTTTATTGCATCGAGGCATCTGCCTCATGAGCATACATACATGACTATGGTATAATATACGTACAATGCAAGATGGCGTACATGGGTAACTACTAAATATAATAAATTTAGAAACACCACAGTCGTGGCAAATAGGCAAATAGATACATGCACATACATGTACACACATATACGCACATATACACACCCATATACATGTATATCTCTTTTTTCAAATGTGGTATAGTATTACATGTCTATATAATACATACACATACATAAAACAATGCAACAGTGGTAGCGTCATGGCGTTCTTTCCCTCAAACAGGAATACTTTGATCATACAATGTATTCCAAGTATAGTTTTAAAGTAATAGTGCACATATAATACATGTATCTACTTTCCACACAAGTATAGGATAATTTTAACGAAACAAAGCATACAAAGCTTACTAGTAGTTAAATAATTTGCTTAATTTCGGGAGAGTTTTTGTTTTTGGCAAATTCGCTTTAAATCAGCATCAGAATAGCGTAAAACAACTAGTCACATGAATAATACAGTCATGTACATTCACATATAATACATGTCATACTGTAAACAAACGGTATATGAGTGTATGGTACAAAATGACATAAATGCACATGTCGACTTGGAGATCAGCGGAGTCCCAGATCAGCCTGCGCATTCGTACAGCCTGTTCTAAGAATGTACTGTGCATTTTATATAAATGTAAGTATACACAATTGATTTCCAGTTATTTCAAGAATAAATTACTACATATATCTGTTTAGCTGAGATATAATTTCGTTACGTTTATCGAACGCTCTGAAAACGAAATTACCAAGGTTTCTTATATAAGACGCTCTATCTGAATGAAACAGTGTTACTAATTTTAACATGTTAGGTCTACTTCTATAATATTGGCCGATGTAGCGTACCCTCAAGTCATTGTAGACAGGACATATAAACAAGAAATGAAATTCATCTTCTAACACGTTACAGAATTTACATGTACGATCATCAAAGGGTGTGCTAAGTGGTCTATGCCATCTGCGGTTTCAACCTCCAGCCTGTGGGCAGATACACGCAGTCTGGTTAGAGCCACTCTAAACTTGTTTACACTGATGAAATCGAGATAGCATTGATATTCAAAAGATGAAATATTTTTTATAAAATAAAGCTCTACTAGATTCATTTATTTCTAGTGTTCCAGTCCTGAACGAAATTGTCTGTTAAGCGTTGTTTTAATGTTGATAAAAATCTTATGACGTCACCCACACCTTGCGAAAGCCATACATGGTAAAAACCAAGCTGTGTTAACATAGATTTAATCAGAGAGGCCCAATTTTTCACAGTTGGTGACCGTTCAATATCATTAAGCATCATGTGATATATACATTTAATATATTTCCGATCACTTGATCCGATTACGTTACCGAACCAATATTTATTATATTATATAAACGACCTGTTCTAAGTGATGTTCTGCCTAGTTCACCGTAAACAAAATCGTTTTGTGTTGATATTTTGACACCTAGCACGCGTTTACAAAATTGTAAATGCACTCTTTCAATTTGCTACCAACATACAACCTCCCGCGAAATAGTACACGTATATAGTACAGGAATTTACAAAGGTGTGAAACAAGAATTTCTATCCGCGTACGTTTTTAAGCAATAAACCATCATTTGTTAACTGATAACAATAAAACCGGTCCCAAATTGGTTGTTTAGATGCGTGTAATGGTCCTCAACCGCCAATGCAAGTCAAACATTTATATATCGTCCGAAAAACGTCAAATATTCTCGGATAGATGGTCGAACTCTCAAAGCGACGAAATTTGGTTACACACTGTGTTTACAACTTTACAGCGCGATGTTCATTGGCTGACTGACATGAAGTGGTATAATTATGTATGTCGTAGTGGATTTTGACACATCGCGGGAAATATTATCAAATGGCGCGCCACGCGTGTAATCTCCGCTTCGAGGGCTCGCCAGAAAATCTCGCAATTGTACGGATTTTAATGTCATAAATGTAGTAACAGATAAATGCAGTTCACGTATTCTATCAGCATCACCATATTGTTATACATGTATGTCTCCGGAATCGATAGAACCCGAATTTGGAGTTTATTGTTGAACATTGATGATATATAATCGGTCTGAAAGCAACGCAATTTGGAAATTCTATTGGCCAAGAATTGAAAAAGGTTCGTTCCTTTGTTCCATTGTGGGTATGTTGAGAGTATAAAGGGGGTGCATTGTTCGGAACGGTGAATGTGTAGATAATTGAAGATTTCTGTCGCGTGTAATGATTGAGCATTAGTAGTTGCACAAAACTCTGTAAATTACCAAAAAACCAACGAAATCCGCCCAAAATCTACAAAAAATTCACCAAATTACCCATATGACACCAACATCCTGACCATCTGTTCAAATACGTGTGGGTGAAACAAGACAAGACATAAACAAGCATCTAAATCAGGCACATATGAAGCTCACACAGGGAATAGAGTTACATCAGGAGCTACACTGGTCAACAATTCAATAAACACCAGAGATTTGTCAGTCCGGCTGGTGAGATGGGACTTACAGGTTTTGCGACCAGTGTAGATCCAGATCAGTTTGAGCACTACCCGCCATTCGATCAATGAAACACCAGTCATGCTTCTAGCAAGATCATTATCAGGCTACATAAGTGAGCTATTTAATCAGGAGCTAGACTGGTTACAAATCCTTTAAGCCCCATTTCTCCAGCCGCAGCCAGAGTTGAGAACATACTGAGATACAACGATGTTACTGTCTGTTTCACGAAAGCTGGCCAAATTTTACGGCTATATAAACAATTCCAAAACATTTTATTTTTCGAAAATATTAAATTAAAGGAAAATTCTTATTATTTCGTGAAATTTGGGCAAATATTTATTTTATTGCGAGGAAACTTAAATCCCCATACACATCTTCACAGAGTGCACAGAGTGAAGATGTCTATGGGGATTTAACATGGGAAATTTTTTAAATTTCAGAAATACTGGACCGATTTTCAAAATTTAACTTTTGTTTTCTTAGATCATTTCCAAGCTATCTAGCCATGTTTCGGAGTCAATTTCGAAATTTTTTCGTTTTCTGACTCCTCCCACAACTCCTCCACCTCCTTTTCCCCGATGTTAAATTCCCATAGACAAATCAGTTTTTCGTAATAAAATTAATATTTGACCAAATTTTACGAAATAAAAAGAAGGCTCATTCTTAAATTTTGCTTTAATTTAATATTATCAAAAACAATACTGTTTTTGCATTGTTTACATAGCCGTAAATTTCGTACAAGATTTCGAGAAACAGACAGTAGTGTTTATCAATTGAAGGAAACATTGTATCAGGTAATGGGCATACATACAGACTGACAACACATTGCTGTATCAGCCATTGACCGGATACGAATATCCAGGTTACAACAAATTAAAAACTAACGTTTCATTGGTCGAACGGCGTCACATGACGTTACTGAATTACATCAGTGAAATGACGTCACGGAAACAATTCAGTCTTTTCAACGAAAACATTGTCATAGTTGCCCATTATGTAGCCAGTATGTTGCCTGATAAATATGGCCCGCCAAGGGAAAAGGGATCAGTTGATTGGGTGAAACTTTTTTTTGGCATTTTCTAAATCTCCTTTAATAGAATAATAGTTTTGCTGCTCGGTACATAGAGAATACCAGGCTAGTGTCTGTTGATATCAAGTTCATCAGGCTCGGCTCGGAAACGGTAGGAATTGCTCGGCAAGCTCGGAATACCTATGCGTTTCCTAGACTTGCTTGATGAACTTCATATCCACATTCACTAGCCTGGTATTCTCTATGTACGGAGCAGCAAAACCCACAATTGCAGGTCTGTCTCATTGTTTTCTCCTCCGAGTTATCTTTAGATATCGATGACGAGCGGTGAAGAGTAGAACTCGCCGTTTCTCTTGAGAGTCCCCATCTCACACAGTTGCACATTATTCACTGCCTGTTTGCCGATATGTGTCTCCGCAAATGGCATCAGAATCGGCAGCATTCTCGGCCAATCTGGTTGACGCGTAAGCGACCAGCTAACCTTAAACAGGGTCATGTGTGGAGTGAATCTTCGCTGCTCTATAATAACGTGGACATTTGAATGCATCAGATGCGTCTCAATCGTGTCAACCAGTAAACGAAGTCGCGGGCAATCCTTGACATCAGCATAGATGACCTTAGACGAAAAACAACCGAGACCCTGAAAGACAAGCGGTTCAGTGGATTTGCACATCTCAACAATTTTGGGTCGAATATCTTTCAATGCAGCTATACACCTCGCCACGTCTGTGACTGCTTCTAGACGAAGAACGGAAAGCGTGATGTGAAACCCATTTCTCGGGATATTGTAGTACTGGTACTGCGGGAACTGCCTGCACAATACTTTCTGGATCGCTTGGAAGTTACTAATACACTCATCATCCGTTATACGTAGTGCGATGAAGAAGTTGGGATTATCGTATCGGTCGTGTCGACGTGAGCTTTTCTTAGATGTATTCGTTTGACGCAGATGAAGGTTGGACCTCGTCGAGATCACAAACTGCGGTATTCGCGGGCCCGCCATTTCCATCTCCATCTACAACGTGTGTGTCAGGCTGTGTGTTATCTGCTTCTTTACCAGCAGCATCGACGTCGTTACCGCACGCTGCAGCTTGTTCATGTTTTGTTTCATACGCATCTATGGCCTCCACGATTGTGATATTGCTACCGGTAGATCCAAATACGTTATCGAGCCTTTCATTTTTGTCCCATATTTTCTCGTCCTTGTACATGAAATACTGAATCCTATGTTGCGGTATGGCCAACGCGTAGTGGTCCACTGTGGCAAAATCTTCCCAGACGAAGTCGCGGACGTCCCTCTCCTCCAGCCTCGTCAGTGTGTCCAAGTACCCGACAATAAACGCCTCTTTATCAACTGCCTTGTCCCACTGGATGCGCTTAATTACAGATGACGCCGTCTTCATGGGTGCTTTCTTAACGAATTGGTCTACAGGTTCGACGTTCGATAGCTTGTCAGTTGCCTTCTTTGTCGGTTTCCTTTTACCTTTACCTTTCTTCGGTTGAGCACCAATAGCTTTTTCTGTGATATCAACGTCGTTTTCAGCGGCCCACGTGTGGCAGGCATGTATCACGGCCCGTATAGCTGGTATACCGGCAAGGCGGTTCGTCTCAGTTTGGAGAATCGCCGTCAACGTGTCCACTTGTTCTGGAGTTAAGGCAGTTGACCGGATACTGATAACAGCAGCGGTGGCTGGATATGCAGCTGCAACGATAACATATGGCTGTGACTGCAGGAATGGGGATTATGGTATGTATGACCATGTGGCTTGCTGTATATTAGAAGCAGGCGAGGTGTTTCACTGACTGAATGGCGCTCAGTGCATATCCCGATCAGACTGTGCGGATGCACATGCTGATCTGGATCTACACTGGTCGCAAAACCTATAAACCCATTTCTCCAGTCACAGTCACAAATGGTCCACGAATATAAGACGTTTGGCATGCTCGAAATCAGGCGGCTAGAAATGAAGTTTGATTGGCGGAGACGTGTGTTATACTCAGTCTCGGCCAATCAAACAGCTTGGAGAAAGCGCTCGGAAACTGTTGCTGCGCAAATGCCCCTGGTGGCAGCCAAAACATGTATCAATCCTTCAAGTTACGTTAGGTGATGCCATGTAGGAGAAACTATTACAAACGCCTTAACCAAAGAAACGATTAATTGTTTTAGTGACATTGGGAAGGTCAAATGTTTCAAGGTCATGCTAATGGTAGAATGAGTGTCGTGTTGACCGAATGTATATGGTTTCCATATATTGAAACAATCCTTCAAGCAATAGTGGAATCATCGCATGTGGAAATCCTTACAAACGTCTTAACTAAAATAAACTCAAAGTGTTTCAGTGACCTTGAGAAAGTCAAAAGGGTCAAGATTATGCTAAGTGTGACATGAATGTGTTGGATATGGTCCAATGTATCAAACATGTCCACATAGTGAAACAATCCTTCAAGTTGGACGCATGGACGGATGGTCCAACACGTATCGACCACAATGGAATTAAAGAAATAATGATACAATCAATTTTCATATTTACATATTTTTTCCATGTTGGGATGTTCCATGCCTCATTGCATATATCTCGGCGAGTGTGGGGGAGGGGGAGGCATTTCCCCTGTTGTTATTGGATTGCACACACATTGAGACAAGCTATGTGTATGGAAGTAGATTAGGTTTGTCTCCTAATTAGGCGATACTAAGTCCCAATTAGGAGATAATATCTCCTAATTAGGAGTCAGTTTCTCCTCTAATTAGGAGTTAGTATCTCCTCTAATTAGGAGTTAGTATCTCCTCTAATTAGGAGTTAGTATCTCCTAATTAGGAGGATGCTTCCATAATAGAGTAATGCAAAACAACTACATGTATAATATATGTTGAACAATGATTACGTAATAGGATACCCAGGTGCGGATCCAGAGGGGGGGGGCATGTAATTATGAGTTACTAACTCCTAAATAGGAGATACACAGTCCTAATTAGGAGGAAAGGATTTACTATCTCTTAATTAGAACTTATTATTTGTGTCAAAGCTAAAAAATGAAATGTGTTACCTCCTAATTAGGAGATACTAACTCCTAATTAGGATATTGTAAGTCCTAATTAGGACTAAGTATGATATAATATATCCTAATTAGGAGTTACTATCTCCTAATTAGGACTTAATATCTCCTAATTATGAGATAGTCTCTCCTAATTATGAGTTAGTATCTCCTAATTAGGAGATACATATATGTTAGCATTGGCACCAGGACGCTTCCATACTGTATGGCGGATGTAATGATGTAGATGTAATTATTTAGCAGCAGGAATGTAGTTATTACATTATTACAGCAGTTTAAACAGTACGCACAAATTATTTGTTCGATTTACATCCACCCAATGGCGTTCTATACTCGCCATGGAAACAGGGGGCCGTTTCACTAAACTTCGTACTACTAAAATGGTCGTACATTTGTAAGTGCAAAATTATGATAATCTGCAAATTTCACATTAACAAAGTGTTCTTGTAAACAAATACATGTATTGGATTCACATTTATTGAGCATATGCTGCATATATGCTCAATAAATGTAAATCCATCAATTGAAATTTACAGACTATTCTAAATCTATACTTACGAACATTTTAGTCGTACGAAGTTTAGTGAAACGGCCCCAGTATACTTGCGGTTTCGATAAAATAAATAATTATTATAATGTTCATATGTTGGATGCAATACCCAACATGTATGTCAAAATTTGTGAAGATTGAAAGATTATTTCTGGAGATATGCGAGTTATAAAAATGGTCCATGTTTTTTTGTCGTTATATATTTATTTTGGGGCAGGGGCAGCCTGTATTAATAAAACTCAAAATTAAAGTAAGTCACATTGAACAATGACATAACTAGTATGGTTGAAACACAAACTGAATAACGTTTTCTTTACCTGTTAGTTGAAACTTTATTTGAAGACCCGTATCCTTTGGCGTTATGGTAACCACATTGGTGAAGTCTCCTATCCCTTTGATGACCTTGACTTGACATCCATATGTGGCTTTAAGTGAGGCAATGTCTTGTTCTTGGTCTGAAGTGTCCATGGTTGCCACTGAAAGAACGGAAATTGGAATTAACCCTTAGACCGCTATCTTATTTTTTTTGTCGTCTGCTGTTTATTTTCTATTTTACATTTTCAAAAACATGCTTTGGCAGCACTTTAGAATAATTTACAACATGCTTTGACAGCACTTCAGAATCATTTCCATTGGAAATGATTCTGAAGTGCTGTCAAATCATGTTTTTTATTGAGAAATAAGGCAAGATATAAAAGCAACAGCAGACGACAATTGTTGTGAGTAGCGGTCTAAGGGTTAACCTACATCCAACAAATCATTTGAGGCAAGTCTTGTGATTATAAAAGATAAGACTATGCGCGATTTTTTTTTCAAGTAAAGTATTTAAAGAAATTGTGATATATTCTGCAAATTACGTCACGGGTTGGCTCCTGTCTAAATAGGTTTTGAATTGTATATGGGAAATGTGCACTCATTCTTTCGCGAATATATTGCTCTTCTAATGTCGCGCAGTTTTCCGCTTGGTAACTCGTGTATATTTCTCCAAGAACTCCAAGAAAACTTATGTTATCTTATTTTGATGGATTTCTTGATCATTTATGTCGGGTGATAATGCCTGTTCATGATCGCATGCCACACAACTATGACTAGGATTGATCAAATACCTGATTTACAATGAAACGTCTCTAAACCGGACACCCGGGGACCTCCCAGGGTGTCCGGTTTAGAGAGGTTTCACTGTGCATGCACGTCGCAAAGACTCGCTTTGAATATAGTTCTTGTATTGTGTGTTAGTTGAATGATGAACAACACTTTTGGAATGTACTTACAAAGGTAACGTTAAATCCCATGTACATATTTAATAAATGTCATTTCTGATATTTTGGCAGAAAATTGTGGTTTTGTTTGTTGGGGTTATATATATATACATAATGGTTGTCCTGGACCAACTCACTACGTTCGTACTGGTCCATTCATTCCATCCCATTATGTATATATATATATATATATATATATATATATATATATATATATATATATATATATCCTACACTTAAATATAAGATAAAACAACATACTTGTGTAATCTTATTTTATATAAGATGATAGCATTATATGTAATGATAGCACACCGTATGCTGTCAGGCTTTTAATCATTGTGTAATCAACATATTTAATCAAGAAAGAGAAATCGAAAGTGAACGAATACTTCGACAGTTCCTTTACAGATTCAGCCATGTTCACAATTAGATGTTATATTAGCTAGGCTACACAGAATAGTAGTTATATCTTGGCAGTTCTGTGCCATAAAATTGAAATAAAGCACCCAACACCCACCTTTAGCCAAATAAGCCGTTACATGCACTACACACAGTTATCAGTTAGATCGTGTACGTACTCTCGTCATTTGACTTGGTACGGAGTGTAGCCTGATAACACCGTGAGTCACTATCAGTAAAATAAATATTATACTTATTATTATATCTGTATAGCGGGCCTACATATTTTTTATAACTGGTGGAATAGTGACACAATTATACACTTATTTAATTCCTATAAATAACATAGTGTGCCTACTGTGTGGGCATGTACCTTTAAAATATACGCGCAATGTAGATCTTGATGAGACGGCTCGTTACATGTTTTCGGGACGTAATGTGTGAGACATGATGTATAGCGCGAATTGTTTCCCCGAGATTTCAGGGAATGTCAACGAGACTACAAATAACATGCAATTGATGTCTGTAACGGTATTGGCGGCGCCGCATTCCGTATTAATCACGTGATCAGTTTATGTGCCAGGTCCGCCATGACATTATTTCACCGTAACCATTTCAATTCAACAGACCCAGAAAGCCAATATTTGCAAACACTGTAAAATCTAGAGGAGCCGGCTCATAACGACCCGTCTCATCAAGATCTACAGTGTTTGTCAGAAATGTTCAGATTTTTAAAAAGCATTCCTCATGCGATTAATAAACTAGACAAATGGTTAGTATGGCGCAGTCTATATGTGGCTATATATATATGACTGGAGAAATGGCTATTATGGGTTTGGCGAGCAGTGGAGATCCAGATCAGCCTGTGCATCCGCACAGTCTGCTCAGGATCTGCACTGTTTGCCATTCCATCAATGAAACACCCGTTATGCTTCTTACACACAATATAGAGTAGTATTACGCTACGGAGTGGGCTATTTGATCAGGAGCTACACTAATCTGAAATCCCAAAAGCCCCATTTCTCCAGTCACAGCCACATATCTGTTTTTTAGGGGCGAAAGGGTTACATGTATGTGATTACAAGTGAAGGAGTTAGAGGACTGTTCCTTACAATTCGTAAAGTCTGTAACGATATGGCCTGTTCGTCAGATTCAAATCTAGTATTACAGAGTGCATAATAATATTTAGACAGCAAGCATCTAACCGGATTGTGCTGGTAAGTGCGATGCATTGAATATATAATGCTGTATGTGGTGGCTGGCTAATCAGTGAACAGATTACTCGCTTAGCGATATATACACTCAAATTGGCTGGTTGGTAGGTCGGACCCACACTGGATCGCCCTGGGGCGCCATTTGGTCGTCTGGGGAAATGGGATGTATGCCAACTCCACTACACGATCGATTGCGTGCCAATACATATGATTGCAAAGCTACGTTGTTCGCCTCAGAGAGGTTCCAGACAAGGTGCAATTCAATAAATGATTACTCCCTCAAAGTATACTTTGCTAGATAAGTATACTTTGCAATTTTGATGAAATCGGCTACTGGTGTTCACAGACTATTTGGTTTATTTTCACTGGAGATCACGTGTTTGTGTTGTTAGTAGGGATGGGGCTTTTTGTTGGTGTTGTTTATATATTCGAAACTGATGTGGAAAAGTGTTACAAAGGCTGCAGTCAAGTATGAAAATAATCCATGAATGGAATATGAAATTACTGCTGTAAGAACTTAATTTCAATTTTAAACAATGTTAAACACGACCTTGACCTTGTGATTGCCTAGAGGTCAGAGGTCAGAGGTCAGAGGTGTCGTGCATATTTAACAGAAAGACAGAGGACCTCTACAGGAATGCATGTGCGAAATCGAGGCGTTCCGTGAAAAAAAACCTGAAATTATAAGCGATTTATCGTACACACTAACACGCTTGAGTGACCTTGACCGTGTGGTTAGGCGGAGGCTCGGCGCTTTTGCGCAGAATAATGCGTGATTCTGATATCATGAAGAAAAAAATACATGTAAAGTGCTAAATTTTGTGAACAGTGAACAGTCAACAATGCATGAACTCTTTGACCTTGTGATTAGGTGACGACGATGCTTCATGCCGGCGAGCTAAAACAACAGGTGGCCGTTTCTCTAAACTTCGAACGACTTTATGTTCGTAAGTGCAAATTTAGGATTGTCTGGAAATTTCAATTGATGGATTTACATTTATTGAACATAGCAACCTATGATCAATAAATGTAAATCCAATACTTGTTTACAAGAACACATTGTTAATGTGAAATTTACACACTATCATACTATTGCACTTACGAACATTTTAGTCGTACGAAGTTTAGTGAAACGGCCCCAAGACTCCCGTCTACACAGGGTTATGATTACGTCTACAGACTCCTACAACACACAGTGTCGTTGTGTATGAAGTGGTGCTTGCTAATATATCAATCAAATGGCAACATGATTACAAGACAGGAAAGGAATTCATCAAGTAAGTGAATGTAATTGGAATTCAATAAATTGGCGTGTTGACATATTTGTCTGGTCTTATTGTCGTTAGAAACAATGGAGATAACAGCCTTTACTGTAAACCTTTCAACACTACTGTCTGTTCCACGTGTTGCTGCCGACAAACATGTAGCCATTAAACATTAAATCTAAAAACATATTTAAGGGAAGTACTTTTTCATCAATAACAAAGAAATCACCTTCCCCATTATTTGATTTCATGGAATTCCACCAAATATTAATTTTATTGAGATAAAACCATTTTCCTATGGGAAATTAGCATGGGGAAAAATGAGATGGAGACTTGATGAGAAGGGTCGAAAAACGAAACAATTTGGAAATTTACTCCGAAACCTGGCGAGATAGCCAAGACATGTCGTAAATAAGAAAACCAAAGTTATATTTTGAAAATCAGTCTACAAAATAAAAAAAATAATTTAAACAAAGAATCTGTGTTTAGCCCACATGTTAAACTCCCATAGGAATAAAACAACATCAAATTATCTAAAAAAAATTGCGGGTGGGGGTGAGGGGTGGGGGAGCGAGTATCACTTTTTTGTTATTGATGTAAAAATAGTTTCAATTAAATATTTTTTAGTAGATTTTATGTGTTCAATTGCCAAAAGTTCGTTGGCAGCAAAACGTGGAACAGACAGTATAGACCTCTTTCCTAATATATTCTAACAGAGTAGATCATGATGACCGTCTCATCAAGATCTCCACTATTTATGGATACATTTTTTTAATTTTTACAATGATCCAATTTTCTGCATTATTGAACAGTTTCAAACTTAAGATGAAATATGCAATGTTACATGTAGTTAGTTACGTAGGATGAAAGGGTTAAATAAGATGTCAGAACAGAACAGAACATACCTTTATTAGATTAAATACATTTCTGGCCATAACGTGGTGGCATAATATATAAAATACAGCATGTATGCACAACTATGGCGTGACGTACAAGTATGGACAGCATGGTGATTGCTCCCAGGGGCGGATCCAACATTTGGTGAACGTGGGGGCTGTCTAGTTGCGAAGGTAACTCTTGCAATCTACTCCCGTACCGTCCGTAGCTAGCTAAGGACGGTACGGGAGTAATTGCAAGAGTTACCGTTCGCAACTAGGGGGATGTCCTATTTTCGAGCTTTTCGAAATGCACTTTCCTGTGTTTTACGGCATTTAAATTCGGACTCCAACTGGTGGTAAACCGTGATCTGAGTAAACTCCGTGACTGAACGGGGAGGGTTTGCAACCCCGGAACCCCCCCCCCCCCACCCCCCCCCCCCTCCAGATCCGCCCCTGGCTCCGTATTCTCTCTCTAACCGGTTATACATGTATGTCATTTGTAATGACAAAAACAAAGTTCATAACTGTGGCTGTGACTGGAGAAATGGGGCTTATGGGAAGTGTGGTCAGTGCAGTTCCTGATCAAATAGCACACTAATGTAGCCTGATAACGATTTAAATACAGCTTGTTAGTCATGATATATGTTTAATTGATGGAATGGCGAACTTTGCAGATTGCAGATCCTGATCAGACTATACGATGATGCGATGGTCACAAATCCCATATGCCCCATGTATAAGCCCCATGATCTACACTGGTCGCCAATCCATCAAGAAAACACTGGCCATGCTTCTAACAAGCAACATAGATCCTTATCAGGCTACAGGAGTGTGTTATTTGACCAGGAGCTATACTGGTTACAAATCACATAAGCCCATTCTCCAGTCACAGTCAAATACATGTATAGTGTGTAGTTCGTATTACCGAAAACAACATTACGTATAAGGCTGCTAGCACCATTAGTGGGAGAGGTAACAAACGAGTCTGCCGCGTGAACGATGCCATTAAACTATCGGTATGTCCCGGCGATTTATGGTCACACTACAGTAGGTGGACAGAAGTAATTTCCCACTCATTAAAATCCCATAGACTTACATGTATGTGTAACTGTGCTTTTTAGCATATTATTTCAAGTGTACATTAAAGCTTTCAATGAAATAAAATGCATTGAGTAGCCAATAGATTTGCGCAGAATTTGATTCATATGTGTATTCAATATTCAAAGTAGTTTACCATATGCATGCAGTTAAACATACGCATTTTTTTGGAAATGCTATTCCCATTGACATCAATGATGACGTCGCTCAAAAAGTGACGTCAAATAATTACGCCATATTTAAAAACATGTATCTATTAAACTGCTTGTGATATAATCAGTAACCCAAACATTCACATTCTGCATAAATATGTTTTCTTTCAAACATTTTATATTTCATTCAAATTGGAAAAGAATGTACGGAGTTACATATTTGAGAGTAAAAATGGAAATACATGTCTATGGGATTTTAACTTTCGGGAAATTACTTCTGCCCACCTACTGTACATTCGTCACCGCTGGTTGCAGGGGAACAGCACGAATATCGTTGTTTTGTCCGACAACAGATACAAAATACACACTGGATTGGTGTAATTGAGTGTGGCTGTACGTCCAGTTTATAGTAACTTATTTGTGGCTGTGACTGGAGAAATGTGTCTTATGGGATTTGTGACCAGTGTAGCTCCTGATCAAATAGCCCATTTCAGTAGCATGATAACAATCTGTATTGCTTGTTAGAAGTATGACGGGTGTTTCATTGATGGAATGGCGAACAGTGCATATCATGATCGGACTGTGCGGATGCACAGGCTGATCTGGATCTACACTGGTAGCAAAACCTGTAAGCCCCATTTATCCGGTCACAGCCACATTTGAGGACACTCGTCTCAAATTGAGACCAATACCGTATATCAATATCACGGCTGTTACTGGCACGGGTGTGAGATTCATGCAAAGCATAGAAAAGAAGAATGCGCATCCACTATGAGAAGAGATACACTTATTAGAAGAAGCAAAGAATTCAACCTAGTAGTTATGTGGGAATGCGAATTTCAAAGAACTGGTAAAGACATAAAGATCGGTTGCGACACTACTCTTTATCCATATCAGATAGTATACGATTTTGAGGCATATCTCAACCCAGAATTTGAAACTCTCGGTAATAATCTAGAGTACGAAGCCGAGCACGTTCCGGTAAGCGTTAGTATAGGAGATAATTTCTCAGGAACAGTAACTCATATTTGTGATAAAGATCCCGCAAAACTTATAGAAAAATTCGTAGAAGATTTGAAAGTCAGGGAAAAGCTATAAGAGAAGAAGTGTGGTCAAGATATGGGTTTAATACAGAACATTTACGTAAAAACCAAATCGCCAAGATCGAACAGTGGATAGAGCAAGTACCGGTTATAGGTTTTAACAGCAGTAAGTACGATATAAACTTAATAAAGAAATACCTAGTAGGCGAACTGGTATCAACAACAAAGAAAGTAATGGTCGGAAAACGTGCAAACGCAACAATATTTCTATTTACTCCACAGTTTAGATTTCTTGATGTAATACTTTATCTAGGACCCTGTGTAAGTTACGATAGTTGGATAAAAGCCTACGAATGCAAAGGACAGAAATCTTTCTTTCCTTATGAGTGGTTCGATTCTCCAGACAAACTGGATTACCAGGGACTACCGGATATAGAGAATTGGTATTCCAAACTATCTGGGAAAATGTTAATATATGAAACAGAATTAAGTAAATGTCGTAGAATTTTCGAAGAAAATAATATGAAAACTTTCAGAGATTGGTTGAAATATTATAACGATTTAGATGTAGCACCGTTCCTAGAAGCGGTGGAAAAAATGTGTGAATTTTATAAACACAGAGGTGTGGATATTTTCAAAGATGCGGTAACACTACCTGGAGTAGCTATACAATATTTATTGACAGGAACCATTAAAGAACAAAAATCTTCAAAGACGATTATACCGGAGAATGATCTATATGCACCAAAAGAAGAAACATACGAAATGATGAAGGACGCTCTAGTTGGCGGTCCAGCAATAGTATTTACACGATATGCAGAAGCTGGTGTTTCAAATATTAGAGTGGGTTCCAAACCGTGCAAGGCTATTTTGGGGTACGACGCAAACGCGTTATATTTATCTACGTTAAATAAAGAGATGCCGTGTGGGAGAGAAACTATACACCATATAGATACCCCACATAACCCTAAATTTATTAAAAAGTTTTGTAAAAGAGTTTTATCTGGAGACTGGTTTGGGTTTTCCACACAACTTAAAAGATAAGTTTTCTGAAATGTCCCCAATATTTATAAACAGAGAAGTAGAGGTTGATGAAGTTCCCACACACATGTTAAAATATTTAAAAGATACTGGCCGAACAAGAGGAGATGGAAAAAATTGGTGGGATCTATGACAGCCACTAAAGTATTGCTGTACGCGCCACTGTTGAAATGGTATTTAAAACACGGCCTAGAAATAACTGGAGTTCATCGAGTTATAGATTATATTAGCGTAAAACCATTCGAATGGTTCGCAAAAGAAGTTACAGCCGCAAGACGAACGGGTGATGTAGAACCAAATAAGAAACCAGTAGCCGACATAATGAAATTATTAGGAAACTCGTGTTGTGGAAAAAATGATAGAGGCAACGGAGAGACATTTAAATACGACATATACACAAAACGAAACCTGTGTTGACAAAGCATTAAGATCTGCATTCTTTGACGATTTGGAAGAGATAGGAGATGCGTACGAAATATCTTCAAGAAAACCCAGGTGTGCGGTAAAGGTAAAGAGACCATTCCATTGTGGTATAGCGGTTTATCAACTAAGCTAAATTGAGAATGTTGGAATTTTACTACGAATTTCTTGACAAATACGTAAAAAGAGAAGACTTTGAATTAATACAGATGGATACGGATAGTATGTATATAGGAGTTAGTGGAAAAACGATAAAGGAATTGATTAGACCTAACTTACTAGACGGGTTTGAAAAAGAAAAAAAGAAATGGTTGGCTTGGGATAAATGGAGCGAAAGAGAGCCCGGACTTTTCAAAATGGAATTTAGCGGAGATAGGGCGATAGCGTTATCTAGTAAGTGTTATTTTGTAGAAAAATTTAATTCTATTAATAAAAACTCTGCGAAAGGAATGTCCAAGAGAACTAACAATTTAAATTGGGATAGATATAAACGAGTACTAAGTGAAACTACAGAAGATGGAAAACACATTATAGATGTAGCACAAAATAGGGGATTTAAAATGAAAGACGGTGTTATGAAAACGTACTGTCAACAAAAATTAGGACTCTCGGCATACTACGATAAAAGACGTGTGTTACCAGACGGAATACATACAGAACCTCTCTAATGATTTATTTAATAATTTTGAAAAAAATTAAGAAAATTAGCAATCTAAAGACTCTGACGATCCGGGGGTAGCTGGGTGTCAGAAGGCACCGCGAGAAGTTCTTCGCGAACAAACCCTCGAGATGGCCCATCATCCAAATAGTAGAGCACGGGCTCATCAGGTTTGGTAATAGATCGATCTAGATGATATACATTGAGAGACCACACGGGATCAGTCGCGCGGCGGCTGCCACCTTCGAGCTCTCCCGGTTGATAGAGGTACCGGACGTCAATATCTGATGGAAGCCGTTGCTCCTCTAAACCAACGGGTCGCCCGCGCGAGACGGCAGAGGGCTTGCTCATCACCCTTTTAAACTTGATAGCATCTACGGGCTTCTTACCTATCAATCTGGTCACCTCTCCGTTCAGTGCGGAGACCACGGCGGGCAGTCTGGCCACCCACTCGGTTGATCGCGAATGAGGGTCTACAAGTTCTTTAGCGTATTGGTGTCCGAACAGTCTCTCAGCCAAGGTTCGATTGCAGCGCTCCACGATCCCCTGGTCCCGGTGGATGTTGACGCGGCCGCGTCTGACAGAAACGTCGTGCTTAGACAATAGATAAGAGACCGCGCCCATGAACTCGCGGCCGGGATCGACCTGGAGAAGATTCGGCCATTTGAGAGGACTCCTCTTATATATTCGGGAGAGAGCCTCGGCCACCTCCTTAGACTCTTTAGTGGCCAACGGCTCAGCCCCCTTATAACGACTCGCTACGTCAACGACTGTCAGCGCGTACTTGTACGTCTTACGACCGACGCGATCGTGAGGGAGAAACAGGAGATCCGCTTGGTGAACTTGGTTCGGTACCGGCACGTCGAATTTCGGGCGCGGAATATTGTGAGGCGCGGGTAAATAGATCTGCCAGATGGCCTGCTTCTTGAGCCATTCCTTGACAGCGTTTTCTGAAACCTTGGTCGCCGCCGCGAGGTTCTTGATGGCAGCGAGTCACTTCCAGTAGCCGCGGGGGCTATAGTACGTGTTCGCTAGCTTGCGCGTTAGGCGAACCGATAGTTTGGTATTAAGTTTGCGCGTGTTCATAGTATGCGATGTATTCTAATATATCGGACAATCTCCAACATGCCCTCGCCAGATCGTCCGGTAACTGCGTCGATAATAATAAACCTTTGTTGGAAGTCCAATCGCGATTGGAGGTTAAGTTCTGAAGGAACTTGGGAAAATCTAATCCCCCAGGATTGGTGGAGGAATCTAACATCCGCTTTGCGAAAAGGGTGGCCGCTTTTTCGTCCTCCCGCCACGTCTCGAGAGAATCTCGGGCCAGACGAATCATACCCTTTGCACCAACCATGCGGTGTTTAAGGGCAGTGTAGCCTACATCAATCATAGCAAAATAAAGTTCGTCAACTGACATCGTTCTATACATATATATATTTATAAAAAAATTATTTAAAATAATTAATTTAAAATCTCGATTGAATATAATAGCCGACGAGCCCCACCACACCCATTCCCACGACGATGAACGCGATCTCGCGGTCTTTTTTGGGGCTCTGACGGTACATAGAAATCTGAAAGTTGGGGCTCGCGATCCAGCGACGCGAGACTTTTCTGCGGATATGCCAGCGCGTACTCGCGGTTGGCTTCTTCAACGTTCTGAAAAGTTTGTGCGGCGTGATTTTCGCGGCGAAGCTCTTCATTGACCCAGTCCAGATGGGCGGTTCGTTTTTCCGACCACGCTTCCTTTGCGCTATTGAGTTGTTCTACAGCTAAATCGTGACGCTTACGCTCATCATCCACGTTCGAGCTTCTCATTTTAGAGAATATAAAGTTGCTACCGCTGAACGCCAATGCGTTTACGAGCGCACCACCTACTATTACTGCGATTGAAGCCATTTATTTCCATATATTAACTGGTAGAATTCCAGCTTTAACTAGATAATAATCTCGGGTCCAAACTGCGGCGCTACATCTAAGGTCGCGAGCCCTACGTCTCTCGCAGTAAAGTCCAATTTGGGAGCGAATCCTCCTAGGGCCATCTTTGATAGTCGAGCATACCCGATACTGAAACCCGATATCACCACGGCGTGATAAAGCGCATTCACTAACATTTTACCATCTTGTTCAGCCATTATAATTATTGCATATAAAAGGGGTCGCGATCATGTTTTAAAAGTAAAGGGGCGCATCCAATCGCGATTGGTGTTTCGTAACTTTCTTCTGAACACTGGCTGGTTGTTTTTTCGATAATATAGGGTATTTCCACACGCACAGGGCACCAACAACTGCCAGACCACCACCAACAACCCAACTCCAATTCACGAATTTGGGTTCAATAGGATTCGCCCAACCTCGATTGGGTGTTGAGTGTGCTTCCAATTCGTGAATTGGGGTTGTACTCAACTCTGTCTTCAGATGTTTTGCTGTCTCCGTCCCCGATTGCAACGACTGTTTAGCCTCTCGAAGTTCGGCGAGTATTTTATCTTGTTTAACTTTTCGGGTGGCAGCCGCCGCCCGCCCAGCTGCCTGTCTTTTGGTATTTTTTATATGCGGTATGTCATCCAGTGGCGGAGTAACACTCGGGTTCGATTGGGTTGGAGCAATCGGGTTCAACTCCGTCACTCTCGCGGGTGTGTCTTGTGTCATCATTTATAATATTAGGGCTTATAGTTCGTGGGCATATATGTCCAAATTGACAGTGTTTACCCGTGGTCAACGCGGTTGTCAGCGGAGCTAAGTACATTCCAAACTTGTGATAAATTGAGCAGCAGGCTGTTCTAAGATGTGACCTATAAAAGGGTCAGTCTCTAGATCATCAATCAATCCCGCGGTGTTTGGTATAGGGAGAAGTATACTAACGGCGGTTGCGTACAAATGAATAGCCGCCGATCCGAGAGTTTTTGTCATCTCCGCTCCCAATTTGGATTCGTATCGCGCATACATTTTATCGATCTCCGCATCTGACATCTTATCCACCTGAAAAACTGAGAGACGCCTACCGAGATAATGCTCCGATTGTTCCCAGCAACCAGCGCAGCTAGCCGCTCTCGTCGCGCCGCATTTTCATTTTCATTCGGAGTCGTTGCACTCAACCCAATACCAACAGCCGTTGGAGTTGATTCCGATTGCTCTGTCGGATCATTATCTATGTTGGCAGTCGGAGTTGAGGTTTCTTCTATTAGCTGATCGAGAAGTTCGTCGCAGTTCATTTTTCTTAAAATTAATTTAACTATTCTAACAAGTCTCATCACTTTAACATATTGCAAAGCGCACCACCCGATACTTATGATCACCATTATGCTCGCAACAAAGCTCGCAGCGGAGCACCAAATTGTTAACATTGTTAACCATTGTTCAGCATTTGTTCAACATTTGTTAAGCATTTGTTCAGCATTGTTCAGCATTGTTCAGCAATTGCTAAGCATTGTTAAGCATTGTTCAGCATTTGTTCAGTAATTGTCTAATTAATTATAATTAATTGATAACTTCGTAAGTAGTTGGTTGATCAGTCTTTAGCAAAAGCTTGGCGTGCTTAGTTTCCGAAAGCATCTGTCGGACCTCCAGGCGCTCCTCGCGCGTTGGGATAACGTCATTCTCTCGAAGACAGTCATCGAATGAGTCTCGGTCCTTGCAGTGAAAGAGGGCGACCCATTTCGTTTGCTCGCGCAGATCCTTGAGGACGGCGTTGTACTCTTGAGTGGATATCCATACGCTTTGCCTAGCATGGCGGCCAGAAAATGCAAGCTCGGAGAGCATGTCCTTCTTTTTGGTCATCGCCGTCTTGGCCGAGCAATCGTCAATCACGTATAGGGTGGGCTAACCCTGGAATTTTTGGTATAAACCACGCAACCAATCGTGAAGCCTATCACCGGGGTCAATAACGTATACCTCAGGGTCGGTCCATATCCACGGGCGCCGCTGATAAGTATCGTTGTGCCGCACAGTGGGACACAGGATCACCATGTGACGAAAGGCATCGCGGTAGGAGCCCTCGAGCAAGTCTAGGATGAAAACCGTTTTTCCGCATCCTGTCTGCCCACATATTATGGCAGAGTGGGCATCTCCAATCGTGAATTGGTATTGATTGCTAATTTTCTTAATTAATTCTTTAGAATTATCAAAATTATTAATTAATAAATCGTTAGATGATTTTTTTATTAAATCAGTAGAGTGCTGAGACGTATCGGCCATCTTCGATGTTGAGTTGTGCGTCTGTAATTATATAATAAGTACACGTTCAATGGCCCGGCTCCGTCCGCCTCTTTGGTTATCTGGATCGTCACACCCTCGCTAGCGTTCTCAACTTGGCATCCGCTGCCGTGTATTTGGTCGTCGTCGCTGGCTCGCATGTCTAGCCATAACGCGTATTTGGTATTCAGGAACTCCGCGAGGGAGACGGTCGAGAGACGCAGGTCTTTGGCAACTGCTGCAACCTCCGGAGAGCGCTTAGAGCCGGCAGCAAACTGCTTTCTTACTTCGTCCCACTGCTGGTGCGCGCGAAGACCCGCGCTGTAGAGTTGATTGGGTACTCCCTCGATCGTCACCTCTACCTTCGTGATTTTGGGGTTATAGAATTTGTCGGTTTTTCGAGCACCGAACGCGAACCGAGCATCCTCGAACAACATCAGTATACCTTTCATCGAGCGGGCGGGTACGTTGACATTAATATTCCACAATGTGTCGCTTTTGTCTTTTGTCTTTCGTCTTGCGATGGCGAAGAACTCGGTCGTAAAGTATGGCAACGCGCCCGGCGTACTGGGTTCTGATCAATCGCGCGAGTTCGGGCATCGTGACCATGTCGTACTCCAGTGAAACATTATCGATCGTATACGTCGATAACATGTCGCTGGCTATGAGAACTCGGCCGTAGTCGTTGAATGTTAGTTCGTATTCGAGGCGGTCAGCCAAAGCGCTCTGATAGTAGGGCATGTGACTCTCCAGCAACTCAAAGTCGAGCGGGATGTAGAAACGGTTGCCGTAGGTGCCCGCGACCGCATTGTCGCTCGCGTTGTTATCTGCCTTGTTAGCAGCCCCGATTTTAAGCCTGGTTACGTTCTTATTTTTGCTGGTGTCAATACCCTGATAGACAGCGTTTTCGCGCTCTTGCGCCGTCTTCCATAGGTCCTGATAACAATGGTAGACGTCGCTGTCGTCGATCGACATCACCTCATTACCAGAAATCTTTATCATGGTCATCTTGACGATGGCGCGACCAAGGTTCTGAACGACGGTTCGGTCCTCGTCTGTCGACGTCAGCGAAATAGTGAAAGCGAGGCGAACAGTACCCGGCACAATGACGTCGTTAGCTCCGAGGTTGGGGAAGAGGACCAAGAGCTGCTGGTTCTGGTCGATCGTCGATGGGTTGTTCGTAATAACGACACTCTGTATCACGCCTTTTGCCCCGAGGGGCTCACGCAGTGTGCGGTATGGATTGAGTTTGCGACCGTATTGACTCGAAGACATAATTTAGTGAATCTATATTAAACCCGTATGGTTTTGTCTTTAATACATAATTAATTTTAAGAAATTAATATGGCTGATTACGATATTGACATGGATGAAATCGGCAGAGACGATTTCCGCGATGATGATGACATCGATGATGACATCGATAACTATGACGAAACGACCTTCATAGAGACACCAGCACCCCCAATTCCACTTTTGTTTGATCCAGGCGCACCACGAAATACGCCTTTGGTTAATCCACGCTCATCTTTGTTTGGTCCAGACGCACCCAAAAATACGCCCTTCCAACATTTCCCTACGTGGGAGGCCCCATCCGCAACTCCGGCGTGGGCGGGCGGTGCCGAGATTCCTGCGGGGATCTCCAAGGATGAGCTGGCGCCTCTCGAGGAAACGAATTCTTGGGTGAAACGGTGGGAGAGTGAGGTGTCTAAAAACGGCATCAAGGCCACGTTGGAGTTCCGCAGCACTAAAAGAGGAGACTTGTGGGTTAAATGGGGTAAGAGCTGGAAGTTGCTGACGTACAAGAACGACCCGAACCGGTTCCTCGGGGCCTCTTCCTTGAACCGATGTATCCCTCGCTCGAGCACTCGGAGTGATCGATGATCGGTCGAAGATGCCTCAACAAATGGTAAAAACCCTACAGTCTACCGACGAAACGCTGGCGAAGACGGCCGCCGCTATAGAAATGAGCGAGCTCAGCGATGTCCCTCGTATAGCCACCGACGCTATTAACACAGTGGAAACTACGGTCAACGAAATGAACGGCACGAAATATGACCCACCATTACCTCTTCGCGAACTCCGGGGACTCGATAAGGCTCTGCAAACAACTTGGGGCGAACTGGTCAATAACCTCTCCAAACTCACGGCGCTGGACAAACATATCGCGCTGGAAGAAAGAAAACTTGGGGAAATCCGTGACGATAGAGAATCTACCGAGCGGATCAACAACTCCTGCGGTCGTTGCGGGACGAAAGAGAAGCTCGCTTGGAGGCTGCTTCGACTAACCGTGAGACGCTTTCCCCCGGCCAATTAAGACGGAGCCGCGAAAACAATCTCGAGGATTCTGCACGAGGACACGACACTCGGTGAGCGTCTTCGCACTCTGTTCAGAGAGAAGGGCGTCACGATATTAACCATCATCGCAGCTTTCAGCATGATTATATCGACCCTAATTCTATCTATATCGTCTCTATTTGTAGCTGTCAATGCTGGTGCCGCACCAGCACCCGCACCAGCACCAGACACGCACCAGCACCCGCGCCATCCGGCGGAGCCAAGGAGTGGATAAAAAAACAACTAAAAGCCCTCGCCAGTCTCCTGGCTAAATTAGCAGGAAAGTTGGCTGCCGCGCTGCCTGGTTTGATAGGAGGTCTCCTCTCCTTCTTGTTATCTATATTATCAAAAACGGTCGGATGGCTCGCCGAGAATACCTGGGCTTTAATCGTGGCCATCGCCGGTCTCCTACTATTCTTCGCCAGAGAGTTCCTAAAACCAAAGCGTAAATAGTCCGATCGCCACGAGGGCAACGACGAGCGCTAATTTCTCCTCCTCGTGTGTTGTGCTTCCAATCTCGATTGGTGTTTCAACATTGTTGATGGAACTCGATGGTGCATCCAATTTACGAATTGGTGGTACTGGGTTCGATTGTGTTGAGGGAGGTGTATCCATTTTGTGTTTTGGGGGTTTTATGAAATCTTTTTCAAATTTATTTGAATTTACAACTCCGCGCCCGACCCGTTTCGGAGGTAACATTTTACAAGAAAACACGCCACAGTGCCGACCTCCAGACACTTCTGGCCCGAAAGTCATAGTCGCGGGGTCAAAATTCCCGGCGTTCCGACTGACGATGTGGTCACCGGAGTAATCGTGTCTAAAATCAGTCTGCGTCCAATTCCCGGACTGGCCCCGAATGAGAACGTCCCCGAGGCCGGTGGTGGTAGGAAATGCTTTCTGCCTCCAGTCCGCGTCTTTTGAAACGTTAAATTCGTTACACAGTCTTTCAAACGCCATACGGTCGTATGCGTTGGAAATGGGATCCCAGGCGTCGTCTTGAGGTAGAGAAATACCTAGTTCTTTGAGAATCCTCCTAATAGTTGTAGACACTTCGGAGCATGATATTCTTGGATGTTAGATGGTCTTTATGTGAAACTCCACACCCGGCTGTTGCGCACCATACAGCAAAATTTAGCTGGTTCTGCCAAAACTGCATCGGTGTGGCTTTCCACCCGTTTACCGCCTCCATCGTAGTAATCTTGGGCAGCCTATATTTCTCAAACGTGTTAGGGAAATTGGTGGCAAATCCACTGTCCGGTCTAACCGTTACGGTTGGGTGTACAAGGTTAACAACGTCTTTTTGCGTGTATTTACCTCCGACCGCGTACTTTGCATTAGAGTTAAAGCTAAATGCTTTTGTATCCATTGAAAGATATTATGTTTGTACTATCACTAATGTTCAAAAAGGGAGTTGTGAACTTCAAAAATTAATAGACAACTGCTGCGGACAACGCCGGGTAGGCCTTAGATCAATCACGTTCACGGTCGGGTGGAAAAACGTTGAAACGCTCGAGTTTTCACATCAGAAGTCGAGGGTGTAAGCCCTGTGGCTTTCGGAAACTACCTCATAATGAACCAGTGACCTCAGGATTTCGTAGAACTCAGATGCTATAAGTACCTCTGGGTCTTTGGAGTTTCGGAGATCTCCAAGCTTTTGTCGCGGAGAAGATTCCTGGTGTAGGCACTCTCGCAATCTCGAAAGCCACGGGGCTCACGACATTGACCGTTGATAGGCGTTTAAGGATCTCACCGGGGTTGGGCTCACTGTTAGGATTTAAAATAACATACCCTTACAACGATGACGGAGTGTTTGATCCTGGCGAGCACGTCGGCACGACCCGGTGAACTTCGCCGTCACGAAAACTCTCGGGGTGCACCTGGATCGGGTGAACACATCGTACAACACGGTAGACGGCACTCCCACCACATTACTGAAAACCGTGCCCGCAGCGACTGTTTCTATGGTGAGACCCTGACGTTAGACTTCCCACACCCCGAGATGAAAGTTTTGGAATCGGAAAACACATCCACGAGTTGAAGATTTCTAATTCTCGATGATAAAGGGCGATAGTTGAAGAACGATTACCCGATTTCGGTCGTCCTAGAAATTTCAAATTAATTAATTTTAAGAAAATTATTTAGAATTAAACGCATGTTCGTAATATATATATTCAACATTATGAAAATGAGTATATACGGACCAGGTAGTTCTTCCGATTGGGTGACAAATTCAAAGAATTTGGAACCGGCAGAAGAGGGATTCATCCCGACAGAGGGCGACTTTTTAACTACCCAAAAAACAAAGGCCTTGATCAATAGAACTATATCGAGGGCCACGGACGAGATTCACAAGAGTCTACTGTCACAACTTAGAGAATATGCCCTGGCGGGTATTGAGAAAGTCCGAGAAGACCACCAGGCGGACCTTACGGAGGCTTATGATGCGTTGCTCTTAAAGGACACTCTCATCAGTGAAGCGACACTTACCGAACTAGACGGGAAAATAACAAAATTTCGAAAAGAGACCAGGTCGGATATTGAGAAAGTCCGAGAAGACCGCCAGGCGGCCATTACGGAGGGTTATGATACGTTGCGCTTAGAGGACTCTCTCATCAGAGAAGCGGCACTTACCGAACTAGACAAAAAAATAACCAAATTTCGAAAAGAGGCCACGTCGGGTATTGAGAAAGCCCGAGAAGACCACCAGGCGGACCTTACGGAGGCTTATGGTGCATTGCGCTTAGAGGACTCTCTCATCAGAGAAGCGACGGTTGCCGAACTAGACGGAAAAATAACCGAATTTCGAAAAGAGACCCGGTCGGGTATTGATAAAGTCCGAGAAGACCACCAGTCGAACCTTGCGGAGGCCCTTGCGGAGGCTTATGATGCGTTGCGCTTAGAGGACTCTCTCAGTAAAGAAGCGACACTTACCGAACTAGACGGGAAAATAGCCGAATTTCTGAAAGAGACCCGGTCGGGGGTTGAGGGGGTCCGAGAAGACCACAAGGAGGCCATTGCGGAGGCTTATGGGGCGTTGTGCTCAGAGGACTCTCTCAACAGAGAAGCGGCACTTACTGAACTAGACGAAAAAATAACCAAATGTCGAAAAGAGGCCCGGTTGGGGTTGAGGGGGTCAGAACGGGTATTGAGAAAGCCCGAGAAGACCACCAGGCAGACCTTACGGAGGCTTATAGGGTGTTGCGCTCAGAGGACTCTCTCAGAGAAGCGGCGGTTGGTGAACTAGACGGAAAAATAACCGAATTTCAAAAAGAGGCCCGGTCGGGTATTGAGAAAGCCCGAAAAGACCACCAGGCAGCCCTTGCGAAGGCTTATGAGGTGTTGCGCTCAGAGGACTCTGTCATCAGAGAAGCGGCGGTTGGTGAACTAGACGGAAAAATAACCGAATTTCAAAAAGAGGCCCGGTCGGGTGTTGAGAAAGCCTTAGAAGGCCACCAGGCGACCATTACGGAGGCTTATGATGCGTTGCGCTTAGAGGACTCTCTCAGCAGAGAAGCGGCACTTACCGAACTAGACGGAAAGATAACCGAAGTTTCCGATAAACTGAAACATGATCGTATAGCCGCGACCAAAGCTCTTGAGGAGGCCTCTTATAATATTCGTACTGAGGCATATAACGCAAACAGTGCGCTTGCCGGTATAGTGCGAACAATGAAAACGCTAAAACGTGCCATAACAGTTTGGGCTGAGAAGCGGGGCCCATTGGTTGACGGGCACTATGAATATTCGTTTGGTGCCAAAGCGAGTAATAAATGTGGGGGATACACTATGACAGCCGCGGGTGAAGTTATCCAAATGGCGGTCTGCTCGGTTAATGGTAGTGGTAAACCTGTGGGCGCGTCGCGATAAATTTCTTGTAGTAGATGGGGAAGAACGGGGTGTTGGAGTCACTAAAATCTCTGGAGATAGTTCGACGGTGGTTCGTTCTACCGGTTATGATCGAATTAGACTTTCCAAAGGTAGTGTTATTAACTTTGTTACGAAATTCGGTGACCAAGAGAGTTCTTCCACTATTGTCTCGTTGTTAATTGAACTTATTTTGTAAATACTAATATATTGAAATAAATTTGTAAAATTTAAATATGAACGAATCAACGCTTCCAATTGTCAATACCACTCCATCAACACTGTGTACAATTAACGAAAGAAGTTCAGATTTTAGGTTGAATAATATCGTCGCTATGCAGGATATTTTAATTAGAGAATATACAAATAGAAAAAGAAACGCTAAAAAATATAGGCGCGCGGTGAACATGGCTGAAGTATCTAGCACGGCTCTGGCGAGTGTTTCTGTGTTGTGTGGGGCGGGGACAGCTGCAACTATATCCACCATTATAACGGTTCCTGTAGCGGGGATTTTATGTGCGTTGTCGGCCGTTTCTGGGTTGTTGTGTATGGTAATTAGGGCCTCGGGTGGAAAACTCGAGAAAAAATGTAGAAAACATGATAGAATATCTGTTTCTCGCCAGGTCGAAAGAAAAATACCATCGACGTTATGGTGTCCAAAGCGTTGGCCGATAAGAAAATATACAAATTTGAGAGTTTGAATCCGTGGTGGAAGATAGGGGTAGATATGAACAATTAAAAAATGATATAAGAATCAAGGCGCGCGCCACCATGCCCAAAATTGAGTGTACTGATTGGGATAAATTTAGGGAAAAACTTGGAGATAAAGTCGGAAGAAAATAATATTTTTATTAAATAATTATATTGGTGCAGTAAACAATTTATTAATTAATTTTAGGAAAATTATAAAAAAAAAAAAAAAAGTTGGGTCACACCGAGGCTCGAACCCGCGCCAGCAAAACCCTTCTGGGTCCACCTCGCTAAGCCACTCTCTTTCATTTATTCATTCATTCATTCTTTTCTGTTTGGCTTAGCGAGGTGTAGCTACCCGTACTGCACACCCCCATCTCTCGGCTGATCTAGTAAGTAGTGTCGAAAAGTCTAGGCAACCTTGGAAGTGTCAGCACGGTGCACTGAGCGCTCATTTTTCGTCAAGGGCGTCCCCCAAGACAAAGTATTGTTGTTAATTTTACATATATTAAGCTAAAACCGTGTTGTGCAATACCAATATTTACTCTATTTGCTTTTTATATAATAAGTTCGTTTTTTATTTAATAATATAGGTTATAACGTTCTAAATTATTAAAAGTAAAATTAAAAAAATTAAAAAACATGCCAACCAATCACAATGTAAGAAATACTTCCGGAATATCGATAGCGGGTTGTGTAATACAGACCCACGTGTGTGTAGTATATATTACAGTGTGTTTATGTTTCATCCCGGAAGACGTAATCGTGTAATCTCTCTATAAAATGGACACTTAATATACGTGTAAGGTAGGACACATAATTTGCATGTTTATAACACGTGTAAGTGAACCATTGTCGTCTGCTTGGTGTTGTGATTCAATATATAAATTTATAAGCGATATCGTAGAAATGTACGTTCGTAAACGAATCGTTGGGTTTTAAAATGTTTGTATAATACGCCTTAGTTTCATATCCGATACGCATTATCTGTCTTAATGTTCGTATTTGCCTCTTGTATAGTTGACATAATTGACGGTATAATATTGTAAATGTAACGTTTTTATCGGAGCGTAATAAATTACGCTGGTATTTCATATATTCGATATCGCCTAGTGTTCTCATTTTATAGAATTATATACAGGTTATTATAACCCCCGTAAGCTTCGTAAACTTCTTCAACACAGTCATTAAAAATTTTCAATTCAAATTGTATTGTATTATCCATTTTCTCTAATAATATTGGTACATGTTTTTTCTGTTCAATTGGACGTGAAAAAAACATGATGTATTTATGACACCAATATATACTTTCAAAAGTCAATTACCAATATAATTGGGACTCCCTCTTTTCAAAATTATTTTCTCCAAAAATTCATAAATTTGTTGTCGGGAGAGCCAATTTTCCTCGTTAACCAATTTTTTGATTTTCGGGGGTGGTGGGGGTATTATAGAGGGTTATAAATGATATCACGGTAGGTGGTATCATTTTGACTCCCTTACTACTACTGGCATAACCACAACATGACACACTACGGATGGTCTCAAACTGTGGTCGGAATTGACTCCGTTCGTTATTCGTCGTATCAGCATCGTTATAACATAGCAGTTAACCCTTACAATGCTGAATTAAATTTTGTCATCCGCTGTTTTTTCTTTATGTTTTATTTTTCTTGAAAACAAAATATGATTTGACAGCAATTTAGAATCATTTCCAATGGAAATGATTCTAAAGTGCTGTCAAACCATGTTTTATTGAGAAATGAAAACACATTAAAAAACAACAGCAGACGACAATTTAAGTTTCCCGAATTCAAGGGTTGAAAAAGCGGACTTCCGAATTAACACTGAAATGTATTCGTTTGTGGAAGAATTACATTTAAACTGGATATATTCTCGATGCGACTGGAGAAATGAACATAACGCTCTATATCAGTTTATGTTTCAAAAACACCAATTCACAATCAAATTCGTGACTCATCACGGTAAAAAACATATCGGTAAAAAACATATCGGGCATTGCTCATATCGAGTTTCCCATAAGTGTAGGTCCTAACTAACCACCAAAATCAGTGCATAATTCATATTTCGGTATTTATGGGTTATTTTTGTATATCTTGTGGTTTGGGTGCATTGCTACCAACATACAACCTCCCGCGAAATAGCATACGTATATAGTACGGTAATTTACAAAGGTGTGAAACAAGAATTTCTATCCGCGTACGTTTTTAAGCAATACAACCATTATTTGTTAACCAATAACAATAAAACCGGTCCCAAATTGGTTGTTTAGATTAGTGTAATGGTCCTGAACCGCCAATGCAAGTCAAACATTTATATATCGTCCGAAAAACGTCAACTATTCTAGGATAGATGGTCGAACTCTCAAAGCAGCGAAATTTGGTTACACACTGTGTTTACAACTTTACAGCGCGATGTTCATTGGCTGACTCACATGAAGTGGTATATGTATGTCGTAGTGGTTTTTTGACACATCGCGGGAAATGGCGGGAACTCTTATCAAATGGCGCGTCACGCGTGTAATCTCCGCTTCGAGGGCTCGCCAGAAAATCTCGCAATTGTACGGAGTTTAATGTTTTAAATGTAGGAACAGATAACATGTGGATAATGCAGTTCACGTATTCTATCGGCATCACCAGAATGATATATGTCTCCGGAATCGATAGAACCCGAATTTGGAGTTTATTGTTGAACATTGATGATATAATCGGTCTGAAAGCAACGCAATTTGGAAATTCTATTAGCCAAGAATTGAAAAAGGTTCATTCCTTTGTTCCTTTGTAGATATTTTAAGAGTATAAAGGGGGTGCAATGTTCGGAACGGTCAATGTGTAGATAATTGAAGATTTCTGTCGCATGTAATGATTGAGCATTAGTAGTTGCACAAAACTATGTAAATTACCAAAAAAACCAACGAAATCCGCTCAAAATCTACCAAAAATTCACCAAAATACCCATATGACACCAACATCCTGACCATCTGTTCAAATACGTGTGGGTGAAACAAGACAAGACATAAAGAAGCATCTAAAGCAGGCACATATGAAGCTCACACAGGGAATAGAGTTACATCAGGAGCTACACTGGTCAACAATTCAATAATCACCAGATTTGTCATGCCGGTCCCATCTGTGACTCTGGCTGGTGAGATGGGACTTACAGGTTTTGCGACCAGTGTAGATCCAGATCAGTTTGAGCACTACCCGCCATTCGATCAATGAAACACCAGTCATGCTTCTAACAAGATCATTATCAGGCTACATAAGTGTGCTATTTAATCAGGAGCTAGACTGGTCACAAATCCTATAAGCCCCATTTCTCCAGCCGCAGCCAGAGTTGAGAACATACTGAGATACAACGACGTTACTGTCTGTTTCACGAAAGTTGGCCAAATTTTACGGCAATATGAACAATTCAAAAACAATATTTTTTTCGAAAATATTAAATTAAAGGAAAATTTAAGAATGGGCCTTCTTTTTATTTCGTGAAATTTTGTCAAATATTGATTTTATAGCGAAAAAACAATTTCCCCATGTTAAATCCAAAAAACAATGTCCCCATGTTAAATCCCCATAGACATCTTCACAGAGTGAAGATGTCTATGAGGATTTAACATGGGGACATTTTTTAAATTTCAGAAATACTGGACCGATTTTCAAAATTTAAATTTTGTTTTCTTCAACTCCTCCACCTCCTTTCCCCCAAGTTAAATTACCATAGACAAATCAATTTTTCGTAATGAAATCAATAGTTGACCAAATTTTACGAAATAAAAAGAAGGCTAATTCTTAAATTTTGCTTTAATTTAATATTATCAAAAACAATACTGTTTTTGCATTGTTTATATAGCCGTAAAATTTGGGTAGATTTCGTGAAACAGACAGTAGTGTTTATCAATTGAAGGAAACATTGTATCAGGTAATGGGCATACATACAGACTGACAACATATTGCTGTATCCGCCATTGACTGGATACGAATATCCAGGTTACAACAAATTAAAAACTAACGTTTCATTGGTCGAAAGGAGTCACATGGCATTACTGAATTATATCAGTGAAATGACGTCACGGAAACAAGTCAGTCTTTTCAACGAAAACAACGTCATAATTGCTCATTATGTAGCCAGTATGTTGCCTGATAAATATGACCCGCCATGGGAAAAGGGACCAGTTGGGTGAAACTTCTTTTTTTTGCATTTTCTAAATCTCCTTTAATAGAATAATAGTATTTCTGCTCAGTACATAGAGAATACCAGGCTAGTGTCTGTTGATATCAAGTTCATCAGGCTCGGCTCGGAAACGGTAGGAATTGCTCGGCAAGCTCGGAATACCTACGCGTTTCCTAGACTTGCTTGATGAACTTCATATCCACATTCACTAGCCTGGTATTCTCTATGTACCGAGCAGCAAAACCCACAATTGCAGGTCTGTCTCATTGTTTTCTCCTCCGAGTTGTCTTTAGATATCGATGACGAGCGGTGAAGAGTAGAACTCGCCCGTCTCCGTGAGAGTCCCCATCTCACACAGTTGTACGTTATTCACTGCCTGTTTGCCGATATGTGTCTCAGCCAATGGCGTCAGACTCGGCGGCATTCTCGGCCAATCAGGTTCACACATACGTGACCTGCTAACATTAAACAAGGTCATGTGTGGATTGAATCTTCGCTGTATAATAACGTGGACATTTGAATGAATCAGATGCGTCTCAATCGTGTCTACCAGTAAACGAAGTCGCGGGCAATCCTTGGCATCAGCATAGATGACCTTAGACGAAAAACAACCAATACCCTGAAAGACAAGAGGCTCAGTGGATTGGCACATCTCAACAATTTTGGGTCGAATATCTTTCAGTGCAGCTATACACCTCGCCACGTCTGTGACTGCTTCTAGACGAAGAACGGAAAGCGTGATGTGAAACCCATTTCTCTGGATATCGTAGTCCTGGTACTGTGGGAACTGCCTGCACAATACTTTCTGGATCGCTTGTAAGTTACTAATACACTCATCATCCGTTATACGTAGTGCGATGAAGAAGTTGGGTTTATCTTCTCGGTCGTTTCGACGTGAGCTTTTCGTAGATGTTTCAGACTTAGTTTGCGTCTCATCATCAGTATTCGTTTGATGCAGATGAAGGTTGGACGCTGCCTCGTCGAGATCACCAACTCCGGTATTCGCGGGCCCGCCATTTCCGTCTCCATCTACAACGTGTGTGACAGGTTGTGTGTTATCTGATTCTTTACCAGCAGCATCGACGTCGTTACCGCACGCTGCAGCTTGTTCATGTTTGTTTTCATACGCATATATGGCCTCCACGATTGTGATATTGCTACCGGTAGATCCAAATACGTTATCGAGCCTTTCATTTTTGTCCCATACTTTCTCGTCCTTGTACTTGAAATACTGAATCCTATGTTGCGGTATGGCCAACGCGTAGTGGTCCACTGTGGCAAAATCTTCCCAGACGAAGTCGCAGAAGTCCCTCTCCTCCAGCCCCGTCAGTCTGTCCAAGTACCCAACAATAAATGCCTCTTTATCAACTGCATTGTCCCACTGGATGCGCTTAATTACAGATGACGCCGTCTTCATGGGTGCTTTCTTAACAAATTTGTCTACAGGTTCGACATTGGATGGCTTGTCAGTTGCCTTCTTTGTCGGTTTCCTTTTACCTTTACCTTTCTTCGTTTGAGCACCAATAGCTTTGTCTGTGATATCAACGTCGTTTTCAGCGGCCCACGTGTGGCAGGCATGTATCACGGCCCGTATAGCTGGTTCACCGGCAAGGCGGTTCGTCTCAGTTTGGAGAATCGTCGTTAACGTGTCCACTTGTTCTGGAGTTAAGGAAGTCGACCGGATACTGATAACAGCAGCGGTGGCTGGATATGCAGCTGCAACGATAACATGCGGCTGTGACTGGAGGAATGGGGATTATGGTATGTATGACCATGTGGCTTGGTAATGACCCATGTTGTATATTAGAAGCAGGCGAGGTGTTTCACTGACTGAATGGCGCTCAGTGCATATCCCGATCAGACTGTGCGGATGCATATGCTGATATGGATCTACACTGGTCGCAAAACCTATAAACCCATTTCTCCAGTCACAGTCACAAATGGTCCACGAATATAAGACGTTTGGCATGCTCGAAATCAGGCGGCTAGAAATGAAGATTGATTGGCGGAGAAGTGTGTTATACTCAGTCTCGGCCAATCAAACCGCTGAATTTGGACTACACACTTGGAGAAAGCTCTTGGAAAGTTTTACCAATACGGACCCTTGATAAAACAAGAAAGGTTATCTGTTGCTGCGCAAATGCCCCTGTTTCCCCATGTTAAATCCCCATAGACATCTTCACAGAGTGAAGATGTCTATGGGGATTTAACTTGGGGAATCTGGTGGCAGCCAAAACATGTATTACTCCTTCAAGTTATGTTAGGTGATGCCATGTAGGTGAAACTATTACAAACGCCTTAACCAAAGAAACGATTAATTGTTTTAGTGACATTGGGAAGGTCAAATGTTTCAAGGTCATGCTAATGGTAGAATGAGTCGTGTTGACCGAATATATATGGTGTCCATATATTGAAGCAATCCTTCAAGTAATAATGGAGTCATGGCATGTGGAAATCCTGACAAAAGTCTTAACTAAAAGAAACTCAAAGTGTTTCAGTGACCTTGAGAAAGTCAAGATTATGCTAATTGTGACATGAATGTGTTGGATATGGTCCAATGTATCAAACGTATCCAAATAGTGAAACAACCCTTCAAGGAGGACGCATGGATGGATGGTCCATCACTTATCGGCCACAAACGAATTAAAGAAATAATGATACATGTACAATCAATATTCATATTTATATATTGTTTCCATGTTGGGGCCTCATTGCATATATCTCGGTGAGTGTGGGGGAGGGGGAGGCATTTCCCCCTGTTGTTATTGGATTGCACACACATTGAGACAGGCCATGTGTATGGAAGGAGATTAGGTTTGTCTCCTAATTAGGAGATACTAAGTCCCAATTAGGAGATACTATCTCCTAATTAGGAGTTAGTATCTCCTCTAATTAGGAAAGTATCTCCTCTAATTAAGAGTTAGTATCTCCTCTAATTAGGAGTTAGTATCTCCTAATTAGGAGGATGCTTCCATAATAGAGTAATGCAATACAACTACATGTATAATATATGTTGAACTATGATTACGTAATAGGATACCCAGGTGCGGATCCAGAGGTGGGCGTGTAATTATGAGTTACTAACTCCTAATTAGGAGATACAACATCCTAATTAGGAGATAATTAGGACTTACTCTCTCCTAATTAGGACTTACTATTTGTGTCAATGCTAAAAAAATAGGAGATACTCACTACTAATTAGGAGATAGTAAGTCCTAATTAGGAGATACTAACTCCTGATTATGAGATAATATCTCCTAATTAGGAGTTACTATCTCCTAATTATGACTTCATATCTCCCGATTATGAGATAGTATCTCCAAATTAAGAGTTGATATCTCCTAATTAGGAGATAAATATATCTTATCATTGGCACCAGGACGCTTCCACACTCTATGGCGGATTTAATGGTGTAGATGTAATTATTTAGCAGCAGGAATGTAGTTAATACAATATTACAGCAGTTTTACCGCCGTAGGTACAAATTATTTGTTCGATTTACACCCACCCAATGTCAATGACGTACCATACTCGCCATGTTGAGCATATGCTGCATATATGCTCAATAAATGTAAATCCATCAATTTAAATTTACAGACTATTCTAAATCTACTCTTACGAACATTTTAGCCGTACGAAGTTTAGTGAAACGGCCGTATACTTGCGGTTTCGATACAATAAATATAATGTTCATATGCTGGATGCAATACCCAACATGTATGTCAAAATTTGTGAAGATTGAAAGATTATTTCTGGAGATATGCGAGTTATAAACATGGTCCATGTTTTGTTGTCGTTATATATTTAGTTGGGGGCAGGGGCACCCTGTATTAGTAAAACTCAAAATTAAAGTAAGTCACATTGAACAATGACATAACCATAATGGTTGAAACACAAAATGAATAACGTTTGCTTTACCTGTTAGTTGAAACTTTATTTGAAGACCCGTATCCTTTGGCGTTATGGTAACCACATTGGTGAAGTCTCCTATCCCTTTGATGACTTTGACTTGACCTCCATAAGTGGCTTTAAGCGAGGCAATTTCTTGTTCCTGGTCTGAAGTGTCTGAAGTGTCCATGGTCGCCACTGAAAGAACGCAAATTGGAATTAACCCTTACACCACTATCTTATTTTTTTGTCGTCTGCTGTTTATTTTCTATTTTCCATTTGTATCATCAAAAACATGCTTTGTCAGCACTTTAGAATAATTTACAACATGCTTTGACAGCACTTCAGAATCATTTCCATTGGAAATGATTCTGAAGTGCTGTCAAATCATGTTTTTTTATTGAGAAATAAGGCAATATATAAAAGCAACAGCAGACGACAATTGTTGTGAGTAGCGGTCTAAGGGTTAACCTACATCCAACAGATCATGTGAGGCAAGTCATGATGTGATTATATGAGACTATGCGTGATTTTGTTTCCAAGTAAAGTATTTAAAGAATGTGTGATATATTCTGTAAATTACGTCACGGGTTGGCGCCTGTCTAAATAGGTTTTGAATTGTATATGGGAAATGTGCACTCGTTCTTTCGCAAATATATTGCTCTTCTAATGTCGCGCAGTTTTCCGCTCGGTAACTCGTGTATATTTCTCAATTTACAGTAAATAAATAACCAGTACGTATTGTATCGCTCCGCTATATCCGATTGGTAATGTTATCAAGTTTGGGTCAAGTTACTCATAGGCGGCGGAAGCCGAACATTATTGGGGGGGCCAATGTTGAGGGCCCGAAGGGCCCGATAGCGCTAGGGGGGTCCGGGGCATGCCCCCCCCCCCCCCCCCCCCGGCTTCCGCCGCCCCTGGTTACTGGCTTCAGTATATTTCAATGAACTTCACAGGCCACTACTGTTAATCGTTCCACGCATAAACACACGCATACACGTTATATAGGACACAGTCAACTTATGAATAATATAGACGTCCTGGTACAGCTTAGCAACAATGAGTAAATTCTCAGGACAACGGCATTGATTGTTATTATTATGACAGAGAGATAAATAAAATAGATGCTACAGGAAAGGTATGTCTGTGCCAAACATTTTATTATATTATTTGCATGCTCTACACATGCAGGTTAAAAAAAATTGTATGCGATTTGATGTGGGGGTGAGATGGAGATTTCGAAAGTGAAAGTAGACGGTTCCGTCAAAAAAGGGGAAATAACTCATGAAAATCAACCCGCATGACCCCGTGTTTGGCATGGATCTAGAACCGGCTTAGGTCACTGACTCCAGGAATGGAAGTAACAAAATTGATTTTGTCGCAGGTAGTTTGCGATTGTCATGTTTGTGTGAATGTGGGTCTATGGGAAATCAATTGGTTGTCTGTTTCCTATAGCACGGTTCGACCGGATGTACGAGGAGATACTGTACGGGTATGGAGTGGGATAAATTACTTTTACTAGACTTTAGAGGACGGTTGTCCGCATGTACGATCGCTGAATCTACTCAGCGAGATGCAGCGATCATACACGCGGACAACCGTCCTCTAAAGTTTAGTAAAAGTAATTTATCCCACCCCATACCCGTACCATAACTCGTTTTCCTAATATTGTAATGCATCAGTCAATGTAAATCCCCGCCCCCCCCCCCCCCCTCCCCCCCCCGGAGGGGCGGGGCTTTACCGGGGCATACCCCGGGGCTTTTACCTTTCATGATGCCCCGCACTGCGGGGACTTTACCGGGGCTTTAACTGTTGCTAAGAAATTGAGCGGGGACATACCCCGGGGCTTTACCGGGGCTTTACCGGGGTTTTATCAGACTGTTATCAAGATATGTACATGTATGTTTACCTGAATACTGTTGTGTGGGAGGGGTGACATGGGTTTAAACTGTTTAATACGATCTACTTTCACTGTGGATGTTTAATACTGGCAAATTTTGTTTGAATATAAACAAAATTGTTTTCAAATAATTCCTCTGTTTATATTGCACTGCCGTTATCCGTTATCCGTTTTATCCGTTATCCCAGCCCCCCCCCCCCCCCTACACGTGGAAAATTCTGAGACATCCCCCCCCCCCACACACACTGAAGGAAAAAGGACCCGAGACCCCCCCCCTGGAAAGTGATTCATTACCCGACCAACCCTGGAAAATCACGAGACCCCCCCCCCACCTGGAAAGATGATTCTTTACCACAAACCCTGGAATATCATCCCGAGACCTGGAAAAGTGATCTTTGAGACACAAACCCGAACCATCCCCCCGGAAAGACCCCCCCCCCCCCCCCACCTGGAAAGTGATTCTTTACCCAACAAACCCTAAAATCCCGACCCCCCCCCCCCCCCTGGAAAAATCCGAGACCGCCCCCCCCCCCCCCCACCTAAAGGGATTCTTTACCCAACAAACCCTGGAATATCCCGAGACCCTGGCCCCCCCCCCCCCCCCCCCACCCCCCCCCCCCCCCCCCCCCCCCCCCCTGAAAGTGATTCTGGTACCCAACAAACCTGGAAAATCCCGAGACCCCCCCCCCCACCCTGGAAAATCCCGAGACCCCCCCCCCACCCCCCCCCCCACCCACCTGGAAGTGATTCTTTTACCCAACAAACCCTGGAAAATCCCGAGACCCCCCCCCCCCTGGAAAAATCCCGAGACCGCCCCCCCCCCCCCCACTGGAAAGGATTCTTTACCCAACAAACTGGAATATCCCGAGACCCCCCCCCCCCCCCCTGGAAAATCCCGAGACCCCCCCCCCCCCCACCCACCTGGAAAGTAATTCTTTACCAACAAACCCTGGAAAATCCCGAGACCCCCCCCCCAAAATGAAAATCCCGAGACCCCCCCCCCCCCTCCCCCCCCACACCCCTGGAAAGTGATTCTTTACCCAACAAAACCCTGGATCCGAGACCCCCCCCCCCCCCCCTGGAAAATCCCTCGAGACCCCCCCACCCACTGGAAAAATCCTATTTCTCACACACACCCTCCCCATGTAAGTAAAATAAAAGTATAAAGTGCTGCATTTTATACTATTAATAGGGGGGGGGGGTGTACTTTTTATGAACCCTGTCTCGAAGAGCCGGGTGTCATATAGTGTTTGCACCGTCCGTGTGTCCGTGCGTTAATACGGTTAAGAAGTTTGTATCATGCAAGGGTCCACTTTTGCGCTATTTAATACTATTCACACATATCCGACCTTCCTTCTACCGAGTCCGTGGGTGGTGCCAAAGGTTAGCGGCTATTTATTTAGGTTACTACTATTAACAGGAACGTACCTATTTCAAAGCAACAAACACATATTTACCCTGTACTTAGTCGACCCTACTTGTCCTAACTGTCATTTGGAGGCGGAGCTAGGATGCGTCACACATGCTACTAAGATGCCCAGCACTACACGAAGTTCGGAAACAGACCTACCCGGCGTTTCGTCAAGAAATCCAAAAAGTGCTAGGAGACTCGAACTTTTACAAACTAAACATATCGGTCATTACCCAGCTGATCATCGACTGTAACGGTTTCAAAAACAACTATATCACTAAGTCAACCACCCTAGAAATAGAACGAGTAGCAGGCCAAATGTGCTACCAATTACATCTACAACGAATAAAGCTGCTTGGGTTGTAATAATGGCTTCCCATACTAATAAAAGTTCCCAGATATCTACTATTTATAAGTGACATTTTGCTCTACAACACATCATTTTCGTGCAAGAATATTTCACATTTAAAATCACCAGATGGCCCCGCAGTGCGGGGCATTTTACCGGGGCTTTTACCGACCATGTTGCCCCGCAGTGCGGGGCCTTCACCGGGGCTTTAACAGCAACACAAATATAAGCCCCGCTATTCCCCCGGAAGGGGGGGGGGGGCGGGGCGGGGACTTACATTGACTGATGCATAATAACCCGTGACAAACCTCGGGATTATGGGTGAAGTGGGATAATATATACCAACCTGACCGATTCCGGTTCAAATCCACAATATATTACTGGTATACACGTACCATACACATGCGGTTAAGTCGAGACTTACTTTGTTGTTATAGTAAATGTATTTCCCGACTGTTGTGCAACGAACGCGAGTTATTTATAGAATAGGTCCGTGTCAGTGAAATGCTTAATCTATTTTCCAATAAGATGTTACTGTTCATAACCAAGCGTTCAGCGATGGTGATTATATAAAAATAGACGAATATGTCATCACCACAACAAATATAAACACGTTGAAACGACGAAGCGTCATTCTTTTCCGGATAGACTGATATTGAACAGGTATGGTACTTTATTCACTATATACATCACTGCTTGCGCTAATCTTGCCATTATTTGTCAATTGTTTTCTTTCAAAATAGTTGAATATTGTGCTTGATAAATCCTCTCCCGACATGTAACTTGGTAACTTGATTGTTTGTTTGTGTATTGGTGTTTAACGGCCTATCAACATATAAGGTCATGTAAGGCCGGGCAAACGGGTTCGATCCCGTTTTAACCTGCTGAATTGGGGGTGGGGTGGGGGCATAAGGGGTATAACCAGATTCAACTGTCACATACAAAATGCCAAAGCAAAGACGTACGTGAGGGCCACGTCTCAGGCTGACATTAAAGGTACATGCCCACTCAGTAAGCACAACATGTTCTTTATAGGAATTAAATAAGTGTATAATTGTGTCACTATTCCACCAGTTCTAAAAATTACAAATGCCCGGAAAACAGATATAATCATTTAGTAATATTTATTTTACTGATAGTGACGTGCGTTGGTATCAGGCTATTTTCATATGCAAATGAGGCATGATATGTTTTTACTTATTTATACTAATGTAATGAAATGCGTCACCTGAAAAAATAATATTTTCAACAGATTATAAAGTATGATCATTGCACATCAAAAAATAAATACAGAGAATAAATAGTAATATCCGTTAACATTTTAAGGAAACACGGTTATCGCCCCTGATATCAGTGTGAACATTTTCGTCTAAAATAAAATGTATAATAATGCCAATCAATACGTGGGGTAATGGTGAATGAATGTTTACATTTGTATTTTGCCAGAAAATGTCATACGTACAGAATATACAAAAGTATCTGTATCACTATATGTTCACCTACTGCGTGGACATGTACCTTTAAGTTACATCGGGCTGATAGCTAGGTTGATATCGAACTAGCCAGGCAATAACCTCTAAAAATAATATTTAAAAATGATGTTATAAACGATGCGGCTAATCTGGGTATACAATGTTTGCTAGCGTGACTTAATTATGTTTTTTATTGACCCATGACTCATATACAAGGTACATGATCACGTGGTTACAACAACAACGTCGCCCACTCCAAAATAAGTATTATTTGATATTTTCCTTCATATGCAACGGATTTTGATGAAATAAGGCACAGCAAACGCGTCTTCAAGAGCTGCATTTGGTGGTCCATGAAGTTCGGCACAGACTTATGTCGTTTTTGCGAAGAATCGATTTCCGTGAAAATGACAAATGGGCGAAAATACAGAGACCACCAAATGCAGCTTAACAAGACGCGTTTGGTGCGTGATATTTCATCGAAATCCGTTACGTAATAAGGACAATATAAAATAATACGTACTTTGAATCAGATGGATTCTGGAAGTTTCAGTACTTGTTGTTGGTGTTGTTAGTACCACGTGATCATACATCTTGTACTTGGCGGTTGATACATTCGGTACATCAGTGCTTATACAGTGGAACCTCTCTAAGCCGGACACCAAGAAAACTTTTGTTATCTTATTTTGATGGATTTCTTGATAATTTATGTCGGGTGATAATGCCTGTTCATGATCGCATGGCACACAACTATGGCTAGGATTGATCAAATACCTGATTTACAATGAAACGTCTCTAAACCGGACACCCTGGCGACCTCCCATGGTGTCCGGTTTAGAGAGGTTTCACTGTGCATGCACGTCGCAACGACTCGCTTTGAATATAGTTCTTGTATTGTGTGTTAGTGAATGATGAACAACACTTTTGGAATGTACTTACAAAGGTAACGTTAAATCCCATGTACATATTTAATAAATGTCATTTCTGATATTTTGGCAGAAAATTGTGGTTTTGTTTGTTGGGGTTTAACGGCCTAAGGTCATTTAAGGCCGGATCGATGGGTTTAGTACTAAATCCCATATATTACCTGTACAGATGGGGGGAAAATCCCCAAATCATATCTGAATATTTACAATAAAAAAGACTATATATTCAGCCCTGAAATCAGAATAATCCTGATCTGATGCCAGGTCCTCGCTACACCAGAATCACTTGGCCCCCTCCCAAAAGCAGTAGGATCAGTAATAATCTTGCTACTTTTATAATGGGCAATATCCCAATTCAACTCCCAGGTAGCAAAAGAGCCAACGATAAAAAACGTACCTGAGGGCCAAACCAGGCAAATCGTGATTCCTATAAGGAGGAACCCATACCGTTAATTTACGCCGTCGCTTTCACCCGACAACCAACCACATAAAAATGTGAACGTATTGATCAATGGCCTGCACGCTATACGATGATGTCCACGTATCATCGTATCATTGTGGAGTATATATATATACAGTGGATGCGTGGATGCTTTGCGATCATGAACATACATTATTATTGGAGGTAAATTGCAATGAAACGTATCAGAACTCAGTACAACTAACATGTATGTGTGTCCGGTTTAGAGAGTTTCCACTGTATGTGGTATAGATGTGGATGTGACTGGAAATTTGGGATAATGGCATTTGTGGCCAGTGTAACTCCTGATCAAATAGCATGACGGGTGCACATGTTTCATTGATGGATTGGCCAACAGTGCAGATCACGCCTGACCAGACTGTTCGGATGTACAGGCTTATTCGGATCTACACAGGTCGCAAAACCGATAAGCCCCATTTATCCAGTCACAGCCACACATAATCTAGCATATAAAAATGTTCACGGCAAAACGGATATGAGCCAACCGATATTTAAGAAATTTGTGCCAAAGAAAGATGTCAACGTCTTACATGATCACCTTTCAGCAAGTGAACATGGAGTCGACGGAAGATACCAAGTCCTCCACTACATCCGCCGGAAAAACTGCACTCAAAACACGTACAGGCGACGTATCTATATCTACCGAACCAGCAGATAACATTAATGCCGAGCCAGAGGCAGATTCCGTTCGCAATGCCGACAAGGAGATTGCGTATCTGGCGGAAAACTTCCGAGGGCAGTGCAAGGTGATCAAAGGCTTGGGCAGATACACACACGTGGTGAAGCTTCATCCAGCAAATCTCGATATCGTCTTCAACTTCAAACTAACAGGTGAGTTGGAATTTTAGTTCTATTCCTTGCTTCTATGACTTATATATAACGTCCGACCAACGCACATGCAGTACACGGATAGAAGAGAAGCTATATGATTGTGTACCTCATGAAAATTATTTTGTGAAAACTATATAGAGAAACTGTTGATATTTGCTGTAAAAGACGTGGAAAATTGCCGAAATGTTCAGAGCAAATACGGAATTATATTCTGCTTTTGCTCTGGCATTTTCGTCAACTTCGGCGTCATTTACGGAGAATATCGAAACTTATGTAAATAGTTTCACGAGATGTCTCATATGTCATAAACTTGGAAAAGTCGCGGGAATACTGGACGAAGGCCGGAAGGCCTCGTCCAGTATTCCCGCGACTTTTCCAAGTTTAGTGTGTGGCATACTCACACATTCAACATAGTTTTCAAGATATAAATACCCCGGGACATATTTAATTTCCCCGATAATAATCTGCAAAAATGAAATCGAGGGATGTGCCCGATATTTCAATTTAGTTCGTTTTATTGAAGGAAAACACGCTTTCAAATTGTGTTTGTTTCATCAACGGTCATGTATACATCATAAAATCACATTTTCAAGGACAAAGATGTCATTGTATTGCCCTTTGTCTTATCTGATGTGTAATGCATATGCATATACAGTGGAACCTCTCTAAACCGGACACCCTGTGAGGTCCCCTGTAGAGGGGTTCCACTGTAATTAAGCACTCGATGACGAATTGTTGTTATTTTCAGTCATGAACAGACAGGACAATGAAATACAATACATTGAAACACATCTAAATTAAGCACAATGGGGTCCCAGGCTGTCCGGTTTAGAGGGGTTCCACTGTAGTGTAGTCTAATATTGTTTCTCATGGATGTACGCTGCACTGCGCCGAAGCATCGTGACAATACGTGGGAAGGAGGCAGATTGCTGAAGAAGACGTCGGGAAAATCATATAACGCTCGCTATACCGTTTTATATGTTATCTCCCTTGATATAGCATATTGTGTCACGCAAATGTCTACGGGGGCAGCCATTGATCGTGCTACGCCTAAACGGCGAGTACGATCAAGAGAATAGTGCCCTGTGCAGCAGCTATCATCTTCAGTTCTCACAGTTAGGTAGCAGTGAACAGTTAGCCGCCAGTTTCATACACTTTTAGGAGTTTCAAACTGTAATTTATTCTAGAGAAAACGTATGTATGGGAATGGGTTTGCACCATCACAGTACAGTTGCCTCTGGATGATGATTGAGAAAATATGCAAGTTTCAGACGCTAGTTCCGCAAATGATCAGTTTGTGTAGAGATAACATATTTCAGTACTTTCAATACTTATTGGTTTTTATTCCAGATTCCTACCCGGAGACAGTTCCCAATATCGAGATCAGGTCGGATTCCCTGGAGGAAGATGTGATGTTTGATCTTGTACATTTCCTCACACAAACCGCCGAATCCAACAAGAAAGATTCGCTGGAAACTATAGTAACAATTGCTATTGATTGGCTAAAGGAAGGTGAAATAGATGTTAGAGGTAACACGCGTAAGAAAGTTCAAACTAATAAATACAAAAGGAAGGGCAAGAAATCTAAGAAAGTAATCGAAGAAAAAGAAGATAAGGGTAAGAAACCATCCATGAAAACCGCAATTGACGTCATTAAACGTATCCAATGGGACAGCGATATAGCTTCAGATAAAGTAATCGTTGGCTATATGGACAGGCTAGAAGGACTTAAAGAAAAGTATTTCACCGCATTTAGCTGGGAAGACATTGCATCCGTCGATTACACAGTGCTTGCAATTCCAAAACACAGAATTCAGTATTTTAAATACGATAACGAGATTGTCTGGGACAAGCGGTGCCGACTGGACAATATGTTCGGATCGACAGGCAGTAAGACGACGATGAGTTCGGTGATCGCCCGCCATGGTCAGGGTGTGGCCGTCGCGGCGGGAGACGGCGAGGAAGTGGGCGGCGATGTAGGCGCGGTGGACGACGGCGACAATGACAGCGACTACTACGACAGCGGCGACTACAGCGACAGCGATGACGGCATAAACGTCACTGTCGACGGCGGAGCGACAGGCGGACCCCGGTCATACAGCGGCAGTGAGGACGAGGCGGGGACAGATGCAGATGATGAGAATGACAATAAATACTGGCGAGACAAACTCAGGCCAAACTATTTCATAGCGCTAAGAATTACAGATCCAGGCATTAGAGAAACGGCAGCGGACGTCCAAGGTTACATTACGGAACAAGAGCGGGTATTGGGACAGTGCTGTATTCCCACGACTGCCCTCCATATAACGCTGTGTACGGTCGGCCTGGAATCGGAGGAACAAGTGGAAAATGCCGTGCAGTGTCTTCGCGAGGCTCAGTCTGAACTCAGCTCAATAATTCCTGAAAACAGAGTAATAACGTTTAAAGGTGCAGATAATTTCTTCAACAGAGTTGTATACGCAAAAGCTAAATGCCCACCGGAGTTCGACCAATTTCTGGATCACTTAAAGCTTTGTTTAATAGAAAAGGGCATTGAAATACGCGATTATCATGAATTTGTGCCACATATTACACTTATGAAAATCTCTAGGCCTGTTTCCCGAGCAACTGGAAAGAAATACGTGTCTCCGTGGTTATATTCCCGTTTTAATGACACGGAATTCGGTACCCAGCACGTAGACAATATTCATCTTTGTGAAATGGGCGACAACAGGCAGGAAGATGGGTTTTATGTTACTGCAGTTTCGTTAGATGTTTAGCTTTGTTAATGTGCACACTTTAACTGTGTAACTGGTGAAATGGGGCTTATGAGTTTTGCGATTCGTGTAGATCCTGATCAGAATATGCATCGCACAGTCTGATCAGGATCTGCACTGTTCAGAATTCCATCAATCAAACACCCGTCATGTTTCTAACCAGCAATGTGGATCATTATCTCGCTATAGGAGAGTGCCATTTGATCAGGACCTACACAGCTCATAATCCCCGTTTCAAGAGTCACATCCATATATACATGTATATATGATTAACTATATATAATAAATTGATCAGAACTTGGAATTCGGGGACAACGTCGTGTTATATTAAAGCTAAAGTCCCACATGCCAGGTTATAATATAACAGGGCTCCAGATAAGGAATTAGTAATTGAGAATTGTCACTCCATCATTTCTGAAGCAATTGTGTATTTCAAAATTTTAATTGTGTAAAATAGAATCACACTACTGTTTACACATCAGCAGACCGCACTTATTTAATAGTTTGCTTCTAAATGAAAACACATTTAATTCAAATTAAATGTCACCTGAAAAAAATAGTTTTATCGCTAGATTATAAAGTATGATCATTGCACATCAAACAATAAATGAACAGCTAAGGTCATTTAATGCTGGGTCAATGGGTTCGATCCCGCATTTAACCCGCTGCATTGGGAGGAAAATCCCAAAATCATAACAGAATATTTTCATAAAAAAAAATATATTCAGCCCTGAAATTAGAAGAACCTGACCTGGTGCGATGTCCATACCACACCAAAGTCAATTGGCCCCTTCCCCTAATAGTAATAGGATTATGTATAATCGCAATACTCACATAAGAGGTATAACCAGATTCAACTGCCACATACAAGAATGCCAACGACATACGTGAGGGCCAAACCAGGTCTCTTGTCGAGATTCCGGTAAGGATGAACCCCGATCGTTAAATTACCCATCGCATGCTCCCACCTGCCACCCACCGTTTGACAAGTGTACATGCAGCTTGTTTGTAAGGCAAATGCGTTAAAGTTCTTATTATAATAATAATAATTATTATTGTTATTATTATCAAGGCTGCCAGCGAGGGCATTAGCCTCGTAATAACGATGCCCTTGTTCCATATTGGAATCATCTCAACATACATGATACAAATCTAGTAACCTTCACTAATTTAATACTTACACGGAATTGATTGACAATAATCAAACCTAATCATGCACGCCGATACTAACAAGGACATGGATGATGCACATGTGTTGTGGAGGCCATGTCCACATAAAATAGCATTCGTGTCTTCACATAATTATTGTTACATGACTGTCGTTTGACACTGCTCACAGCCGTGTTCAAACATATAGCGCGTGCTGTTTGACCATGGCTGTAGACAATGCTCATTCCTGGGCCAAGCCAACACCTACGTAATGCTTATGCATGACGTTACCAGAACGCGCCCATTACGTAAACCAGTTTGTTTGTTTGTTTATTAATGTTTAACGGCCTATCAACAGCTAAGGTCATGTAAGGCCAGGCAAACGGGTTCGATCCCATTTTAACCTGCTGCATTGGGGGGAACATCCCAAAATCAGAACGGAATATGTACATCGAGAACAAATATATTCAGCCCTGAAATTAGAATAACCTGACCTGGTGCCAGGTCCATACCACACCAAGTCACTTGGCCCCTTCCCCTGAAATAGGATTACGAATATCGTAATACTCACATAAGGGGTATAACCAGATTCGACTGTCGCATACAAAATGCCAAAGACGTATGTGAGGGCCAAACCAGGTCTCCAGTCGGGATTCCGGTAAGGATAAACCCCGATCGTTAAATTACCCATCACATGCTCCCACCTGCCACCCACTACGTAAACCAGACGAGTTCACAATGGTCTCACTGAACTTTTGAAATTGGCGCGGCTGCATTACGCGACCTGTACTGTGGCCACAGAATATGTATGTGTAAATTACAGTTGTTTGAATGAAGCGGCCGGGTTATCAAAGTACCGAAAGTACTGCATGTATGCTCAAATTGCATATTTCCGACGGAAATGTAACATTCTAATGCACCGAAAATAGAAAGCACGAATCTGATTGTCAATTGTAATTACAGCCTATACAATATGAACAAGAGCTGTAGGAGAACAGCATAGCTCGACTACGAGGGTTGTCGATGTACACATAGCTTGACAAAGAAGGTGGCTGCGGCCTGCATAAAAACCTTAACCAAGGTTGACTAAAAACATTAACCAAGGGAAATTAAGTAAGTAATTCAAGGTTAAATGTAGGTTAATGTCAGATATAGGTCAGGGGTTATTGATGTACATCACTAGGAGATAAAGTTTTCCAAGTATGGTTGCTGTAGGCCCAGGAGTATTCCATATACAAGCTTGAGTAAAAACCGTAACCAAGGGGAGATAACTAAGTAATCCAAGGATAAAAGTAGGTGAAGGTAAAATATAGACCAGGGGTCATTGATGTACATCCCTATGAGAAAAGGTTGTGCAAGTATGGTGTCTGTATGCACAATAGTATTCCATCTACAAGCTTCACTAAAAACCTTAACCAAGGTTGAGTAAAAACCTTAACCAAGGGGAATTAAGTAAGTAATTTAAGGTTAAATGTAGGTCAAGGTGAAATATAGGTCAGGGGTTGTTGATGTACATCACTAGGAGATGGAAGTTGTCCAAGTATGGTTGGTGTAGGGCCAGGAGTATTCCATCTACAAGCTTGACTAAAAACGTTGTTAACCAAGGGGAATTAAGTAAGTAATTCAAGAGGAAATGTAGGTCAAGGTCAAATATAGATCAGGGGTTGTTGATGTACATCACTAGGAGATGAAGTTGTCCAAGTATGGTGGATGTAGGGCCAGTAGTATTCCATATAGAAGGTTGACTAAAAACCTTAACCAAAAGGAAGTAAGTAATTGAAGAGGAAATGTAGGTCAAGGTCAAATATAGATCAGGGGTTATTGATGTACATACCTATGATAAAAGGTTGTCGAAGTATGGTGTCTGGATGCACAATAGTATTCAATGTACAAGTTTGAAAAAAAAACTTCACCAAGGGGAATTAAGTAAGTAATTCAAGAGGAAATGTAGGTCAAGGTCAAATATAGATGAGGGGTTATTGATGTGCATCACTAGGAGATGAAGTTGTCCAAGTATGGTGGGTGTAGGGCCAGTAGTATTGCATATACAAGCTTGACTAAAAACCTTAACCAAGGTTGACTAAAAACCTTAACCAAGAGGAATTAACCAAGTAATTCAAGAGGAAATGTAGGTCAAGGTCAAATATAGATCAGGGGTTATTGATATACATCACTAGGAGATGAAGTTGTCCAAGTATGGTGGGTGTAGGGCCAGTAGTATTCCATATAAAAACTTGACTAAAAACCTTAACCAAGGCGTGACGGTGACGCCGACGCCGACGCCGACGCCGACGCCGGGGTGACAACATAAGCTCTACTTATTCTTCGAATAGTTGAGCTAAAAATGACAGCATATAAAATCTCCGTTTTACCAGTCTGTGTTTTACAACTTTACAGATTTATGTAACCCCACGCGCTTTTGTAAACAATGGCTAGCGGCGGGTAATCCAAATATTTCCCAAATCATTTTCGGTACATCTTCGGTTAATAATTCTCCAATATTGACATGTACAACCAAAAGCGGAAAAGAGATTCGACCAACGACTGACAAACATGACTTCAGGGTGGCCCTTCAACAAATTCCCCAAAAATATCCACCCGCCCAAAAGGCAAAATACAGAAGAATTTATGAACATGTATTATAATGCTCAAATGCAAACTCAATTTGCCAGTACCAGCCTATACCTTTACGAATTCCAATGTGCACATACACGACTATACATAATAAACTGTTATTGCAGATGGGTAATCACCTGAATTATTAAAACTAGATTGGTCAGTAAGCGAGGCTAACGGAATACCCACCGTGTAGGCCCAGGTACCCATAAGTATGTAAAAAAAATCCAAGTACATGTATGTGGGATTGTGACCTTGACTCTGGGCTTAGAGGGGGCGGTACGAACGTGAATTTGTCACATGGTGATAGAGGTCCATTGGAGCAATGCGTGTGTGAAATGTGAAGCAGATCCGAGCAAGGAAATAGAAGTTACAACCGATTTATCTGATGTTAAGTTTTGTAAAGACACTATGTATGTGACCTTGACCTCGAGATCAGCGGGGATTTGTCACAGCATGCTAGAAGAGCCTTAGAGGAAAGCATGCATGAAATATTAAAAAATGTCGATGAAAGAAATAGAAGTTATAACATATTTCTCTGATGTTAAGTTTTGTAAAGAGACCAAGTATTTGACATTGACCTTGGGATCAGCGGGGGTTGGACGGTCATAGATTTGGCGCAGCATGTTAGTAGAGCCTTACAGGAATGCATGTGTGAAATATTAAGCATTTTAGATGAATGAAATAGAAGTTATAACATATTTCACTGATGTTAAGTTTTGTAAAGAGACTAAGTATTTGACCTTGACCTTGGGATCAGCGGGGGTTGGACGGTCGTGGATTTGTCACAGCATGGTAGTAGAGCCTTACATGAATGCATGTGTGAAATATTAAGCATTTTAGATGAAGGAACTAGAAGTTATAACATATTTATTACACTCTTTCAAATTATTTGCACGGATTTCGCTGTGAGAGAAAACCCGTAATCAACTCCTTACAAATAATACACCGTGAAGAGAACACCCGTAATTGCGCGCCTGTTTTCTTGGAAACCACGAGCTACCATGCAAAATGTAATTTTTATTACAGTCAAGTTATTTGAAAATTTGGAAAGGGTCTCGACTAATCTAGAATGTTAATGTGATTGAACACATTCCAAACATGCACTCAAATATATCTGGTTCATAGAAACAGCTGCGTAATTTGGATTTCAAAAAGTTTACATGACGTCACATTTGACGTCACACAACGTAACGTCAAAACGCGGGAAACACGTCCTTGTATAACTATTCATGCGCACATCACAAGTCATTGATTATAATCTCAAAAATAGACTAAATGTGCATATGTATCCGCCGTGGAAGTGTAATAAATAGGATATTCCATCGTACATGTTTGAAAAGCGGAAATAATACACTCGTGTCCGTCGGCTTAGAATGGGAATATTCTTCGGCGGAGTTACATTTCTTCAAATTCATTTGGTGTGAGGCGGTGATCGATAACGACAACAACCTGCTGACGTATTGATACAGATCACTGTTCGTGATATGCTACGGCGTTGCAGAAAGTAGGGAGCACACTAGGCGCATTAGAATGGGGATAACCATACTTTGTTTTTCGATTTGGAGCGGTATGTGTGAGGTTTTATGGTCCGAGAATCAGTTTTACGGCTCAGCTAACGCGTCGCCGTAAAACTGATTCACAGACCATAAAACCTCCCACATACAGCTCCAAATCGAATAACAAAGCATGGTTATCTCCTAACTAACGTTCGATCATGTCCAGCCGTGGGTAAACGTTTGCCGTGGCACTCGGGAACTGTTTGAACCCGCGGCCTACAGCCTTGGGGTTCAAACATTTCCCTCGTACCACGGCAGACGTTTACACGCGGCTGGGCATGGTCGAACCTTATATTGTTTTATGCACGCAACATGAAGTATTGCAAATACAGGTACAGTGCAACGGATTTATATACGTGTCGATATATACATGGTTTCAACAATTACCACATGAAACCTTATTGTGCCTCGCAATTGCAATTGTTATTATGCGCTCCCCTTTGCAGGGATTCCGCTGGTGGGAATAAAAAAATCGCCACTTCAAAATTCTTTTTTCAAAAAAAAAAAGAAAAAAAAAGGAATAACCAATAGGATAAAAATAAACAATTGGCGATAAAAAATTACAATTTTCGAAAAAAAATATAAAATATCACGAACCTGTTATAGACTATATACTTATAATAGCTTAATTGGCAGTATTAGACGGACATGTATTTTTCTCTGTAGAGATTTCCAACTTGATGCGAAAATAGTCAATGGCGTCTGTTCACTGAATCGTATTGGATATCTCCAAATGCTATGCTCTTTGGCGGATGAAGTCATGTGATGAACAGAATCTCAAATGTGTTTCTGTTTGATATGACATTTATGAAACTCGTCAACATTCTATGCACCTCGTTGAGGTCCTATTATATGCAACGTCAATTGGCGTGTAATACAGTACCGATTTCAACTACGGTGCTAATATATAAATTATATTAACTATATCATCAGCTTATTTATAATTCTGTTACCTGTGGCGCTATATTGCCTCAAAATGTGTTATCACAATATTGCACTCGGTGTCGGTATGGTATACCACAATAAGATGTATAGGTATCCAGAAAAGCAAACTATGCCAAGTTATACGGTTACCATATATAGAAGATCTTTCATAAGTGATGATTTAATATGATATGTATTAAAAGAGTTTACTTATTTCATAAGAAACGAGGCATAGCCTCGTTTCTTATGAAATTAGTCAACGAGTTTATTATATGTATTGCATAAGTACAGCATCATACAATTCAGGCCTGTAGCCAGACCTGTTTGAAGGGGGGGGGGGGGTCGTTTCGAAGGCCCAATGGGCCTGAGGTATATAGGGGGGTCTAAAAAAAGTGGACCTCGATGCTAAAAAAGTGTACTTCGAGGCTGGGCGGGGGGTCGACGACCGCTCCGACCCCTCCCCACCCCCCTGGCTACGGGCCTGTACATTGAGCCTGTACTAGTCACCAAACCTGGTTTATATAACGAGCTAATGTATGTATTATGATGTTAGTACACTGTGTTAGTACACTGCGAGCACCCATTGTATGCAAATATATTATTAAATCATCACTCGTGTAAGATCCTCTATTTGTAATATAGACTAGTGAATTATAGTTCAGCTATATATGTCAGTAACTCGCCAGGCAGACCTAGTTGCCCAATGGATTGTGTGGTGCATGGATCACAGCTCCGTCGTACGGCGTATCGACTAATATGTTTCAGACTGGGTACCGTTCCCACCCGGCCCCATAACCATTCACATGCCACAAACAGTCTGCATGGGTGATCATAAACGACATCAATAAATTCCCCATATAGGCGCGGGATAAAGCGAAGAACGATTTCAATGACTTGCTTCGCTCTCGTCGCCCTGGGAGTATTTCGTGTTTGATCGCATGTCGCCTGTCTGACTAACACCCACCAAAAACGTACTGATGGCTTGTTGTTTGTGAATAAGGCCTTTAACATATCTAATGATATTGTCAGATCGGACTTTTCCAGCAACACATTTTCAATCCCACAGTCGCTTGGCATGCCATGAGAGAATATGAGTTTCAGCAGAGCAGCATTTCCAGACTCGAGCACTCGCCCAATGACCGATTCGCCGTCAGGCAGGATACACGGATATTTGGGATTTGCCCCATTACTCAAAAGGAGTTTGCACATTTCGAAATTATTTGCTTGAACTGCCAATGTGAATGGACTAAAGACAAGAAAATCTAGATTGTTCCCCAGCAACTTTACATCAGCACCTCGCTCAATCAATGAATCGGCCACATCCATGCGGTTTTGTTTCACAGCGTACGTTAACAGCGTCCATTTAACACCAGATCTGCTCTTACTGCTTACAGTTCCACCCACACAGTCGTTAATTAGCAACCTTCGATTGATGTCTTCATATTCCAAGGTCTTTATAATCTCTATTGCACTTTCAAACTGGCCATTTTCCAACATGCGATACACCGACGTTGTTTTATTGTTACTGTTGTATTTCCTATAGAAGTCGATAACTGATTGTACGTCTTCAGCAGTGTGAGTTCGTATTTCCCCAAGTTCCAGTAATCGTCTATATTCAAGCAGTGCCTCAGTGGCCAAAGACTGACCACCTCTTTCTAAAAACAGCCGCAGTAACACACTCTTCCCGGTCATTAGCACATATTGAAGGGGAGAGAACTCGGTGGTCTCATCTTCAAACATAGTAGACGGCAATCCAATATAAGCTCCGTGTTCTAACAGCAATTTGCACATACTTTCATCGTCGTATTGCATGGCCAAGGCTAGGGGAGTAAACATGCGATCCAGGTCCAGACCTTTTCTACACATCTCATTCATATCCGCTCCTTTCCCCGCAAGCAGTTTTACAATGTCATACTTCCTATATTCCACAGCTTTTGCAACCAATGTATATGTGGTATTGTATCCGTCTTCTGGATCAGTCAGAAACATGAGTGTATTGAGTTGTAGGACGGTTGCTTGTTGGATGCCGATCATCACAGCATTCCAATCCTCTTTTTCCATGAAGTCTAGAATTGCTTCGGGACTGTTATCCATAATTCTCGCAACTTTGAAGCGACTTAAAACATCATAATCACCAATAAGTGAAATCTGGCTTTGCCGGAGAAATGGTGCTTGTGGGATTTGTGAACAGAGTAGTTCCATATCAAATAGCACACTCATGTGGCATGATAACAATATATATTCCTTTGTTAGCATGGCGGGTGTTTCATTGATGGAATGGCGAACAGCACATACTAGATCTGGATCTACACTGGTCGCAAAACACAAAAGCCCCATTTCTCCAGTCACAGCCACAAACATAACATGACGCAATAACTCAGGCCACTGTAAAGATGGTTGTAGGAATAAGGGATAAGTACTTGAAGTTATAACTATGTGTCTATGTATACACGAATCCTTGCGATGTAGCCTGTTCCTTCCTATCACAAGTGAGCGCTCATAACGTAGTAGTCATTTTAAATAAAAGGCACATTGATATATGTGACTGGAGAAATGTAGTTTATGGGTTTTGCGACCAATGTAGATCCAGATCAGCCTGTGCATCCGCAGTCAGATCAGGATCTGCACTGTTCGCCATCCCATCAATGAATCACCCAGCATATTTGTAACAAGCAATATACATGTACTAGTCTATTATCATCAGGCTACAGGAAACCCTATATCCTACAGTGAAACATCTCTAAACCGGACACCCTGGTAGGTCCACAGGGTGTCGGGCTCAGAGAGGTTTCACTGTAAATCAGGCATTTGATCATTCTGAACCATAGCTGTATGCTATGCGATCACGAACAGACAGTATCGCCTGAGGTAAATGACCAAGAAACTCATCAAAATTAGAGCACAGGTGTTTTGGTTTTGGTGTCCGGTTTTGAGAGGTTCCACTGTATAAGAATCACTAATCTTGTAAGCCCCATTTCTCCAGTCACAGCCATATAAGCATATTTTACTCAGAAAGTAGTAATCGTGGTATATAAAATGTACACTTCTATATGTAATTCCAGTGAGAGAATAAAACGACTACACATGTCGACGGGGTCTCGTTCTTCTAAATTTCACACTTGAGGGAACTGTCACCTGAAATACCCTGCAAAAGCAAATGGCATAATTGAAAACCAATATAGGAATGAATGGCCTTTTTGTGGAATTTATCGGGGTATAAACTTGGAAAAGTCGCGGGAATACTGGACGAAGGCCGGAAGGCCTCGTCCAGTATTCCCGCGACTTTTCCAAGTTTATATCCCCGATAAATTCAACAAAAAGGCCATTCATTGGAAGGCCTTCGTCCAGTATTCCCGCGACTTTTCCAAGTTTATACCCCGATAAATTCCACAGAAAGGCCATTCATTCCTTATAATTCCAGCATTTGAAATAAATTCATCAAGAAAATGTGTTTATTTTCCGTTTTCTTAAGAATTATTTTAACTGCGCCACACGGTTACGGAAAGTAGTTCGGCGTGGGAGTTCACTGGGATATAAATGTTGGACAGAGACTTGCTACGGGCCAATCAAATGTTAGGGAATTGTGTAAATATTTTTGTGCTGGAATTATTTGTAATCTGACGATCCACCACACTAGGGATGTAAATGTCTTCTATGTAAGCAATCAATAAACAGACCATCGAACAGGTGGATGACTCGGACCAAGGACCATATGCAACACCCATTATGGTCACAGATGGAAGACTCGGACCTAGGACCCAATACTTGGCTCATTTGGAAAACGTTACCCCACCCACCCATTTCCATATACTATACATTACATCCTTTTTCAAGGTAAGTAACAGCTTCGCAAACAATGCCGTATTTTCGGGCTCGCTCAAACACCACACACACATTTCGATTTTTCTACTGACTTATTTCTCTGGTAATCGATAAATGTGGCAAATTAGCCTAGTCCTATCGGATGGGGACTTAAATAGTCGCTTCCCGACATGCAAGGTCATCGAGCCAGTGCAGTCGTTAAATCAAAACATTTACAATTCAACCAATCAGGTGACGATGCGTGAAGCGGGTTGTGTGAAATTCTTTCAGACAGAGACATTCCTCTGTGACCTTGGTAGCAATAACTAACAATATAACAATAATGCATTGCCAGAGACGTAAATCAACAGAAAACAAGAAACGAGGCAAAGCCACGAAGGCCAGGTTTTTTCCAAGCATGGACACTTGGATAACATAATTATACCCACTTTTTGTAGACTAGATGGCCGTGGCCTGCATGTCGCGCCTTGGGGCGAGGCATGGACACTAAAAAAATAGATATAGTAGATGGAAAAACTTTAACGAAAAAACTTTAGCCGGACACACGGACGTATGGACGGACGGACGTATGCCAAAATGCCGACGATATCGCGCTTTCCGCAAGCGGGTGCGACAATGATGATAAACAACCATGTGAAGTATCAAGGTAATGGGTGAAGCAGTTGCAGAGATATAGTACACGCAAAAACTTTAACAAATAAATTCAAAGTAATTTGACATTGACATTGCGCACAGGGGCCGCACGGTTGGGGGTTAGAGTGAAAATATGGTCGATGATAAACACCCATGTGAAGTTTCAAGGTAATGGGCGAAGCAGTTGCAGAGATATAGTATAACAAAAAAGTTTTAACCAAAAAATTTAACCAGACGTACGTTAAAAAGTTAACGTTGAAAAGTTAACGTTGAAAATGGCTAAGTCAATTACGTAGAAATAATAGGTGAAGGTAAAAAAATGGTCACATGTTGGATAGTTGTATGTGGTAGGCACCCCTTGGTTATGAAGCTGTGAAAGTTTGGTGGTCCTAGGTGGTACAGTACCAAAGAAATGGACTTAAACACGAAAACTTAACATTGTAAACGCGAAAAGTTAACATTGAAAATGGCTAAGTCGACTGCGCGGAAAAAATGGTCAAGTTAAAAAAAAAGTAACATGTTTGGATAGTGAAATATGTGGTGGGCACCCCTTGATTATGAAGCTGTGGAAGTTTTGGTGGTCCTAGGTGCTACAGTACCAAAGAAATGGACTTAAACACGAAAACTTAACATTGAAAAAAAAACGCGAAAAACTTAACATTGAAAATGGCTAAGTCGATTGCGCGGAAAAATGGGTCAAGTTAAAAAAAAAAGTAACATGTTGGATAGTGATATGTGGTGGGCACCCCTTGATTATGAAGCTGTGAAAGTTTTGTGGTCCTAGGTGGTACAGTAACAAAGAAATGGACTCAAACACGAAAACTTAACATTGATTGTGACCGCCGCCGCCTCCCGCCCGCCCGCCCCGCGCGGCCTTTCGCCAATCCAATAGCCTGGATTTTTTTTCAAAAAACCTGGCTAAAAATCGAAACTTGCTGTGTTTGAGAGAGCCCGAAATTAAGCCTGTCTAAACTCTTGTCTACCTTGGAAAAGGCTGTAAGGTATAGTGTATGGAAATTGGTAGGTGGGGAAACGTTTTTCAAATCAGCCAAGTATTGGGTCCTAGGTCCGAGTCTTCCACCTGTGATTACAGTAAGTTATTCTACCCTCCCGCTTGTACAGATTAAACATCGTGGATACTATGAATGGTGTAGAAATGAGTGGGTGGGGTAACTTGTTACAATGGGCCATTGCCGAGTTGTTCACCTGTGGACCATTGTGGGCAATCTGCAGATGCGTTTGGATGCGGTGAGTCTTTAGATGATGAATTACCATATACCTCGACAAAAAAAAAAGTCCTACACAAGCGAACCCCCCCACACCTGGCATTGAACTCTGACAAACTTCTTAACCAAAATTTCCAAATATTTAAGAAAAGTTATCAAGGCCAACAGGTCAATGCCATTTTTAAAGCAGCGTGGATGATAGTTGCGAAGTTAACTCGGAGTAATTGTAACGGGAGTAATTGCAAGAGTTACCGTTCGCAACTACGTGGATGAGTGGCATGTGTACACGTGAATAAAGTATCGACATATTAAAGGTGCATGCCCACTCAGTAGACACAAACTGTTCTTTATATCAGAGACATCATCCGAGACATTTGTTGGCACAATAAGCATTCATTCACCATTACCCCACGTATTGATTGGTATTAGTATACATTTATGTCAGTCGTAAATTTTCAAACTGATATCAGGGGCGATAACAGTGTTTCCTTAAAATGTTAACGGGCATTACTATTTATTCTCTGTATTTATGTTTTGATGTGCAATGATCATACTTTATAATGTCGAAAATATAATTTGTTCAGGCGACGCATTTAATTAGTATAAATAATTAAAACTAGATGGCCGCGGCCTGCATGTCGCGCCTTGTGGCGAGGCATGGACACTAAAAAAAAAGATATAGTATAACGAAAAACTTTAACCAAACAACTTAACCAAAAACTTTAATCGGACACACGTACGTACGCCAAAGTGCCGACTATATCGCGCTTTCCGCAAGCGGGCGCGAAAAAAACTTTAACCAAAAACTTCAAAGTAATTTGACCTTGACATTGGGCACAGGGGCCGCACGGGAGGGGGGTAGAATGAAAATATAGATGATGATAAACACCCATGTGAAGTTTCAAGGTAATGGGCAAAGCAGTTGCAGAGATATAGTATGACGAAAAACTTTAACCAAAAAACTTGACCAAAAAACTTAACCAAAAAACTTAACCAAAAACTTCAAAGTAATTTGACCTTGACATTGGGCACAGAGGCCCGCACGGGAGGGGGGTAGAATGAAAATATAGATGATGATAAACACCCATGTGAAGTTTCAAAGTAATGGGCAAAGCAGTTGCAGAGATATAGTACATGTATAACGAAAAACTTTAACCAAAAAACTTAACCAAACAACTTCAAAGTAATTTGACCTTCACATTGGGCACAGGGGCCGCACAAGAGGGGTGTAGAATGAAAATATAGATGATGATAAACACCCATGTGAAGTTTCAAGGTAATGGGCAAAGCAGTTGCAGAGATATAGTATAACGAAAAACTTAAACCAAAAAACTTAACCAAAAAACTTAACCAAAAACTTTAACCAAAAAACTTAACCAAAAAACTTAACCAAAAAGTTTAACCAAAAAACTTAACCAAAAACTTCAAAGTAATTTGACCTTGACATTGTGCACAGGGGCCGCACGAGAGGGGGGTAGAATGAAAATATAGATGATGATAAACACCCATGTGAAGTTTCAAGGTAATGGGCAAAGCAGTTGCAGAGATATAGTATAACAAAAAACTTTAACCAAAAAACTTAACCAAAAACTTTAACCAAAAAACTTAACCAAAAAAACTTAACCAAAAACTTTAACCAAAAATCTTAACCAAAAACTTCAAAGTAATTTGACCTTGACATTGGGCACAGGGGCCGCACGGGAGGGGGTAGAATGAAAATATAGATGATGATAAACACCCATGTGAAGTTTCAAGGTAATGGGCAAAGCAGTTGCAGAGATATAGTATAACGAAAAACTTTAACCAATTTAACTTAAACCAAAAAACTTAACCAAAAAACTTCAATAATTTGACCTTGACATTTGGGCACAGGGGCTTCAGTAGAATGAAAACCTTATAGATTGGGTATAAACACCCATGTGAAGTTTCAGTAATGGGCAGCAGTTGAGAGTTAGTAATGAAAACTAACCAAAAAACTTAACCACTAACCAAAAATTTAACCAAACAACTTAAAGTAATTTGACCTTCATTGGGCACAGGGGCCGCACGGGAGGGGGGTAGAATGAAAATATAGATGATGATAAACACCCATGTGAAGTTTCAAGGTACTGGGCAAAGTAGTTGCAGAGATATAGTATAATGAAAAACTTTAACCAAAAAACTTAACCAAAAAACTTAACCAAAAACTTAACCAAAAACTTTAACCAAAAAACTTAACCAAAAAAACTTAACAAAAACTTTAACCAAAAAAACAACTTTAACCAAAAAACTTAACCAAACAACTTAACCAACAACTTTAACCGGACACACGTACGTACCAATTTCAGTACACAATACAGTATAGCCTATTATAGTGTACGGACATGGGTGGGTAGGGTGACGTTTTTCAAATCAGCCATTTATTTGGGCATAGGTCCGGGTCTTCCACCTGTGTTCAATTGTGTCTGTTCATATAATATTTTCGACAGATTATAAAGTATGATCATTGCACATCAAAAATAAGTACAGAGAATAAATAGTAATGTCCATTAACATTTGAAGGAAACACGATTATCGCCCCTGATATCAGTGTGGCGATTTACGTCTGATATAAATGTATAATAATGTCAATCAATACGTGGGGTAATGGTGTATAGCAGGCACTCGTAATTTGTATAACTGTTGGAATTGTGAAACAATTATACACTTATTTAATTTCTATAAAGAACATTTTGTGCCTACTGAGTGGGCATGTACCTTTAATCAGTGACATTGTAATGATTGGATTAAATTAATTGGATTTACTTAACACACCGGTTTTAAATGCTCGTCTGAAAATACGTCTTACAATAAGTGCTGCACTCCGCGAAACGTAACAGTTTCACGTCGAAATAGGCGCCGGATTCCTGACGAATTTCTATTCAGCTACATGTACATGCAGAAGATACTGCATAAACATTTTCGTCTAGTAAGAAATGTGCGCCGGTTACTAAACGAAAACTAAGTTCCAAGTAGAGCTGAGTGGCATCTCGTCAAGAAACCGGTGCATTACTTGACATGAAATATTTTACGCCGGTGCGTAGTACAGCATCAGTGAATAAACTAGACACATAGCAAGTCACACTCGCTTGATACAACTTTTTATCGCTACGACCAAGGTCCAGACACTAAGAGTTAAGTAGTTGTTATCATTATAGTGAGCTAAAACCTACATCGCGTTGTGATCATCGACATCTACAGTAGAGCATCACTAAACCGACCACGTTGTGTTTAATTTAGATGAGATTCACATTCATTTATGTCATTTTCGTGTCTGCTCAGGATGGAACATGACAAAGCATGGAGTGCTTATTACAGTTGAGCCTCTCTAAACCGGACACCCAGTGTCCGGTTTAGAGAGGTTCCACTGTGTCTGTAATTATCCCCTGGCCGATAGGCAAGAGGGGATATAGCGTTAGTCCATGTGTGTGTTAGTAACGCCTTTAATTTGTCGATAACGTATTAACCGCTTCACTGATTTTGATAGTATGTGGCCACAATGTGTGTCTATGGATGATGCTTTGGTTTGCATACGACCGTCCAAGGTTAAGGTCACTGAGGACTTACGATCACCTCGTTTGTAAGGCGTGTTAAAGTTTTTATTATTATTATTAATATCCATGTTGCCAGCGAGGCTTAGTGATAACGATGCCCTGGTTATATATACGAGATTAGTGTGTTCGATACTTTGACCTTTTAAGCTGATAGTCGGTCGTCTGTCCAAGTTAGTTTATCATTATCAATACTTTATGAGCACTGTTATTCATTTGACAAACCTGTCACCGAATATTCATATTTTCCTATTTACATATGCGAATAATAAAAAATAAAAAAAGAACATTTTGTGCCTACTGAGTGGGCATGTACCTTTAATGTAATCCTTCAGGGAATAGAAAAGTTATGACAGAATTGAGAAACTCCGGTAAACTTCTTAACCAAAACTAGTTTTTAAGACAAGTTGTGAAGGTCAACAGGTCAACATCATATTTATTCACGGCGGCATGGATGTGTGTAATTTGTACACATGCATAATATATTGAAATATTGAAGTAATCCTTCAAGAACAGAAACTTATTCCGTAGCCACTTAACCCTCAGACCGCTATCTTAATTTTTTTTGTCGTCTGCTGTTTATTTCTATTTTCATTTTTATCATCAAAAACATGCTTTGACAGCACTGTAGAATAATTTACAACATGCTTGGACAACACTTCAGAATCATTTCCATTGGAAATGATTCTGAAGTGCTGTCAAACCATGTTTTTATTGAGAAATAAGGCAAGATATAAAAGCAACAGCAGACGGCAACTGTTGAGTGTAGCGGTCTAAGGGTTAAGCCTATTGTTTCTTAAGTGGCAAGTATTTTGTTTGAAAACAATGAATGTATAACCTCGGGACGTCCGTGGGATGTCGGGACGTCCGTGGGATGTCCGGGCAGTCCAAACACTATATGCCTCCCGGCTCTGCCGAGACGAGGGCATACACAAATAGATTTCACGACATGTGCATATTTATAAACCAACTTGAAAATCTAAAAAATGTGAACTGGTTTAACGTCCCAACAACAACTAAGGCCATATAGGGACGGAACCTCGGTTTCAAGTCTCATCTGACAGACTAGCTAGTGCGATGGAAATACTTTAAAAGTATTTTTTCATACACAATCGCAATCCACTGCCTCAGGTATTAAGGTAATAGGTCATAGACAGATACACTTGACTTCAATGATAATTGCTTCATAAGAGTGATATGATATATGAATATAACATATGTGAATATGTCTTGTTACTGTATATTATATGGAGCATTGAGTTGCCATCTCCGCCATCTTTCACCACTTTGTGCGTTTGACACATAGAGCAAGTAATATGACAGTAAACCAAATAACATTTGGTGCAATACATAAATGACAGATATGACAACGGGAAGCTATAAATATTATGCCAGCAAACTATACAAAAGACTAGATATCTGAGCATTTCTCCCATCAATCTCAAAATAAATGTTGATGTGTAAACTTTTCAATCTCATGCACAGCCTATGTTAGTGCACACGTAAAGCCATACTTGCTCGCATAATTGATGAGTAGACACCAGGGACAATACACTCAGGTAACTGCTTACATGTCACTGGATTTGATAGCTAATAACAGAGAATAGTAGTGGGTATATATGGTATGTGTTGTGTCGTTGGCCAGGTAAAAGAGATACACTGTGCGATTTTCTGTGTATGAAGCCATTTATAATGGTGGTTCATGTTGTTAAAAACACAGGCACAAACCTGTCCAGAAAACTGACATATTTTACAGTTGGGCAAGTCCGTTCTCCTGGCTTTTCAACATGTGATTAGCTTCATTTTATCATATGTTCTACTTCACAGTTTGAGTTCTTTGTCAAACGGCAGAACAGGTGAAACTGGCTGATGGCTGGAACATACAAAGATGGCCGACTTGGCCACTCCATGTGCCATGTAGGATACAGTAACGAGGCACTATTCACATATATGTAAAACATTATATTCTATCACATTTACGAAGCAATTATCTTTGAATCAAACGATGATCAGGATTAGAACGGGTCCTTAAAGTCAAGTGTTCTAACCACTAGGACACAACCCATCACATCTTATAACCTAATTTGTATAATACAAAATGTGACTGTGACTGGAGAAATGTGGTTTATGGGTCTTGCGACCATGTAGATCCAGATCAGCCTGTGCATCTGCACCGTTTGCCATTCCATCAATGAAAACGCCCAGCATGCATCTAGACCAGTATTATACATGTAGATCATTAATAGACAACAGGAGCGTGTTTGATTAGGAGCTACACTAATCTCATAAGCCCAATATCTTCCTTCACAACCACAAACAGGTTATCAAGACTGGTTATCCTGAATGTGTATGGACAATAAGACCAGAAGGAGCGGGTTATTATTATTGGCATAAGTACATCTAGGTGCATGATATACAACAGATTTTGATGAAATGTGGCGTAGCAAACGCGTCTTCATGAGCTGCATTTGGTGGTTCGGGAGTTTGGCACATACTTACGTCGTTTTTACGAAGAATCGATTTCCATGTCTGTAGACACGGACATTGATTCTTCGCAAAAATGACAGATATTTGGGCCAAAGTACCGAGACCACCAAATGCAGCGTTTGATGCGCCATATTTCATCAAAATCCGTTACATAATAAGGACAAAATAAAAGAATACGTACTTTGAATCAGAGGCGCTTCTGGAAGTTTCAGTACCTGGTGTTATTGTTGTAACCACGTGATCATACACCTTTGTACATGTAGTATGTCGGGTGTGAGTTGATTCATCAATGGTACATGTCAGGGGTGGATCTGAAGTGTGGGTTCCGGGGTTGCACCCCCCCCCCCCCCCACCCCAGTTCAGACACGGAGTTTACATAGATCACAGTTTACCACCAGTTAGTCTGAATTTAAATACCGTAAAACACAGGAAAGTGCATTTTTCGAAGAGCTCGAAAATAGGACAACCCCCTAGTTGCGAACGGTAACTCTTGCAATCTACTCCCGTACCGTCCGTAGCTAGCTACGGACGTTACGGGAGTAGGTTGCAAGAGTTACCTTCGCAACTAGACACACACCCGCCGTTCCCCAAATGCTGGATCCACCCCTGCATGTCACAGGGATCAGTCTATGGTGAAATACAATGTAAACGTATGGGGGACGATTACGCATTAACTCGAGTCTAGAGGGCATGTAAGAGTTATCGTTTTGATCCGTGAGGACTTCCGTCCCCTTGCATCTTGCCAATTCCTGCGAAAAGGGGGCCTATGGTCAATGTACGGGACGCTTTTTAACCAGAGTTTAAAGCGGGTTTCCTCAGGTACCTTAGCCCACGAACCGGCATTGTCTGAGCGGTCAGTTTTGTTTACATAGGGCTTACCTAATGGTCAGTTTTCTTTTTCACATTGTAGGTAGGTAATACTATGATATCATATAGTTACCGCGTTGTAACGGCGTTCGTCCGTGTGTGCGGCGTACGTCCGTCCGTTCGTAGACCGGTAGCTTCGAAACGGATTACGCTATTATCCGTCTATATAGACATATGTATATACGTTTATACGGTGTCCGTCCGCCCGCACAATAACGTACGTTATTAGAGAAAATGAGTGGCGTTCGTTCGTGCAATCTACAGTACTATACCATATACCTTATAACGTTAGGCTAGCTCTCTTTTCCCAACAACTGGTAAGATGCAAGGGGACGGAACTCCTCACGGATCAAGAACGATAACTCTCATATACCCTCCAGATTTGAGTTACCGCGTAAACGTTTACATTGTATGTCACTCCCTCCTCCCGCCACACTACGCCCTGCTGCGGGCTGCTTTGATGAATCAACTCCCTCACTACCGACTACTGACATATTTAGTATAATGGTAATAGAGAAGATCAGTCTAGTCTCGTTTGATCCAGTTTATCCGGCAAGGCGAGAAAACGCGTAGGAATTCCGAAACTTGCCGAATGTCCTATCGTTTCCGAGCCGAGGTTGATAAACCAGATATCAAAAGATACTAGACTGTCTGATCCATTTATTCCATCACAGTTTCTGCTTCAGTCCACTCGTCATTCATCATATGATTGAGTGTGTTGACTGGTGTTGTTTTCTATGCACCTGAACCTGAGGTAATCATAGAGCCAGTCATACATGTTCTTGTTGATATTTCCACCATTGTCATGATCATTGCATTGCTCCAGTCTGCAGTTATATAACTTGTTATGGAATACAGGAATATCGGTTGGTTAAACTTGGACACAAGCCATTTACCAGGTCTGCAGCTCCAACATGTAGATATTTATCTGTATCGGTAATACCTGCTTTCAGACAAGCGTTAATTAGACCGTTCCATTCCACTTGACTCATGTGTATAATACCATGGTTGATATCATCAGACCTAGAAGATGCCAGCGCTTCAGCAACGTCTTTATAGAAATACGTTTTCGAACTCGACTCTCCAAGAAGTGTTGGCTTGTTTGCATCATTTTATGCTGATATATCTTATTGCACCACTGTATACACCATACTTCAGCAATAATTCCACACAGTCGCATATTTGTTTTTTAGAGCAGTTAGAACCAGTTCCCTTTCTTGTTCCGGCGTCATTGTTCAGACAATGACTTCAGGGCATGATCCAACTTAACTGCATCAGTTGCCTTCACTGCACATTCTATGCAATTCATTTCGCAACCTGCAACACATATAATAGAAACAGTTTTCCCAAATGGAGATAAATTTGATATCAACAGCTACTAGGCTATTATTTTTGTATTTTATGCTAGCCGATGGTCACATATAAAACAGTACGCCAGTTTTAAATTCGTTGTAACCGGGTATTCCGACAGTATGTTATCAGCGAGTACGTATTCGGCCAATACAAAGCTCGTTACCTGATAAAATGGCGTACACGCGTGTACTGGCGACCATTGATGTTTATACTTTCGAACTTCACTAGAAGGTTGTTTTAATAACAATGGCCTCAGTATTTTGGCAAGCTGGGAGGAGGTTGTGTGGCCCTAATATTGTATATTGTACCGGGAAATCGCGTCTGAGGCGTTCTGGTTTTCCAAATTTTCTTAACCAAACCCCCAGTCCAAAGATGCACATCGCGTTCGCGCGTCATTAACCATCTTCGGTCCCAATGTCAGCTGCCTTCCGATGCGCCTGTTATATATCGGGAACCGATTTCGATTATAACCGATTATCGGTTACATGATCCCAACCGATGATCGATTATGAAATCTCAACAGATTCACATCACTAAGTTTCAAATATACTGGATGAAGACTTATGTTAAAGCTACAAGAGGATCTTGACAAGTTGTGTGACTAGTCTAATATATGAATACTATGTTTCAATGCGACAAAATGTAAAGTTCTGCATATGGGTTATAACAATGAAAATCACCGATACATTATGCTGGATATGGAAAATAATTATGTTGCACTAACTTCTGTAGATGAAGAAAAGGACCTGGGCGTCACATTTGAAGTAATCTCAAATTTGAAAAAGACATATCACCAACTGTGTAAACAAAGCTCAGAGAACAGTAGGTTTAATTCGAAGGTCCTTTGATTACATGGATAGCGTTAGATTTCTTGTACTGTACAAGACATTGGTACATCCCATTCTGGAGTACCGGGTACTCAACTTGTGTTTGGTCACCATACCTGAAGAAGGATATTCGTAGGGTTGAAAGTATTCAGAGGAGAGCCACGAAACTTGTCCATAATATAAGTCATCTTCAAAATGCTGACAGAACGAAAACACTTGGAATACCTACATTATAATATCGCAGGAAAGGTAGTGATTTAATAAAAGTCTTTAAAGCTATGCACGGTTTGGATGATATGAAATGGCAGGACATGTTCACATTATCAACAAACGCCACAAGAGGTCACTCCTTCAAAATATACAAAAAAACAATGTCGCACAACCCAGAGGCTAAATACATTCACACTAAGAGCAGTGGTCTCGTGGAACAGCCTATCTGAAGGAACGGTAAATACGGAGAACCTGAATGCGTTTAAGTCACTCCTGAATGAAGAAAAATGGAATGAAAACAAGTTTTTCCCTGTTAAAACCATATCACAACAATAGTGACATTACACGACATTATTATACAAGACCCTCAGATACGTTATTATATAGTTAAAAAGTAGTGTTTGTAACGAAGATACGTAAAACCTAACAGTGAGACCATATAAGCAAGTGTGCTTAATTTAAGGTCCAACTGATCCAGGTAACAATACATGCTAATATTCTATAAAGTTAATCCTTATTAAGAAAGCAAAGGTGTTACTAACGCACGTAAGTGACATGGACTAACATTATTTCCCTTCCAGACTATTGACGAGGGGATAGCAATATTCTGGAAGTCGTCCATTTCGCGCACCTGCATGTTATAATTATCTCCCCTACCGAGGAGTGCAAGGGCAAATCTGACCCGCTTTCCTCTATATATTTTAATAATTTTTGAACGATTCAAACTAAATTCAAATCGCTAAATCAAATTTAAATGCAGATTTATGATGCTAAAGGGTCACACGAAACACCCAAATACAGATAAATATACTACAAATACACCCTAGTTAGTGTCAGATAGTAGTGTAAATCATAAATTGACACAAAACACATCATATAATTGATATATGTAGTGAAAAAAATAGTTAAATTTGCCATATTTTCGATTCATATGTCATTGTCCGATCCTGTAAAAAATCATATGGGAAATGCGTACAAATATAGTTTAGAACATACAAAAATGTCACAAATACACCCTCAACCATTTCAGTGTATGCATCTCATTATGTTATCAGACTTTGTATAACCTATTTCACTATCAGCATAGACCCTGATCTATATTATTTTCGCCCTGTTTGGAATACTTGTATATTATACTAAAATGCCCCACAAATATGCTACAAATACACCATCAAACATAGACTAACAGTGTGCGCATCGGCTTACATCATCATCAGACGTTACATATCCCTGAGTGAGTGAGTGAATAGGGTTTAACGTCCGCTTTTCTGACATAGAGGTACAAGCCTCAGGGAGTCTACACGCAGACGGGTCAACGGGGTCGAGTCCCGTATCCACCTGTCCAAGGGGGGTAAATCCCAACTTCAGAACTCAATATTTACAATCAAAATATATATTCAGTCCTGAAATTAGAACAACCTGATCTGGTGCCAGGCCCTCGCCACACCAGCATCATTTATCCCATCCCCTAAAAGTAATAGGATTAGCACTAATCTTACTTTTATATATGGGGCATAGCCCGACTCAACTCTCACATACAAGAAAGCCAAAAAATGTACATGAGGGCCAAATCCGTATAGTGGGTTCCGGAAAGTATGAACCCAATCGTTAAGCCAGTTTAGTCGCCTTTTACGACAAGCAATGGCTACTGCAGCACTATTCTCAGGATCAGTTAATACTGCCCCGGTGCCTGCACGGGGCTACATATCCCTGATATATCCTATCTGAATATGTCAGTATAGAACCTGATCCATCTCCCCTCCCGCTCCTTTGAAGATGTATACATGCCGGGACGTTGCCAAGGGTTGGAAAATAAAAACAAGAATTCCGCGGAATCAAATGTCTCGCCTTGTCCCGCCGCCTTGACCTCGAGCCTGGGCCAGAAAGCAATTTTCACTGGCCCGAACATATTATACAATTATTGACTACTCACGGTGAGCCATAGAATATCAGATTATATTCTATGGCTCACTAGTCAATAATTGTTTTAGTATATGATAATAGTCGGTATATAGCACTTACGACCTTATGCTACTAGACAAAAATGGCCTGTATCGCTCACCTAAAAGCCTCCATAGTGGTCATCTTGATTTCACAAAGACTCTTCACTTACAACTTCAAATGTTCCACAGAATTTGTTGGTACCTTCTGATCTAACATATATTGCGAATGTGCATGTGATTTACTGCTATACCTTCGATTTGATATATAAAATGACCATATTCGGTCAAAAATAAAATTTGACCCCTATTTGACCCCTCGGACCATGACCATTTTTGACCCAGAGGCCACCATATGAACAAATCTGAATCAGCGTTAACTATCGATCATTCATACAAAGTTTCGTCGAAGAAAATAAAATTTGACCCCTATTTGACCCCTCGGACCATGACCATTTTTGACCCAGAGGCCACCATATGAACAAATCTGAATCAGCGTTAACTATCGATCATTCATACAAAGTTTCGTCGAAATCGGCCTGGCGGTTTGTGAGAAGAAGATTTTTTGACAATTTCACCTACTTTTCAACGGCGGACATCTTGGATTTGGTGATGACCTCCATTTTGACAAAAATGAACAGGCTTTCACCAACAAAACCATTTCAGTTAAGTTTGGTCAATATCGGCCAAGCAGTTCACAAGAAGAAGTCCTTTGAAATCTTTAGTAAAAGAACAACCTTTTGACCTGTCGGTGGCCATCTTGGATGACGTAATCATCTGATTTTGGCAAAACATGCTCCAGAGTGATCGTCTCGTCGATACCTTGGATTGGATGTATTATATGACCATATTCGGTCAAAAATATAATTTGACCCCTAGTTGACCCATCGGGCCACGCCCATTTTTGACCCAGGTGCCACCATATGAACAAATCTGAAACAGCGTTAAATATCAATCATTCACACCAAGTTTCGTCGAAATCAGCCTAGAGGTTTGTGAGAAGAAGATTTTTTTGACAATTTGACCTACTTTTCAACGGCGGACATCTTGGATTTGGTGATGACCTCCATTTTAACAACAAGAGCTGTAGGAGAACAGCATAGCTCGACAACGAGGGTTGTCGATGTACACATAGCTTGACAAAGAAGGTGGCTGCGGCCTGCATAAAAATCTTAACCAAGGTTGACTGAAAACATTAACCAAGGGAAACTAGAAATGTGGCCTGTCGGCACATGAATAGCCCCACTGGCAGCCAAAGAAAACGAGGCATTTTTGATTATAAGCCATTTAGCCGAGCGTTAAGGTTTCAAACGCATCAAGTCTGTGACCTTGACCCTGGGCATAGTGTGATAATCCATGCATCGGTGTAGAAGATATAGAGCGGAAGGGAATTTCAATAGGTTTGACCTTTGACCTTCAACTATGACCTTGACCTTGGACGTAGGTGCGTGGTTATTGATCGAGACACACCTTCTCATCCTGAGAAACATTTGTGCCAAGGCATTTGATAATCCATGCATCGGTGTAGAAGATATAGAGCGGAAGGAAATTTCAATAGGTCTGACCTTTGACCTTCAACAGTGACCTTGACCTTGGACGTAGGTGCGTGGTTTTCCAAGTATGGTTGCTGTAGGCCCAGGAGTATTCCATATACAAGCTTGAGTAAAAACCGTAACCAAGGGGAGATAACTAAGTAATCCAAGGATAAAAGTAGGTCAAGGTCAAATATAGGTCAGGGATTATTGATGTACATCACTAGGAGATGAAGTTGACCAAGTATGGTTGAAGTAGGCCCAGAAGTATTCCATATACAAGCTTGACTATAAACATTAAGCAAGTAATTCAAGGTTAAATGTAGGTGAAGGTAAAATAAAGGTCAGGGTTATTGATGTACAATCCCTATGAGAAAAAGTTATCCAAGTATGGTGTCTGTATGCACAATAGTATTCCATCAACAAGCTTGACTAAAAAAGCTTAACCAAGGTTGAGTAAAAACCTTAACCAAGGAGAATTAAGTAAGTAATTTAAGGTTAAATGTAGGTCAAGGTCAAATATAGGTCAGGGGTTGTTGATGTACATCACTAGGAGATGAAGTTGTGCAAGTATGGTTGGTTGTAGGGCCATGAGTATTCCATCTACAAGCTTGACTAAAAACCTTAACCAAAGAGAATTAAGTAAGTAATTCAAGAGGAAATGTAGGTCAGGTCAAATATAGATCAGGGGTTATTGATGTACATCACTATGAGAAAAGGTTGTCCAAGTATGGTGTCTGTATGCACAATAGTATTCCATGTACAAGCTTGAGTAAAAAGCTTAACCAAGGTCGAGTAAAAACCTTAACCAAGGGAATTAAGTAAGTAATTCAAGGTTAAATGTAGGTCAAGGTCAAAATATAGGTCAGGGGTTGTTGATGTACATCACTAGGAGATGAAGTTGTCCAAGTATGGTTGGTGTAGGGCCAGGAGTATTCCATCTACAAGCTTGACTAAAAACGTTAACCAAGGGGAATTAAGTAAGTAATTCAAGAGGAAATGTAGGTCAAGGTCAAATATGGATCAGGGGTTGTTGATGTACATCACTAGGAGATGAAGTTGTCCAAGTATGGTGGGTGTAGGGCCAGTAGTATTCCATATAGAAGGTTGACTAAAAACCTTAACCAAAAGGAATTAAGTAAGTAATTGAAGAGGAAATGAAGGTGAAGGTCAAATATAGATCAGGGGTTATTGATGTACATACCTATGAGAAAAGGTTGTCGAAGTATGGTGTCTGGATGCACAATAGTATTCAATGTATAAGCTTGAAAAAAAAAGATCAGGGGTTATTGATGTGCATCACTAGGAGATGAAGTTGTCCAAGTATGGTGGGTGTAGGGCCAGTAGTATTGCATATACAAACTTGACTAAAAACCTTAACCAAGTTTGACTAAAAACCTTAACCAAGGGGAATTAACCAAGTAATTCAAGAGGAAATGTAGGTCAAGGTGAAATATAGATCAGGGATTATTGATGTACATCATTAGGAGATGAAGTTGTCCAAGTATGGTGGGTGTAGGGCCAGTATTATTCCATACAAGCTTGACTAAAAACCTTAACCAAGGTGTGACGGTGACGCCGACGCCGACACCGGGGTGACAACATAAGCTCTACTTATTCTTCGAATAGTCGAGCTAAAAATGGACAGGCTTCACCCACATACCATTACAGTTAAGTTTGGCCAATATCGGCCAAGCAGTTCACAAGAAGAATACGTTTGAAATCTTTAGTAAAAGAACAACTTTTTTACCTTTCGGTGGCCATCTTGGATGACAAAATCATCTGATTTAGACAAAAAATGCTCCAGAGTGATCGACTAGTCGATACCTTCGATTTGATATATTATATGACTATATTCGGTTCGGGCAAAAATATAATTTGACCCCTAGTTGACCCCTCGGGCCACGCCCATGTTTGACCTAGGGGCCCGCATATGAACAAATTTGAAACAGCGTTAACTATCAATCATTCACACCAAGTTTCGTCGAAATCGGCCTGGAGGTTTGTGAGAAGAAGATTTTTTGACAATTTGACCTACTTTTCAACGGCGGACATCTTTGATTTGGTGATGACCTCCATTTTAACAAAAATGGACAGGCTTCACCCACAGACCATTACAGTTAAGTTTGGCCAATATCGGCCAAGCAGTTCACAAGAAGAATACGTTTGAAATCTTTAGTAAAAGAACAACTTTTTTACCTTTCGGTGGCCATCTTGGATGACAAAATCATCTGATTTAGACAAAAAATGCTCCAGAGTGATCGACTAGTGGATACCTTCGATTTGATATATTATATGACCATATTCGGGCAAAAATATAATTTGACCCCTAGTTGACCCCTCGGGCCAGGCCCACTTTTGACCCAGGGGCCACCATATGAACAAATCTGAAACAGCGTTAACTATCAATCATTCACACCAAGTTTCGTCGAAATCGGCCTGGAGGTTTGTGAGAAGAGATTTTTTGACAATTTGACCTACTTCGTAACGGCGGACATCTTGGATTTGGTGATGACCTCCATTTTTTTTAACAAAAATGGACAGGCTTCACCCCCACAGACCAAATTTACAGTTAAGTTGGCCAACATCGGGCCAAGCAGGTTTCACAAGAAGAATAGTTTGAAATCTTTAGTAAAATAACAACTTTTTTACCATTTTCGGTGGCCATCTTGGATGACAAAATCATCTGATTTAGACAACAAATGCTCCAGAGTGATCGACTAGTCGATACCTTCGATTTGATATATTATATGACCATATTCGGTCAAAAATAAAATTTGACCCATATTTGACCACTCGGGTCACGCCCATTTTTGACCCAGGGGCCACCATATGAACAAATCTGAATCAGCATTAACTATCGATCATTCATACAAAGTTTCGTCAAAATCGGCCTGGCGGTTCGTGAGAAGAAGATTTTTTAAGAATTTGACCTACTTTTCCACGGCGGCCATCTTGGATTGTCGATGACCTTCATTTTAATAAATCTGAAATGGCATCACCCATATATCATCCCTGTAAAGTTTGACCAACATCGGCTCAGCAGTTCGGGAGAAGAAGATGATTGAAAATGTTCACGGACGACGGACCACGGACACTTTGCCATAAGAATAGCTCAGATGAGCTTTGCTCAGGTGAGCTAAAAAAACAAGAAACGAGGCAAAGCCACGAAGGCCAGGTTTTTTCCAAGCATAGACACTTGGATAACATAATTATACCCACTTTTTGTAGACTAGATGGCCGTGGCCTGCATGTCGCGCCTTGGGGCGAGGCATGGAATGGACACTAAAAAAAGAGATATAGTAGATGGAAAAACTTTAACCGGACACACGGACGGACGGACGTATGCCAAAATGCCGACTATATCGCGCTTTCCGCAAGCGGGCGCGACAATGATGATAAACACCCATGTGAAGTATCAAGGTAATGGGTGAAGCAGTTGCAGAGATATAGTACACAAAAAAATCAAAGTAATTTGACCTTGACATTGGGCACAGGGGCCGCACGGTTGGGGGGTAGAATGAAAATATGGATGATGATAAACACCCATGTAAAGTTTCAAGGTAATGGGCGAAGCAGTTGCAGAGATATAGTATAACGAAAAACCTTTAACCAAAAAACTTTAACCAGACGTACGTTAAAAAGTTAACGTTGAAAATGGCTAAGTCAATTACGTAGAAATAATAGGTGAAGGTAAAAAAAATGGTCACATGTTGGATAGTTGTATGTGGTGGGCACCCCTTGGTTATGAAGCTGTGAAAGTTTGGTGGTCCTAGGTGGTACAGTACCAAAGAAATGGACTTAAACACGAAAACTTAACATTGTAAACGCGAAAAGTGATTGTGGACGCCGCCCGCCTGCCTGGCTTTCGCCAATCCAATAGCCTGGATTTTTTTTCAAAAATAACCTGGCTAAAAATGGAAAAAAAGTTTAACAAAAAAAAGTTTAAAAATTAACAAAAAAATAATGCTCGCTACTGGAGCCCAGAATTTTTATAATAGTCCTATATTTATCTACATATCATATCTGCACAGGTCCACATATTGCCACAACATTGTCAACACAGTTTACGGAAATGTAATACCCAGGTATAATAATTTACCTGTATAAATTAATACCTGTAATAATTTAGCTGGACATTTAGTGGTCAAGCTGGAAATTTGCACATGCTTGCACATGCAGAAGTGTTCAACTGGAGAAGGCTATTGTTCTCTCTACAGGTAAGGTGTACAGAGCGCACGAGAAAACGGGTCTTCATGCATTAATGTTCAGTTTGTAGCATAGAAAGAAATAGAGTTTGACCTTGACCCTGGAGCCCGGAATTTGTTTTAATAATCCTATATTCATCTACATATCATAGTAAAGGTATGTATAAAGTTTGATGACTGTAGCTGATAAGGTGTTGAAGTAATGACCGTAACACGAAAACTTAACATTGAATGATGACGCCGACACCGACGACTCCGGAAAAGCAAAACCTATGTCTCGCTTTCCGCTTCACGGGCGAGACAAAAATCATATTATAAAGCGCAATGTAAAATAGAAAGTCATTGAGCAAAAGTAATTTTCTATTTTTGCCATTATTAGTTTAAAAAAATCATGTTGGCTCAAAAAGGGGGGTTCGATAACACACCCCCATAACGTCCCCCCCCCCCCCACCCCACCCCTGACGACGCCCTTGGCGTGTATCCTACATGTTGTATATTAGAAACACAAAATTGCTACCCCGCTCCATACCTCACGCAAGGGTAGCAATTTAACCCCATCTCTTTAATGTAACGCATGGAAAAGTGATTTTTGCAATCGGTTATCCGGCGTGTTCGATATGTTAGCGATGTAAAATTGTCAAATTTGTATCAATAAATTATTACTAAAGAACATACACTTGCAGAAAATCGTTATTTTACCGTGTTAATGTGTTTACCTGACATTTACATGTATATCTTGTAAATTTGAAAGCTTCATTTCGTTATGTTGAATATTGAACAACAACCAGAGAAAAGATGGCTTCCATGGGGAAATGATTTCCCTGTTCTATTATTTTTTGGCAATTTACCAGTTCTACATCAAAGATTATTTGTTTAAAGTTATAAAATATACAGTTTACTAAATGTTGACCGCCATACAACAGGTTTGGGTATGCACTTCGGTTGTTCACATTTTGTTGAATGGGTCAAATTGTAGCCATAGATAACATATCGGAGGCAAATTATTGTAGCTAGTTGTATATGTAGCGGCGATAAGTACATGACTATAGTATTTTAGTTGAATTCATTTCGGATTGATTATTGCTGCCAATGTTACAGCGACCGTAATCGAATTGAGGACGATGATCAGAACCTATGCTGGTTACAACTGTCATTTTCTCATGTATACAAGCTTCCCGGGTTAACTTCACTACTTTTTCCATAGTTTGCATACATCTGTTCAATATTCGGACACAATCTGGGGAACTTATTTGTTTATACCGGTATCATAAACCTGTCAGTGCTACGTGAAGAACAACATACTGGTATTGGAACGACCAAACTGTCAATGTACATCAAGAGTCCACACTGTGTGTGAGCCAAACATCATTAATGACACACATCTGTAAATTTCCGTTTCCAAATCTATCTTGCGTTTATGATGGCTTCAAGCATACTCAGAATTTATCCCGTCAACACAGTGTGTATGTGCCGTGAAACACGGTGCCATGAAACATTTTTGATATCCTGTCAATACGACCTAATCACTGCGTATGAATATGTGCGGCGGCTGGGGTTATTATTTTTGTTTGCATTTTAAAGCCGTTTGTATGTGTTGACGGGATAAATAAAATAATAGTTGGTTAGTGCCGTGAATGGGAAAAATATTTGGCTCGGCACGGAAACGTGATGTGCTCGGCAGAGCCTCGCCCATCCCGTTTCCTAAGCCTTGCCAGATATTTTTCCCATTCTAACCTACTATTCTCTATATACACTGTGTGCCAATATCAGCGCAATCTAATCAGACAGAGGTGCCTAGGCTATACGCTGGTAATGAGTCTGATGAAAATGGGCTAGAGCAAATCGCACACATGTTTTGAGTTGATCAAGACATACATGTACATAGTTTGCAATTTATTCTGTATATATACATGTACACCTGTTTGATACTGTACATGATTGCTATCAGGATATACAATGCTCTCCATTTAGTCCAGTACTCTATTCATGTACATGCGTGTATTAGTAGATCTGAATAAAATGATTATTGTTCTCCATTTAGTGCGAGTTATTCATGTACATAGTTATTCCAGATTATCAGGATATATACTGTTCAAAGAATATAATTATAGAATGTTCATATATGGCTGTGACTGGAGAAATTGGGCTTATGGCTTTGCGACCAGGGTATGTCCAGATCAGCCAGAACAATCTGATCAGGATCGGCACTGTTCGCCATTCCATTGATGATACACAAGTCAAGCAATATATATTGTTATCAGGCTACAGGAGTCTGTTGTTTGGTCAGGAGCTACACTCGTCGCAAATCGCATTAGCCCCATTTCTCCAGACACAGCCACATATATGCTATGCACAGAGTACATATGTGTATATAATAAGGTTGTTTTTGTCATGTCTATTTTTAGCATATCAAAGTACATAATTCAGATAAGGGATTAGTGGTGGCATGAGAAAATGTACAACTTTAAATCTGCGACCAGTGTAAGCATGTCAATCTACTACCAGGGCTGTACAAATTGGCACGCCCGACGCCCGGGACAAGTCGGTTTTAATCTCGGGCAAGTGCCTCTATGCTGGAATTTAGTCCCGGGCAAGTCACTATTTTCTGTTAGAACGTCTCGCCACAAGCCCGTTTTTTGGAACCGGACTGTCATAAACTTAATCCCAAAACTGACCACTTTATCGATCGATAACGCTGCGGGCATCCTGGCGATTCGCAGCTAATGTGTTACACACTACCTGTGTATCGCAATAAAGTGATATAGCAATCTACAGCGACCCTGATTATATTAATTTAATCGAATTTGAAAGTAATTAGCTTTTTAGCGAAAATATTCTGCGGCGATCGATGGTTATTGATTTATTTTATGTATGTTAACGTTTTCGTCTCACTGCGTCGACAGGCCAAGAGAACTTTAGAGAAATAAATGTATGTTCCTCCACTTGAATGGGATGGACATACTATGAAGGTATGTTTGATTCCCAAGGCGATGTTTGAACCCACAACCTCCAGATTGGAAGTCGATGTTCTAAGCCCTCTAGATCACCCACCCTACCTTATAAACGAAGGAAAGAAATGCTCCTAACGAGCGACCATACGTACTTAGAATAACAGCTGACGTAATGCATCAGTCAATGTAAGTCCCCGCCCCCCCCCTCCGGGGGAATAGCGGGGCTTATATTTTCGTTGCTGTTAAAGCCCCGGTGAAGGCCCCGCACTGCGGGGCAACATGGTCGGTAAAAGCCCCGGTAAAATGCCATCCCGCACTGCGGGGCCATCGGTGATTTTTAAATGTGAAATATCTTGCACGAAAATGATGTGTTGTAGAGCAAATTGTCACTTATAAATAGTAGATATCTGGGAACTTTTATTAGTATGGGAAGCCATTATTACAACCCAAGCAGCTTTATTCGTTGTAGATGTAATTGGTAGCACATTTGGCCTGCTACTCGTTCTATTTCTAGGGTGGTTGACTTAGTGATATAGTTGTTTTTGAAACCGTTACAGTCGATGATCAGCTGGGTAATGACCGATATCGAGTCTCCTAGCACTTTTTGGATTTCTTGACGAAACGCCGGGTAGGTCTGTTTCCGAACTTCGTGTAGTGCTGGGCATCTTAGTAGCATGTGTGACGCATCCTAGCTCCGCCTCCAAATGACAGTTAGGACAAGTAGGGTCGACTAAGTACAGGGTAAATATGTGTTTGTTGCTTTGAAATAGGTACGTTCCTGTTAATAGTAGTAACCAAATAAATAGCCGCTAACCTTTGGCACCACCCACGGACTCGGTAGAAGGAAGTCGGATATGTGTGAATAGTATTAAATAGCACAAAAGTGGACCCTTGCATGATACAAACTTCTTAACCGTATAACGCACGGACACACGGACGGTTGCAAAAACACTATATGACACCGGCTCTTCGAGACAGGGTTCATAAAAATGTACACATAATAAGTATAAAAATGCAGCACTTTATACTTTTACTTACATGGGGAGGGTGTGTGTGTGTGAGTAGGATTTTTCCAGTGGGGGGGGGGGTGGGGTCGGGAGGAAATCCAGGGGGGGGGGGGTCCCCCCCGGGGGGGGGGGGGGGGGGGTCTCGGGATTTTGGGGGGGGGGGGCCATTTTGTTGGGTTGGGTAAAGAATCACTTTCCAGGTGGGTGGGGGGGGGTCTCGGGATTTCCAGGGGGGGGGGTGGGGGGTCTCGGGATATTCCAGGGTTTTGTTGGGTAAATGAATCACTTTCCAGGTGGGGGGGGGTCTCGGGATTTTCCAGGGTTTGTTGGGTAAAGAATCACTTTCCAGGTGGGGGGGGGGGGGTCTCGGGTTTTCCTTCAGTGTGTGTGGGGGGGGGGGAATGTCTCAGAATTTTCCACGTGTTGGGGGGGGGGGCTGGGATAACGGATAACGGCAGTGCAATATAAACAGAGGAATTATTTGAAAACAATTTTGTTTATATTAAACCAAAATTTGCCAGTATTAACAGTCCACAGTGAAAGTAGATCGTATTAAAACAGTTTTAAACCCATGTCTCCCACACACAACAGTATTCAGGTAAACATACATGTACATATCTTGATAACAGTCTGATAAAACCCCGGTAAAGCCCCGGGGTATGTCCCCGCTCAATTTCTTTAGCAACAGTTAAAGCCCCCGGTAAAGTCCCCGCAGTGCGGGGCATCATGAAAGGTAAAAGCCCCGGGGTATGCCCCGGTAAAGCCCCGCCCCTCCCCCTGGAGGGGGGGGGGGCGGGGATTTACATTGACTGATGCGGGGGGGGCGGGGATTTACATTGACTGATGCATAACGCGCGGTAAACTAAAATGGCCTACCTGACAATTGACATTTACGTTCCAACAAGATTTTCACGGTGTGTAATCGATCGTATTTCCTCGCCATCATATGAAACCCGACTCGAGAAACACAAATTAAGTTGGTGGATTTCTGAATTTGTCAATTATTTGTACGGTCTAAGAAATCAAACAAATGTGACAATTCTTTTTACAAAATATTAGAATCGTCTAAGGAGACAATTCGCATGTGTTTGCCAAAACATGTTTTATTAAGACATCGGACAAATGTGAAAAGAAAAACCCGAATACATTGATATTTCTTTACAAAAACATATTTTGACAACATTTGAGAATCATCTTAGGAAACGATTCTCATGTGCTGCCAAATCTTGGTTTTATCAAAAATCAAACAAATGTGTAAATTCCACAAGCTAATGTGTAATTATCTATTCATCGGCTATGCGATGACGTGAGCGACTACATAGCGTGGTTTTGTATGTTTGTTTCCACCCCAGAATTCTAAAGGAGCAGTCACACTTTACACGTGAAACTGGATTAGCAACTGACGATTGTAAACACCATCAGGTTGTGCAGCTAGACCGAAAATGATATGTCGCAAATGTGCTAATTGGGATGGGTGGGTACGGCCATATTTCTTTTTTGTTACAATCTCGCGTTTTTGCGATCTCGATCTCGCCTTCCGCTTTTGGAAATACGATTTTGCCCATGCATGTGTAGACAGCATGCGTGTTGGATTTGCGTTCTACATGTACGTACATGCATATAAAGCATGCTAGTTCGAATTGCATTTCTACGTACGTACGTACATGTAATGTATGCGCAAAACTCAATTTCAACACGCATGCATTCCGACCGCTCCGACCCCCCACCCCCACCCAGGCTACGGGCCTGCATAATGACTTGAACAAAACGTATTTCCAAAAGCGGAAGGCGACGACATTGTGAAAAGGCCGAGGCGAAAAACGCGACAATCGCGGTCTCGAAAACGCGAGAATAGCCAGGCGAAAACGCGAGGATGAATACAATAGAATCTCACGTTTTCGCCTCGCGATTTGTCTCGCGTTTTCACGATCATGTGTATAGGTCGACGATGCGATGCAGTAGCCTAACCAATAACACGTATCGAAATATGTTTTTTTTTTTTTAGCTCAATAAACGTGTATTGGCAGCACATAGAATCGTCTCCTAAGACGAGTATCATTTTTTGTCAAATTATGTTTTTGTTGTCAAGAAATATAGATGTTTGTCCACATGTGTTTCTATTTCTTAATAAAAACGTAAAAATGTTTTTGCAGCACATGAGAATCGTCTCCTAAGACAATGTTTACGTGTCCTATTAGGGACATGTGGCAACCTCGCGTTTTCGAGCTTTGGAGACGAAAACGCGAAATTCTATCATATTCAATCTCGCGTTTTGCAAACACGCCGCACATGCACATGATGCATGAGCAAAACTAATCCGAATATTTCAAAAGCGAAAGGCGAGATCGCGAAAACGCGAGACGATTCTCTTAATTTTAGGAAACGATTTTTATGTTTTATTATTGTCGATAAATGTGTTTTGAGTATGCACTTGTCGCAACGTTATGTCCGCGGTGGCACAGTGACAAAATACCACAATAATAAATATGTACTATACAATGTTTATTATTATAGATATTTAATATAATATGTATATGTGCCAAGTGCTCAATTGTATTATATTTAACAACTATGATAATAGTTTTTGTTTTGGGACAGTTTCGTATAAGAAACCTTACGAGGACAAGTCACTTTTTCAAAATTACTTGCCCTGAAAATTATATTTTCCGGTACAAGTCCGGGCAAGTCACTTTTGTCAAGTCACTTGTCCGGGACAAGTGGCTAAAAAATCAATTTGTACAGCCCTGACTACAGTACATACAATAAATAATTCCAGCACAAAAATATTTACACAATTCCCTAACATTTGATTGGCCCGTAGCAAGTCTCTGTCCAAAATTTATATCCCAGTAAACTCCCACGCCGAACTAATTTCTGTAGCCGTGAGGCGCAGTTAAAATAATTCTTAAGAAAACGGAAAATAAACACATTGTCTTGATGAATTTATTTCAAATGCTGGAATTATAAGGAATGAATGGCCTTTTTGTGGAATTTATCGGGGATATAAACTTGGAAAAGTCGCGGGAATACTGGACGAGGCCTTAAAAAATTACAATTTTCGAAAAAAAATAAAAAATTAAAAAAAAGAAGATTTTTTTGATTTTTTTCAAAAATTGTAATTTGTTATCGCTTCGTCCAGTATTCCCGCGACATTTCCAAGTTTATACCCCGATAAATTCCACAAAAAGGCCATTCATTCCTATATTGAATGGTTACCCAGGGTATACTCTGCTTAGTTACGGTGTCAAGGAAATGAGTACCACACTGTTCATTATATATTACCAATTGTATTTGAATCCATGTATTTCTCCTAGTTGTCCACAAAAATAATATATGCGAGTTAATTAATTTATTCCAGAAAACAATACTATCATGTGAAGTATTTGTTATACATGTATATATATATCTGTTATATATTTTCTTAATTTTGCTTGAAATTAAATGCATACAATCATGTAAATGGAATATTGTGGAACTAATTACATGCATAATCTGATAAATAAAGCATTGCACAAATGAAAAATGTCTCAGATAACCACTGACGTCACATTTCTTTTTCACAGACAAAAATGAACCTAAGTAATTACCGATACATGTTTATTTATGATGCTTATATATCTATGACATGTTTTCATGTTTGTTTGTCCTTGAAAAAAAGCCAAAGGACATCGCCAGATATTTTTATTTCCGGGGTTAACTTGACCACATTGAACATCACTGATGAGATATATATTGTAAATCCTTCCACTATTAACGGTCGCGACTTCTATATGTTCAGTTACAAACTGCAAACATGGCCCACATACACATCAAACGACAACAAGAGCTGTAGGAGAACAGCATAGCTCGACTACGAGGGTTGTCGATGTACACATAGCTTGACAAACAAGGTGGCTGCGGCCTGCATAACAACTTAACCAAGGGAAATTAAGTATTAAGTAATTCAAAGTTAAATGTAGGTCAATGACAGATATAGGTCAGGGGTTATTGATGTACATCATCACTAGGAGATGAAGTTTTCCAAGTATGGTTGCTGTAGGCCCAGGAGTATTCCATATACAAGCTTGACTAAAAACCTTAACCAAGGGGAAATAACTAAGTAATCCAAGGATAAAAGTAGGTCAATGTCAAATATAGGTCAGGGATTATTGATGTACATCACTAGGAGATGAAGTTGTCCAAGTATGGTTGATGTAGGCCCAGGAGTATTCCATATACAAGCTTGACTATAAACATTAACCAAGTAATTCAAGGTTAAATGTAGGTGAAGGTAAAATATAGGTCAGGGGTTATTGATGTACATCCCTATGAGAAAAAGTTATCCAAGTATGGTGTCTGTATGCACAATAGTATTCCATATACAAGCTTGACTAACAATCTTAACAAGGTTGACTAAAAACCTTAACCAAGGGGAATTAACTAATTAATTCAAGGTTAAATGTAGGTCAAGGTCAAATATAGGTCAGGGGGTTGTTGATGTACATCACTAGGAGATGAAGCTGTCCAAGTATTGTTGGTGTAGGGCCAGGAGTATTCCATCTACAAGCTTGACTAAAAACCTTAACCAAAGAGAATTAACTAAGTAATTCAAGAGGAAATGTAGGTCAAGGTCAAATATAGATCAGGGGTTATTGATGTACATCCCTATGAGAAAAGATTGTCCAAGTATGGTGTCTGTATGCACAATAGTATTCCATGTACAAGCTTGACTAACAAGAGCTGTAGGAGAACAGCATAGCTCGACTACGAGGGTTGTCGATGTACACATAGCTTGACAAAGAAGGTGGCTGCGGCCTGCATAAAAACCTTAACCAAGGTTGACTAAAAACCTTAACCAAGGAAATTAAGTAAGTAATTCAAGGTTAAATGTAGGTCAATGTCAGATATAGGTCAGGGGTTATTGATGTACATCACTAGGAGATGAAGTTTTCCAAGTATGGTTTCTGTAGGCCCAGGAGTATTCCATATACAAGCTTGACTAAAAACCGTAACCAAGGGGAAATAACTAAGTAATCCAAGGATAAAAGTAGGTCAAGGTCAAATATAGGTCAGGGATTATTGATGTACATCACTAGGAGATGAATTTGTCCAAGTATGGATGTAGGCCCAGGAGTATTCCATATACAAGCTTGACTATAAACATTAACCAAGTAATTCAAGGTTAAATGTAGGTGAAGGTAAAATAAAGGTCAGGGGTTATTGATGTACATCCCTATGAGAAAAAGTTATCCAAGTATGATGTCTGGATGCACAATAGTATTGCATGTACAAGCTTGATTAAAAACCTTAACCAAGGTTGACTAAAAACCTTAACCAAGGGGAATTAAGTAAGTAATTCAAGAGGAAATGTAGGTGAAGGTCAAATATAGGTCAGGGGTTATTGATGCACATCACTAGGAGATGAAGTTGTCCAAGTATGGTGGGTGTAGGGCCAGTAGTATTCCATATACAAGCTTGACTAAAAACCATAACCAAGGGGAAATTAACTAAGTAATTGAAGAGGAAATGTAGGTCAAGGTCAAATATAGATCAGGGGTTATTGATGTACATCCCTATGAGAAAAGGTTGTCCAAGTATGGTGTCTGTATGTACAATAGTATTCCATGTACCAGCTTGACTAACAAGAGCTGTAGGAGAACAGCATAGCTCGACTACGAGGGTTGTCGATGTACACATAGCTTGACAAACAAGGTGGCTGCGGCCTGCAGAAAAACCTTAACCAAGGTTAACTAAAAACCTTAACCAAGGGAAATTAATTAAGTAATTCAAGATTAAATGTAGGTCAATGTCAGATATAGGTCAAGGGTTATTGATGTACATCACTAGGAGATGAAGTTTTCCAAGTATGGTTGCTGTAGGCCCAGGAGTATTCCATATACAAGCTTGACTAAAAACCTTAACCAAGGGGAAATAACTAAGTAATCCAATGATAAAAGTAGGCCAAGGTCAAATATAGGTCAGGGGTTATTGATGTACATCACTATGAGAAAAAGTTATCCAAGTATGGTGTCTGTATGCACAATAGTATTCCATATACAAGCTTGACTATAAACATTAACCAAGTAATTCAAGGTTAAATGTAGGTGAAGGTAAAATATAGGTCAGGGGTTATTGATGTACATCCCTATGAGAAAAAGTTATCCAAGTATGGTGTCTGTATGCACAATAGTATTCCATATACAAGCTTGACTAACAATCTTAACAAGGTTGACTAAAAACCTTAACCAAGGGGAATTAACTAATTAATTCAAGGTTAAATGTAGGTCAAGGTCAAATATAGGTCAGGGGTTGTTGATGTACATCACTAGGAGATGAAGCTGTCCAAGTATTGTTGGTGTAGGGCCAGGAGTATTCCATCTACAAGCTTGACTAAAAACCTTAACCAAAGAGAATTAACTAAGTAATTCAAGAGGAAATGTAGGTCAAGGTCAAATATAGATCAGGGGTTATTGATGTACATCCCTATGAGAAAAGATTGTCCAAGTATGGTGTCTGTATGCACAATAGTATTCCATGTACAAGCTTGACTAACAAGAGCTGTAGGAGAACAGCATAGCTCGACTACGAGGGTTGTCGATGTACACATGCTTGACAAGAAGGTGGCTGCGGCCTGCATAAAATACCTTAACCAAGGTTGACTAAAAACCTTAACCAAGGGAAATTAAGTAAGTAATTCAAGGTTAAATGTAGGTCAATGTCAGTATAGGTCAGGGTTTATTGATGTACATCACTAGGAGATGAAGTTTTCCAAGTATGGTTTCTGCTAGGCCCAGGAGTATTCCAATATACAAGCTTGACTAAAAACCGTTAACCAAGGGGAAATAACTAAGTAATCAAGGATAAAAGTAGGTCAAGGTCAAATATAGGTCAGGGATTATTGATGTACATCACTAGGAGATGAATTTGTCCAAGTATGGATGTAGGCCCAGGAGTATTCCATATACAAGCTTGACTATAAACATTAACCAAGTAATTCAAGGTTAAATGTAGGTGAAGGTAAAATAAAGGTCAGGGGTTATTGATGTACATCCCTATGACAAAAAGTTATCCAAGTATGATGTCTGGATGCACAATAGTATTGCATGTACAAGCTTGATTAAAAACCTTAACCAGGTTGACTAAAAACCTTAACCAAGGGGAATTAAGTAAGTAATTCAAGAGGAAATGTAGGTGAAGGTCAAATATAGGTCAGGGGTTATTGATGCACATCACTAGGAGATGAAGTTGTCCAAGTATGGTGGGTGTAGGGCCAGTAGTATTCCATATACAAGCTCGACTAAAAACCATAACCAAGGGGAAATTAACTAAGTAATTGAAGAGGAAATGTAGGTCAAGGTCAAATATAGATCAGGGGTTATTGATGTACATCCCTATGAGAAAAGGTTGTCCAAGTATGGTGTCTGTATGTACAATAGTATTCCATGTACCAGCTTGACTAACAAGAGCTGTAGGAGAACAGCATAGCTCGACTACGAGGGTTGTCGATGTACACATAGTTTGACAAACAAGGTGGCTGCGGCCTGCAGAAAAACCTTAACCAAGGTTAACTAAAAACCTTAACCAAGGGAAATTAATTAAGTAATTCAAGATTAAATGTAGGTCAATGTCAGATATAGGTCAAGGGTTATTGATGTACATCACTAGGAGATGAAGTTTTCCAAGTATGGTTGCTGTAGGCCCAGGAGTATTCCATATACAAGCTTGACTAAAAACCTTAACCAAGGGGAAATAACTAAGTAATCCAATGATAAAAGTAGGCCAAGGTCAAATATAGGTCAGGGGTTATTGATGTACATCACTATGAGAAAAAGTTATCCAAGTATGGTGTCTGTATGCACAATAGTATTCCATATACAAGCTTGACTATAAACATTAACCAAGTAATTCAAGGTTAAATGTAGGTGAAGGTAAAATATAGGTCAGGGGTTATTGATGTACATCCCTATGAGAAAAAGTTATCCAAGTATGGTGTCTGTATGCACAATAGTATTCCATCTACAAGCTTCATTAAAAACCTTAACCAAGGTCGACTAAAAAACTTAACCAAGGGGAATTAACTAAGTAATTGAAGGTTAAATGTAGGTCAAGGTCAAATATAGGTCGGGGGTTGTTGATGTACATCACTAGGAGATGAAGTTGTCCAAGTATGGTTGGTGTAGGGCCAGGAGTATTCCATCTACAAGCTTGACTAAAAACCTTAACCAAGGGGAATTAAGTAAGTAATTAAAGAGGAAATGTAGGTCAAGGTCAACTATAGATCAGGGGTTATTGATGTACATCCCTATGAGAAAAGGTTGTCCAAGTATGGTGTCTGTATGCACAATATTATTCCATGTACAAGTTTGAGTAAAATCCTTAACCAAGGTTGACTAAAAACCTTAACCAAGGGGAATTAACTAAGTAATTCAAGAGGAAATGTAGGTCAATCTCAAATATAGATCAGGGGTTGTTGATGTACATCACTAGGAGATGAAGTTGTCCAAGTATGAAGGGTGTAGGACCAGTAGTATTCCATATACAAGCTTGACTAAAAACCTTAACCAAGGGGAATTAACTAAGTAATTCAAGAGAAAATGTAGGTCAAGGTCAAATATAGATCAGGGGTTATTGATGTACATTCCTATGAGAAAAGGTTGTCCATGTATGGTGTCTGTATGCACAATAGTATTCCATGTACAAGCTTGACTGAAAACCTTAACCAAGGTTGACTAAAAACCTTAACCAAGGGGAATTAACTAAGTAATTCAAGAGGAAATGTAGGTCAAAGTCAAATATAGATCAGGGGTTATTGATGTACATTACTAGGAGATGAAGTTGTCCAAGTATGGTGGGTGTAGGGCCAGTAGTATTCCATATACAAGCTTGACTAAAAACCTTAATCAAAGGGGAATTAACTAAGTAATTGAAGAGAAAATGTAGGTCAATGTCAAAACTAAATCAAGGGGAATTAACTAGGTAATTCAAGGTTAAATGTAGGTAACCAAGGGGAATTAACTAGGTAATTCAAGGTTAAATGTAGGTCAAGGTCAAATATAGGTCATGGGTTGTTGATGTACATCACTAGGAGATAAAGTTGTCAAAGTATGGTTGGTGTAGGGCCAGGAGTATTCCATCTACAAGGTTGACTAAAAACCTTAACCAAAGAGAATTAACTAAGTAAGTAAAGAGGAAATGTAGGTCAAGGTCAAATATAGATCAGGGGTTACTGATGTACATCCATAGGAGATGAAGTTGTCCAAGTATGGTGGGTGTAGGGCCAGGAGTATTCCATATACAAGCTTGACTAAAAACCTTAACCAAGGGGAATTAAGTAAGTAATTGAAAAGGAAATGTAGGTCAAGGTCAAATATAGACCAGGGGTCATTGATGTACATCCCTATGAGAAAAGGTTGTCCAAGTATGGTGTCTGTATGGACAATAGTATTCCATGTACAAGCTTGACTAAAAACCTTAACCAAGGTTGACTAAAAACCTTAACCAAGGGGAATTAACTAAGTAATTCAAAAGGAAATGTAGGTGAAGGTCAAATATAGATCAGGGGTTATTGATGTACATCACTAGGAGATGAAGTTGTCCAAGTATGGTGGGTGTAGGGCCAGTAGTATTCCATATACAAGCTTGACTAAAAACCATAACCAAGGGGAAATTAACTAAGTAATTGAAGAGGACATGTAGTCAAGGTCAAATATAGATCAGGGGTTATTGATGTACATCACTAGGAGATGAAGTTGTCCAAGTATGGTGGGTGTAGGGCCAGTAGTATTCCATATACAAGGTTGACTAAAAACCTTAACCAAGGCGTGATGGTGACGCCGACGGGGTGACAACATAAGCTCTAACTATTCTTCGAATAGTCGAGCTAAAAATGTCACATACAGAGCTCCAGATAAGCTGCGTATTTGTGTAAATACCCAATTAAAATTGCCAAAAACCCAATTGAAATCAGAAGTAGCGAGTATCAAAGAGCAATAACACATTTGTGGTACCTTTATCATGCTACAGAAAACAATAACCAGACCACAAATATAGCATATTTTTCTTATTTTCCATGAAAACACATCTTGGTATTTCATTAGAATTGTCTCCAAGGAGACAATTCTAATGAAATGCCAAGATATGTTTTCATTTCGAAACAAGCTATTCAATAATTGCTGTCTGTTGATGTGTAAACAGTTGTGTGATTTTATTTTACCCAATTAAAATTTTGAAATACCCAATTGCTTCAGAAATGATGGAGTAACAATACTCAATTACTAATTCCTTATCTGGAGCCCTGCACATAGCATTCTTTTTGAGAATACAACGGATGCATTATTCGTTACGTTGATCAGATAGATTAGTTTGTTTGTTTATTAGTGTTTAACGCCTATCACCGGCTAAGGTCATGTAAGGCCGGGCAAACGGCTTCGATCCCGTTTTAACCTGCTGCATTGGGGGGGAAATCCCAAAATCTGAACAGAATAATTACATCGCGAAAAAATATATTCATCCCTGAAATTAGAATAACCGGACCTGGTGCCATGTCCATACCACACCAAAAAGACTTGGCCCCTTCACCTAAAATAGGATTACTAATAATCGTAATGCTCACATAAGGGGTACAACCAGATTCAACTGTCACATACAAAATGCCAAAGACGTATGTGAGGGCCAAACCAGGTCTCCAGTCGGAATTCCGGTAAGGATGAACCCTGATCGTTAAATCTGCACCCACTGATCAGATAGAATTTGTTATAATCGATATCATATTAGTGAATTGACCTGTCGCAATTTTATTTTACTAAGACAGCTTTATTGGGGCGAGCTTTTAGCGAGCCCCTATAAATTTGTCGGGGCGAAACCGGATATATTTTGTATTCGATGGCACTAATTATGCATTTAATTTATAACACATACTAAACTTAATTGTTTGAATGTGCATGACGTCATGCTTTGACGTCATTCCCTCGCCATACGTCACAAATTAGCGACGTCATTCAAAGCAAAATGGCGGCGTCCACGCTAGATATATTTGGTATTGTATCCAATTAAATCTCTGATTTTGTTTACGATGAGCTTCAATATTGGCTGGCTTAAGACTCCATAGTTGTCATAATAAGCATTAAAATCATAATGGACCTGTCCGTGTCGTTGGTTATGTCGCATATACTGTAAAAATGGGCAAAATTCTGCTGAATCAACAGCGATTTTAATATTCTCCGCTATCTTGAATTTGCTGTTGAGTCTCACCAATCAGAGGCCGTCATTAGGGGTTAAAGGTGAAAAAATAAAGACAAACTAGATGGCCGCGGCCTGCATGTCGCGCCTTGTGGCGAGGCATGGACACTAAAAAAAAAGATATAGTATAACGAAAAACTTTAACCAAAAAACTTAACCAAAAACTTTAACCGGACACACGTACATACGTATGTACGTACGTACGTACGTACGTACACCAAAGTGCCGACTATATCGCGCTTTCCGCAAGCGGGCGCGAAAAAAACTTTAACCAAAAACTTCAAAGTAATTTGACCTTGACATTGTGCACAGGGGCCGCACGGGAGGGGGGTAGAATGAAAATATAGATGATGATAAACACCCATGTGAAGTTTCAAGGTAATGGGCAAAGCAGTTGCAGAGATATAGTATAAACAAGAAAAACTTTAACCAAAAAACTTAACTTAAAAACAAAAACTTTAACCAAATAACTTAAAACCAAAAACTTTTAACCAAAAAACTTAACCAAACTTCAAAGTAATTTGACCTTGACATTGGGCACAGGGGCCGCACGGGAGGGGGGTAGAATGAAAATATAGATGATGATAAACACCCATGTGAAGTTTCAAGGTAATGGGCAAAGCAGTTGCAGAGATATAGTATAACGAAAAACTTTAACCAAAAAACTTAACCAAAAAACTTAACCAAAAACTTTAACCAAAAAACTTAACCAAAAAACTTCAAAGTAATTTGACCTTGACATTGGGCACAGGGGCCGCACGGAAGGGGGGTAGAATGAAATTATAGATGATGATAAACACCCATGTGAAGTTTCAAGGTAATGGGCAAAGCAGTTGCAGAGATATAGTATAACGAAAAACTTTAACCAAAAAACTTAACCAAAAACTTTAACCAAAAAACTTAACCAAAAACTTCAAAGTAATTTAACCTTGACATTGGGCACAGGGGCCGCACGGAAGGGGGGGTAGAATGAAAATATAGATGATGATAAACACCCACGTGAAGTTTCAAGGTAATGGGCAAAGCAGTTGCAGAGATATAGTATAACGAAAAACTTTAACCAAAAACTTTAACCAAAAACTTCAAAGTAATTTGACCTTGACATTGGGCACAGGGGCCGCACGGGAGGGGGGTAGAATGAAAATATAGATGATGATAAACACCCATGTGAAGTTTCAAGGTAATGGGCAAAGCAGTTGCAGAGATATAGTATAACGAAAAACTTTAACCAAAAATCTTAACCAAAAACTTTAACCAAAAAACTTAACCAAAAACTTCAAAGTAATTTGACCTTGACATTGGGCACAGGGGCCGCACGAGAGGGGGGTAGAATGAAAATATAGATGATGATAAACACCCATGTGAAGTTTCAAGGTAATGGGCAAAGCAGTTGCAGAGATATAGTATAACGAAAAACTTTAACCAAAAACTTTAATCAAACTAGATGGCCGCGGCCTGCATGTCGCGCCTTGTGGCGAGGCATGGACACTAAAAAAAGAGATATAGTATAACGAAAAACTTTAACCAAAATACTTAACCAAAAAACTTAACCGGACACACGTACGTACACCAAAGTGCCGACTATATCACGCTTTCCGCAAGCGGGCGCGACAAAAACATTAACCAAAAACTTCAAAGTAATTTGACCTTGACATTGGGCACAGGGGCCGCACGGGAGGGGGGTAGAATGAAAATATAGATGATGATAAACACCCATGTGAAGTTTCAAGGTAATGGGCAAAGCAGTTGCAGAGATATAGTATAACGAAAAACTTTAACCAAAAAACTTAACCAAAAACTTCAAAGTAATTTGACCTTGACATTGGGCACAGGGGAAAAACTTTAACCAAAAAACTTAACCAAACAACTTAACCTAAAACTTCAAAGTAATTTGACCTTGACATTGGGCACAGGGGCCGCACGGGAGGTGGGTACAATGAAAATATAGATGATGATAAACACCCATGTGAAGTTTGAAGGTAATGGGCAAAGCAGTTGCAGAGATATAGTATAACGAAAAACTTTAACCAAGAAACTTAACCAAAAACTTTAACCAAAAAACTTAACCAAAAACTTTAACCAAAGAACTTAACCAAAAACTTCAAAGTAATTTGACCTGGACATTGGGCACAGGGGCCGCACAGGAGGGGGGTAGAATGAAAATATAGATGATGATAAACACCCATGTGAAGTTTCAAGGTAATGGGCAAAGCAGTTGCAGAGATAGGGGCAATCCGGGTAATTTCGGACGAGGGTATAAATTCGGACACGTCGATGTTTATGCCTATCATGTGTAGTCAATAGGTGTGTGCCACTTTGTTGATGGCGCATTACCTCCCCTTACATGTCACACGCCACATCTATAAATAAGAGATGACGTAGTTATTAAACCGATGCCATGCCAAGATGCCATTCTGGGTGCGACCTTGAATTCCTTTCCTTTCACAACACACGACTTCCAAACGCGGGGCGTTTTAAAAGCTCGGGAAAACGGTTTCGTTAAGGTATATTATTCAAACTTAGTTACTTGAAAACTAATTTATGATGGATATAAAGCATCCATTTAGCTGTTTGACTATCGTGTTTAACGTTTGTTATACAAATAACATCTTTGTGGTAGAAAATAAGAATCGTCCGAATTAAACCACCTAATTTTCCACATCGGGGAAAATTCGGACATGGAATATTACGCCCAAATTCTTTCTAGATCTAGCCTACCAGTGTCCTCTTTGAAGCAATGTGAATAAAGAACATTATTATCATCATCTGCATGTTTGTATCTTTCCTTAATCCCTAGTCTAGGGTAAACAAAGATGTTGTAAATGAGGGGTTGGCTGGGGTTACATATCTGATATAGTGTGTGGACATTTGGTGGTGGTGTTGATATGCTACAGTGTTTGCACTGTCCGTTCATGCGTCGTTCCCGTTCAATCATCATCATCATCATCACAATTTACACGCACATACGACAATGTATATCAATATAAGGTGTGTTAATGCATGTATTTTAAAAAAACTACCTTGTTCCGAATTATACCCCATTTGTCCGAATTTTTCCTACCCCCGTCCGAATTAATACTTCCAACGTCCGAATTATGCCGACTTCAGAGTCACCACTTTGTGACTCATTCGCACAACCTCGAAGGCGTGAAACAATAGAAACACGACGGCAATGGCCGTGGCAATGGATACCCAATTTGCCACAAGAAAATGTTAAACGGATATGATAGGTTGAACGCTTTTGTGACTGCTAGAAGTCGGTGGGCGTAAAAACCGTCCGAAATTACCCGGATTGCCCCTATAGTATAACGAAAAACTTTAACAACAAACTTTAACCAAAAAACTTAACCAAAAACTTTAACCAAAGAACTTAACTAAAAACTTTAACCAAAAAACTTAACCAAAAACTTTAACCAAAGAACTTAACCAAAAACTTCAAAGTAATTTGACCTTGACATTGGGCACAGGAGGGGGGTAGAATGAAAATATAGATGATGATAAACACCCATATGAAATTTCAAGGTAATGGGCAAAGCAGTGTTGCAGAGTATAGTATAACGAAAAACTTTAACCAAAAAACTTAACCAAAAACTTTAACCAAAAAACTTAACCAAAAACTTCAAAGTAATTTGACCTTGACATTGGGCACAGGGGCCGCACGGGATGGGGGTAGAATGAAAATATAGATGATGATAAACACCCATGTGAAGTTTCAAGGTAATGGGCAAAGCAGTTGCAGAGATATAGTATAACGAAAAACTTTAACCAAAAACTTTAACCAAAAAACTTAACCAAAAAACTTAACCAAAAACTTTAACCAAAAACTTTAACCAAAAAACTTAACCAAACAACTTAACCAAAAAACTTAACCAAAAACTTTAACCAAAGAACTTAACCAAAAACTTTAACCAAAAAACTTAACCTTACAGCTTAACCAAAAACTTTAACCGGTACATGCCCACTCAGTAGACACAACATGTTCTTTATATCAGAGACATCATCTGATACATTGTCTGGCAAAATAAACATTCATTCACCATTACCCTACGTATTGATTGGCATTATTATACATTTTATATCATACGTAAATTTTGACACAAATATCAGGGGCAATAACCGTGTTTCCTTACTATTTACGGACATTACTATTTATTCTCTGTATTTATTTTTTGATGTGCAATGATCGTTTGTTTGTTTGTTTATTGGTGTTTAACGGCCTATCAACAGCTACGGTCATGTAAGGCCGGGCAAACGGGTTCGGTCCCGTTTTAACCTGCTGCATTGGGGGGAAAATTCCAAAATCAGAACTGAATATTTACATCGAGAAACAATATATTCAGCCCTGAAATTAGAATAACCTGACCTGGTGGCATTGCAATGATCGTACTTTATTATTATCTGTCAAAAATATTATTTGTTCAGGTGACTGATTTTTTTTCACCACATATGTCAATTATATGAGTTTTGTGTCAATATTAGTTCTGAGTACAGGGCTCCAGATAAGGAATTAGTAATTGAGTATTGTCACTCCATTATTTCTGAAGTAATTGCGTATTTCAAAATTTTAATTGTGTAAAATAGAATCACACAACTGTTTACACATCAGCAGACCGCACTCATTGAATAGTTTGCTTCTAAATGAAAACACATCTTGCAGACATGAGAATGGCTGTCGCTGAAAACATCTGAAAATCCACTGAAACCCCCTCACCCCATTTGTAAAAGTATCAAATTTGAGCACACTATACCAGATTGTTTCTGAATCATTTTGAAAACTCAAATTATGACAAAATCCACTGAAATCAGCTGAAGATTCTCATGCCTGCTCTTGGTATTTCATTAGAATTGTCTCCTTGGAGACAATTCTAATGAAATACCAAGATGTATTTTCCTTGGAGACAATTCTAATGAAATACCAAGATGTGTTTTCATGGAAAAATAAGAAAATATGCTATATTTCTGGTACGTTTATTGTTTTCTGTAGCATGATAAAGATACGACACATTTTGCATTGCTTTTTGATACTCACTACTTCTGATTTCAATTGGGTTTTTGGCAAATTTAATTGGGTATTTACGCAAATACGCAGCTTATCTGGAGCTCTGTGAGTACAGAACTCTAATTACATTTCGTTACACTGCATTTGTTACATAAGAGTTATGACGGAGTAGTATTTCCAAATGTGCATTTCAAGTGTTCTTTATTTACTTTCTACTTCGTGGACAGTGACCTAACAATTTTGCTAATACACACTTTACAGTTTTTGAAATGAAGGGTGTTGTTGTCTTTTCATTGTTTGCACAATCTCTTTAAACACGTGCATCTAATATTTTGGTGCAGTAGTTGCAGATTAGATTCAGCATTAAAAAACATTTTACATCAGATTTTTAAACATACTTGTTCACAAAATATCGAACCATTTATATACTTTTCTTTTGGCCTTATGTATATTTAGACTATATTTGGGTGTATATGGGTGTTTCGTGTAACCGATGCTAAACGGACATTTAAAAATATTCTTATCACCATTTAGATTTTAGTAGTACTAAATGTGAAATATTCTGGCATAAAAATGATGTATTTTAGAGCGATATGTATCGATTAACCCCCAAACAGATCGTGTCACGTGACTAGACCTCCAGAATGCCAATTACTTTTAGAATAAAAATCCAAATACTGAAATACATGTGACAATTATGTGTGCGAATTGAAAACCTTCATTCGCTGACGACAATTGGTTAATGTCGATAGTAGGTTATGTCATCGGAAAAAAAGGTCCATTGAAAAGGAAAACAAACGGAACTATATATGTGTGTAGTACTTGCATTGTATGCTCTTTATGGTATGAAATTATTTAAACTTGTAGGTTATGACATGGTGTTCACAAATCAAGCGATTACCTAGAAATGATGACTTTGTCAGCAGGCAGCAAAAATTCTACTAAAAGGTCTCACTCACTGGACGCTTTCAACGGCAGTAATGCGTCAACTCGCCACTAGGGCAGCTCGTCCAAGACAACTCGTCCGACTTGTTAATCGAAGTTCACGTTATTGCGCGCAGTAAAATGGCATGTTGAAATTTGTATTCAACCGGAAAATATTCATTATGGATACATAATCATGGAATCATTCGATCGGAATGTGCCAAGGATTATCCCTGATGCATAAAACACCTTCGAGAATCGCAAGAGACAAGGCGGGAAAACAGGAATACCGTAAACAAAGCGAGACGCCGGTCGACTGACAAGGAATGCCGCTACTGTTTTGAAACCTGTTACTGACAACCACCAAAGTTAAACTGTTTCCAGTGCAAACAATAATTAACACTGGTGTGCAAACTTTGGAGTTAGATGTAAATTCCTCAATACAAAGTCATTCTGACATCACCATCAACAGACTGCCAGGAGAATTCCGCTGCAAACTATGTGGACAGTGATGATGAAATGTATTCTGTAGCAGAAGAATATGACAACATATGTGCACACTGCTCGAAAACTTCGGAATTTGAACTCAAAACTGGGCTCGACACAAGTCTATTTGCAACCTGCTCACTACAGAGACAGATAATAAAACATAGATCTTGGTGTGCTACTGTAAATAACTGTTCATGTGATTATTTATTCCTTTACATTCACTCACTGAACTTTATTCACTATATATTGACTAACATTAACCCTCAGGCTACGAAGACCATTAAATCTTCGGTGCGCCTATGAAAGGCGGTGAATACAGAGACAATAAGTTAATTGCTCCTCTATGTAAATCCGTCCGTCCGTTTGTCTCTCTGTCCGTCCGTCAATCTCTCTGACTGTCTGTCTGTCTGTCTGGGGGGGGGCGGTAGTCTGGCGCATCGCACCTATTTTTTCTTGAAAGCACCCATTTTTAGCTCAAATTAACCATCAATATATATAAAGCCTTATTTTAAACAGCCACAAACATCCAAAACAGGTTATTATATAAGTCATTTGTTTCAATATAGTTAGTCAGCGCATGCATGTGTTATCAAGTAAAACTGTACCATTAGATAAGCGGTTATATATATATACTCATCTTATCTGTAAATTGTATATACAAGTGCATATATATATATTGATAGCAATAAGGTAAAATTTGGTCCATTTCACATGTACAAAGGTTGTAGCATCTCTTCAGCTACAGACAATGTGAATGCTAGTAGGTTAGAGTTTTTGTTACATGCTCATGATACAGTAATAACGTCTGGGAAATTTAATTACTAAATTTGTAAAATTCGAGTGAATAATAAATTAAATTTTCCGTTTTTGCGAAATATGTTGTCAGACAATAGAGACTCGTCATGTGCTCTACAAGGGCTCTACAAGAAACAAATGTTTACAATCATGTTTAAGGGAAATATGTTTCCTTGCAACAAAATTTGAATTGAAAGCAAAATACATTAAAGGAGTAGACAACATTGCAGCAGATCATTTGAGTCGGTGGAACATTAATGACTGGCATAGGAAGGGTCAGAATGCGATAGAATGCGAAGTGTCGGCAGATTTATTTAAATTTTGCAATACCTGGTAATTTTTGGTCTTCTTACGTTTCCAAACAATATATATTTTTTAATTTTTATTTTTGCAGAATCACAGTTGGCAGAGCTAAGGACGGATTAGAAAGTTTCAACACAATTCGGTTACGCTTCTGGTACTACAAAGAACTTGAGGATTCAATGGGAATCTTATCTATTGTTTTGTTGTTATTTTTATTTGTGTGCAGTGCCAATGACCACGCAAACATTTTCATTATATGCTCCAATTCTCAGTCGGTCATTTAATTCAGTTGATTCCATTATAAACTACATTAGTGGTGTTCGAATAATGCATTTAATGTTGGGTATTGAAATTGACATAAACCGTTTTTTTTTTGGTGAATTTGAGTTTAAAAGGTATGAGTAGATTAAAACCTATCACTCCAGAGATTTTGGTAAAATTTCATACTAATTTGGATTTTTCGATGAATTTGGACGTTTGTTATTGGTGTTTGTTTTTGTTCGCTTTCTTTTTGTTAGCTCGTAAATCAAATTTAGTTCTTGAAAGTAAAAATAATGTATCTGGTAAGTATTTACTTAGAGAAAATGTCAGATATCAAGGTGAACATTTGGTTGTTTCTTTAAATTGGACAAAAACGGTGCAATATGGAGAACGCGTTTTAGAAATTCCGTTACTAAAGTCCGGTTCAATATTGTGTCCAGTCTCAGCCTTTAAAATATGCAACATGTAGTGTCATCGGTAGCAAAAAATAAACCACTTTTTTTTCATTCACGAAAACAAAAGCCATTACGTATTCCATGTTCCAGAAGAAACTTAAATCATTAATCAGTGCTATAGGTTTAGATCCTTCAAAATAGTCCACGCATATATATAGCTTCCGGCGATGGGGGGGGGGGGGGAGGTGGGGGGCGGCTACATTTCGACGTTCAGGCTGGAGTACCGTCCAACTTAATTCAGCATCAGGGCGATTGGAAGAGAGATGCGTATACGAAATGTTTATGCTTCACTCTTGCTGATAAGCTTGATGTTGCGCGATGGCTGACGAGATGGGGCGTTTGGGATTTGTGACCAGTGTAGTTCCTGATCGAGTATCACACTCTTGTAGTCTGATAACGATTTATTGCTTGTTATATATATATACTCTTTATTTCCTCCATATGGAGATTACATGGTGAAACATGAAGAACAGAACAAGTAGCATACATACAAACATGGCATATTGTGAATAATTAGATTTGCAAAGATTGCGACGTTTCTGTACATTAGGTACATGTATCTTAAATTGGATTCAGAATTACACACACATGAACAGCTGTGTGATCAGAACACATCATACAACAGGTTCACTGCATTACTGGTCAATTGGTATCGTGTGAATCCTTTCTATTAAAATATATCCCACAGTCTACGGTATTCAGTTGTGTGCAATGTAGGTTCAACTGATATGATAAGCAGAGTGAACCCATACCAGCGTACACTTGCGCGTATTAAGCTGGTATGGGTCCATTCAGATTATCTGAAATCGTCACTGTCTCGTGAGTTTGTTAGACCGGTAGACAAACAGTGTAGATAGACCGGTAGACAAGCAATATAGATAGACCCAAGTCAGCATGTGCAGATGGTATCTCGTTTGTGCAGCCTCTAATTTATAATTTTGGTGATAATGTCGTAAATATACAAGTTTACAATCTAAATTTGTTTTGCGTATCAGTCGGGCAAGCAGTGTGGACCCTGGTCAACGTACACGCGAGTGTAGGCTAGCCGGGATCATTCTGGCTGTCTGTTTATCTCAGGTGCGTGTACCACAACATAGATTTTATTGTAGACCCGTTGCCTACAATGTACGCAGTATAACATGTCACATGATGTTGGTCAGTGTTATGAACAGTGTAGACCTTGCTCAATGGATACAAATACCTAGTCTAGTATAAAGGCTAGACTTATTTACTAGTCGTTATATGCATGTATCGTTAAAAGCTTCAATCAGTGATCGGTTATCTATTGATGACAGAGTGATACATGTACATGTACATAGTATCGGAATATAACAGATCAGACTCATTTTTTAGCATACAGGATGCATATGCTGGTTATGGGTTCATCCTCATTCTGATATTTGCGATCAGTGATTACATATAATATAATCGTTTTTCCACGAGTTATGATAATATTCGATTATGACAAAATATAGATTTCGATGACGAGCAGTGCGTATCCTGACCAGCATGTGCGAGTACGTAGGCTGGTCATCCTGATTGTGTGTATTCAGAGTATCGTACGGTACATGTTACCAATATGCATGGTCTGCATTAAGGGTCCTGATTGGCATACACGTAAGTGTAGGCCGGTCGGGGCTGCATTATTATGTTGGTTAGGTTAGCATAACTCTTCATAGGCATATAACACGTGCACAATGACATATAATCATTAACAATTAGTGGCTAAAATGCTAGATAGTATCTGTCGCTATGACAGATGGTGTATATTCTGACCAGACTACACCACATGCGTAAGCTGGTCAGATGCTAAACCATATAGCATAGTTATTGGGACAAACTCAACAATAAACAGTCGTCAAGTGACAAGTGTGTATTGTTGTTTTAGGGTTCATTACTTGCGTTATTTAATCGTATTGTGCAATTCGAGTACATGTAGCAACATATTCAATAGCAATCCTGAGGAAGTGTTTGTGGGACCTTCTGTCAGGCAAAGTTCGCAATTGTTTACCAATTAGTTTTTGCAATTTTTCTTCGCATGAGCCATCCCGTATTTCTAAGACTACGTCAGTACAAAAATGTTCTTCAACATTGCGATAGAAATCATTTCTGATGTTATCATGTGTACTGCATTCTGTAATAATGTGCGAGACGTGGTCTGTGGAGAAAGAACCACACACGTGGCATAGGATAATTAAACCTTGTGGATTATCTGTACAGTTTCTAATCCACAATTTGCTCACGGCGCGTGCGGCGGGGACGCTAGTGGGTTCTGTAGCGCACTCCCAGAGAATAGCCCTTTCAATGTTTGTATGAAGAAGACGAAATCTCGCGAAGAAGTTATCACCCTGTAATCTAAGTCTCCACAGGTCAGTTTCCTTTTCGTTTATAAGAAATTTACATTTATGTTTCCAAGCGTTTTTCTCCGGAAACGTACCGCTTTGTACATAGTTAACTAAGAAATGGGCTAAACCATATTTATCTAAAACACGTATAATATCGGGAATAAATCCTCTTTGATTACCGTCTGTTCGGCAAGTGTATACGGACAATCGGATGTTAAATATCTTTCTGGTTAATAGGTGACACGGCATATTACACAGTCTGCCTAGAAATAACAACTTTTTTAAATCGATTTGTGAATGGACTGTTTTCCATCCAAGCATGCTAATGCACATATCCGTTCTAGTTCTAACATGGAAGTTTTTGATCTTTTTGGCACACATTTTATTAAATAATTCTAGTTGATCAATGTCACGTTTTTTAAGATTTGACCAGAGTTCTGCACCGAATAATAATCTTGGTAAGCATATCTTGTTGATAAGTGACGCTGAGTGAATCGGGTTAATATATGTATGGTTTATATTTAGCGAAAGAAGAGCAAAAAAGGAGGATTTCGCCTTCTTGCATGCATTATCCACTTTATCGCTGTCAGTCATTTTACTGTTCAAGAATATTCCGACATGTCTAATATTATCTGTTTGATATATGCAGTCGGATCCCATGGTTAATTTCAATTCTTGGTTTGTTCTACTTGTGTTGCCAAATGTTATAAGAAAACTTTTAGACGCATTCAAGACGTATCGAAATATGCATGTATAACGGTGAACTATATCAAGTATGCATTGTAGGTTAACGGGACTCGTTGCCGCGAGGGTTATATCGTCTGCTAGGGTAACGTTACCGGTTTGTATGTTGATTATTGTTGTGCCTAATCCACTTCGTTGCAGCAAGCATAATAGTTCATCAATAAAGAGATTATATATCCAAGTAGAGATTATCCCCCCTTGGCGGATCCCTTGATTGACGTCAAAATTTGAAGAACGTATACCGTTGACTAGGACGCAACTAGACATGTTACTGTGAGCGTCTACTAACAGCGACCACATTTTACCTGTGACCCCCAGGTTATGTAGTTTATGAAACACGCCTGACAGCCAAACAGTATCGAATGCTTGTTTTGTATCCAGCGTGGCCACGTATACTTTGCTGCCTGCCTAATTCAATATTGTGATATATTAATTGTCTCCTGCAAATTGAAAGATGCAGTTACAGCACCGGTGTGCTTTTGGTACTCATGTTGTTGTTTATTCGGAAATGGTATGTTATTATCGCACACCCATTGTGTCAGAGTAGAGTGTATTACCTTCTCAAATAGCCTATAAATTACTGGTAACAATGTGATAGGCCTATGATTTCTAGGGTCATTCCTCGGTTTACCGTTATCCTTATATATAGGTATTATCATTCCTCGCTTACAATTACATGGTATTACCTCGGATGATATAATTATGTTAAACAGATCTGTAAGGGCGTGGCACAGTGCAGGTCCACCCAATTGTATATGTTCATTATATACCATGGTATGTCGTATGAAGCGGCCTTGCTATTTTTCAGTGATCGGACGTGTGTTTCAATTGTTTCCATGGTAATATTAGGTTCTATGCTCGGTACATTACGTAATTGTGAATTTGTTTGCTTTAATTTCTCAACTTCACGTTCAATACAGTATTTATATTTACTGTCTGTTTCACGTTAACCTGCCCAACTTTTACACCTATTTAAACACCCTAAAACTCTTATTTTTTGGCATAAAATCATTTTTCAGCAAAATTTAGCAATGAGCCATCTTTTTATTTTTTGAATTTCGGTCCTATAATGAAGTAATAGCCATAAATCAAGAATTGAATGCAGGGTTGCAATGTTAAAATGTCACGTGCGATCAGATTTTCAACATTTTTCTAGCATCGAACTGCTTGCTGGATTTCATCATTAAAAACAAGACACTAACCTTGTATTTATGAGAGCAAATCTTGCCAGGTTGAAAAATAAAGGAATCGAGCCTCCATTTCTCGGTGTTCGTACAAGAATTACAGAAGAAAATGCCGAGAATTTGGCCAAAATACAACATGATGTCATCATCATCTGCTACAGCTTTCGTACTATTGACAACGCCAAGCTGAGGTTGGCACGCTGTTCCTACCACGCAAAATGAATTGCACATATCCTCGCACATCGACACCGGTGTAAATCTACATTCTCTAATGGTATGACTTGGGAACACCATACATACGTCATTTCCGGCCGAAGTATATAGTCACTTCCTGTGAGCCAGTTTCTTTGCCGGACGAATTTCCGGCGGACAACTTGGTTTACTAAATGCTGATTGGTTGGTGAAGGTCACGAGTTTAATCGAATCAAGTTCGTTAGCATTCACAATTTACAATACATTAGGACGTATTAGCAATAGTATCAGATCGACTTGGAACCTTATGGATGAATGATATTCGCTAAATATATGAAGATTAAATGATTAATTTGATATATTTTAATGCAAATTGTTTAAATTATATGCCAGAAAATGATGTTAATAAACAAATTTAATAAGAATTTGTGTTCAGTTCGCAAAAATAGTTGTTGTTGTTGTTGACCGGAAGTGATTATTGTATAGCAGTTTCTTATTTTATTGTCAACAACTAAAAATCGGCGAAATTAATTTATAATGCAAAAGCCCATCCATGACTGTTTATTCGAAATAACTTTGTTATTAGACGGATTTTCTTGAAATAAAAAGTAGGCTCATTTCTAAAAAATAGTTTTACATTGTTTTATATAAAAAAATCAGCAGTTTGGAGTGTTTTTATAGCAATAAATCTTGGGCAGCATTTCGTGGAACAGACAATAGTGTCGAATTGTGCCTCGCGTAAGGGCGTGTATAGCTCTTTATAATATGTCGAAAACCCGTCCGAGATAACGCTGGGGTCACGTGATACACCAGATTCGGTATCAAGCTGACAACACATTTGTATGCCTTTTCCCTTCTTTCTATTAATTAAAGACCAGAATAATCGATTGTCGCATTCAGCAGTCTCGTTTAGCTGCAAAATAAAATTTAATTATATTTGTTGTATGACTTGTTTTTGTGTATTTACGAAAATTCGTTTGGCATTTTTATAATTTACAAACGATTGGTGTAGCCTGCCCCTGGGTCTACCCTGGGCAATCTAGAGTCGGCGTGCTTGCCTCTGGGCGTCGTGCGATAGTTTAACTTCTTTCGACCATTACGGTTTAGAGTTACGATTGTATTTTCTCATCGGAAACGTTTTATCTGAGGCGATCAAAATAGTGTGTATTATGTCCCCATATATTGTATCAACGTCCTCGAGCGGCAGATTTTCTAGCGAGGACGACAATGACTGTTGATAGGCTTGTATTTGATCGTTTGTTATTTTATTCCATGCCACGTGCGCAGTCGTATTCTTCACATGAGTGCAGTTTATGGGATTGTTAATAGTTATGCATATTGGGAGGTGGTCAGACACGTAGTATAAATCATCATCTATGATTTCAATCTCGCTGAAAAAACACAAGTCATGGTTATACATGATCACATGGTCTAGCATTTTCTCCATAGTTATGAAAGTAAATGGCGGACCTATACGATCATTTGAGTAAACTAATGATGTCATATCATTTTGTTGCATGAATTTCGTGTGTGTTCTATCTTCAAATGAATGAGAGGAAATACTGGTATGATGAATAATTTCACCGAACATGTCACCTAGAAATATTATAGTGCCATGCTCAGAATACGAGTCACAAATAGCTTGTAACGTATTGATATATTGCATATAATGCTCATTAGCATAGTTTGCGAATGGCATATATACACAAAATGCGAATAGTTTCATGTTACATGAATGTGAAATTTCGATACCAGCAATTCGCTCGTCTGATACCTCGTCCATTCTCCTTATCGAGAATTCGAGTGACGTTTTATATAATATGGAGACACCACCTTTACCACATTTGACATTAGTGTAGATATCGTAATTATTGTCACAGCATGTTATGTCTCTATGTTCTGTATTAATGGATGACATAAAAGTCTTAAAATGATTGAATAGTTTATGCTCCGTAATGAAGGCGATGTCTATGTCTTTATTTTCTAAAAGGTATCACAATCTTGCTGCGGATGACATAATACCTCTAACGTTCCACGTGGCCAGGCGTAATCGTGAGTTTGTTGTCACCGTGAAGTTTGTATGTGTGTGTGAAGCCATGGTGCTAGTCTATGTTTGCGTAGCTGTAATCCACATCGTGGCGGTACTGGCTATCCGCGGGCTGATTATAATCGCCGTAGTGGTCGTTGCTATCTGTATACGTGTTTTCGTTGTTTATGTCTGTAAAATAACTCATATGTATTATAGTTGTTACGAATATTCGTCCCACTTGTTGCGGGACAGCCATTGGCGACATCGGGTGAATCTCGGCCAGAAATCGTGTTCTTCTACACGTTCACCCTGATAAATAGGCACAGTGATTTTGGCTGCTAAATGGCCATTTCTGCTGTTGAATAGTGACGTGTATAATGGCGTAATCTGTCGCTCCAGTAAATAGTCCTCTAGGCCTTGTTGGTTCGAATCGCTATCTATACCGCCAATGTAATACATTTTAACGCGTCCTCTGTATTTACCTTTAAATGCAGACGACAAAGGCGTTGGTTTAATATTCTGCGAAGTTACCGTATCTATTGTATCTGATCGTTTTATTTCTTTTACCGCACTGGGGTACATTTGTTCCACAGGGGTTCGATGTGCTGTGGTATTTCGAGTTTGTGAAACTATTGTATCTATTTTATGTACGGAGTCACTGTGACTCAATTCCGTAGAGTTCCTGTATTCGGCAGGGTCTGTCAAACGCCAACCGGGGGGTATCAAATTTCTTTTTTTCTTGTGTTTTCAATTTGTCGTTAGCTTGCATATTTCTGGTGTATTTTCTAGTGTTCGGGTCAAAGATCATAAGCGGTACAATGTTTTTATCGGGCTTATTCGTTGAGGCTGGTTGTTGTGTTTCAGTGCTGACTCTAGGAGGCATACGGACGACATCAGCAAAAGTAGGCGACATGGCCGGCGTCTTCGCCTGTGCTGGTGTTTGCTGACTATTCTCTGGGTCTTCAGTATGTCGTTGTGGTGGGGGCTTCTGGGATGACTCAACATTCCCTGTTTCTGTCGTCGCATTTTCGACTATTTCACCCTGTTGCGTTGTTCGTCCGGGTTTCGAAAAGTTAGATGGCTCTATGCTATGAGTTTGTTTTACTAATTCACTAATGGATTGTATAGCAGACTCTGTTCCTGATAGGTATTTTTTTACTTCCTGTGTGTTTTGTTGAGCGATTACATGCATTTGTTTTTCATAAGATGACAAAGTCTCACATACTTTAGCTTTAAATAATTGCATGTCGCGTCTAATTTGTTTATTGTCTGAAACCAAATGTTCGATTTGAGATTTCAATTTTATTATAGTGTCAATTTCACTAGTTTTCTCTTGTTGTAACTGGGTGTATTTATTACCCAGATCTATGACATTAGATAACATTTGGCTAATTTCCATAGTCAATTCCGTTGATTTACAACTGTCCTTGCCACAGGAATCCATGCCCTCGCTTCCTGTCTGTTGGCTTTTTTCCGTGGCTTTACTGAAAATTGTCTCTATTTCGGTATCATCACCATGTAAATACATGTTCAATATATAGCAGTCTTGTGATAATTTCAGCTGTACAGGTACTTTCCTGGAGCCTCTACGTGTTATTAATTTCGCGTCCGGACACTTTTCTATTAGTTTGGCCCTCTTTAGGAGGACGTCTCTATATGAAACTAGGTCCGATTCTGAATTGTGTGTTAATTAGTCTTATAAGTTTCTCGGAGTATAATTCACGAGGAAGGTTAAGACAGTTCGCAATCCAAAATACTGCAGGGTTGTGTCCCGGTATCTGGTCATCAATCATATGCGTTTGTAAGTATGGGTATACACTGATGAACCACTTATATTAACATTGGGTTTGTAACGTCTGCATATGCTTGTTTCAAATACGTCTATCCTGTTTTACATTTGTAAACGGTGTCAGCGGATATGCCGTGTATACAAACTGATTGTCTCCGACGTTACTGTCGTACATATTTGCTGGACGCAGACCGGCCGCCGGTTGGAGGACATGATATGTTGGACTACCATTTTGTACACTGTCGGTGGACTTGAGATCGGGGACCACGCTGTAGCCATGTCATTCAGTAACGTCTATGGTATCCCAGATTTACAACGTTGCACGTATATATTATGAGCGCTCCACCCAAGCGTGAAAATTAGCGCGCGTAGGCTTCTCCATCGCTTCGAAGCGCATTAGAGCGTGACGAAGTTTTAATCCTGTCCTGGTGATCAACAGCTCACAAGTAGCTCAGAGTATTCACCTATAGGCCTCCGGGGCATGTTAGTTGGACAAATAAATCAATTGTTACAGTTTTTCAATAAACATATTGAAATATATAGAAATATATAGAATGATATGTAACTTTACCATGCGCCGCACTAGAAATCCATTTATCACATATTCACTCACATGTTGTCCAAAAATGTAAAATTAAACACAATAGTTTTGATACTATTTGATATAATTTGCGTAAAATCCAGAGCGATTGAAAAAACACGTCCTGTCACTCGCGCGCACGGTACGTTTCCAAACAATATATATTTTTTATTTTATATTTTTGCAGAATCACAGTTGGCAGAGCTAAGGACGGATTAGAAAGTTTCAACACAATTCGGTTACGCTTCTGGTACTACAAAGAACTTGAGGATTCAATGGGAATCTTATCTATTGTTTTGTTGTTATTTTTATTTGTGTGCAGTGCCAATGACCACGCAAACATTTTCATCATTACGCAAACATTGTATTAGCGAGCATACCTCACTATACCCCCAGTTACCTATGTAAACATATATTGTATCAACGTCCTCGAGCGGCAGATTTTCTAGCGAGGACGACAATGACTGTTGATAGGCTTGTATTTGATCGTTTGTTATTTTATTCCATGCCACGTGCGCAGTCGTATTCTTCACATGAGTGCAGTTTATGGGATTGTTAATAGTTATGCATATTGGGAGGTGGTCAGACACGTAGTATAAATCATCATCTATGATTTCAATCTCGCTGAAAAAACACAAGTCATGGTTATACATGATCACATGGTCTAGCATTTTCTCCATAGTTATGAAAGTAAATGGCGGACCTATACGATCATTTGAGTAAACTAATGATGTCATATCATTTTGTTGCATGAATTTCGTGTGTGTTCTATCTCTAAATGAATGAGAGGAAATACTGGTATGATGAATAATTTCACCGAACATGTCACCTAGAAATATTATAGTGCCATGCTCAGAATACGAGTCACAAATAGCTTGTAACGTATTGATATATTGCATATAATGCTCATTAGCATAGTTTGCGAATGGCATATATACACAAAATGCGAATAGTTTCATGTTACATGAATGTGAAATTTCGATACCAGCAATTCGCTCGTCTGATACCTCGTCCATTCTCCTTATCGAGAATTCGAGTGACGTTTTATATAATATGGAGACACCACCTTTACCACATTTGACATTAGTGTAGATATCGTAATTATTGTCACAGCATGTTATGTCTCTATGTTCTGTATTAATGGATGACATAAAAGTCTTAAAATGATTGAATAGTTTATGCTCCGTAATGAAGGCGATGTCTATGTCTTTATTTTCTAAAAGGTATCACAATCTTGCTGCGGATGACATAATACCTCTAACGTTCCACGTGGCCAGGCGTAATCGTGAGTTTGTTGTCACCGTGAAGTTTGTATGTGTGTGTGAAGCCATGGTGCTAGTCTATGTTTGCGTAGCTGTAATCCACATCGTGGCGGTACTGGCTATCCGCGGGCTGATTATAATCGCCGTAGTGGTCGTTGCTATCTGTATACGTGTTTTCGTTGTTTATGTCGTAATACTCATATGTATTATAGTTGTTACGATATTCGTCCCACTTGTTGCGGGACAGCCATTGGCGACATCGGGTGAATCTCGGCCAGAAATCGTGTTCTTCTACACGTTCACCCTGATAAATAGGCACAGTGATTTTGGCTGCTAAATGGCCATTTCTGCTGTTGAATAGTGACGTGTATAATGGCGTAATCTGTCGCTCCAGTAAATAGTCCTCTAGGCCTTGTTGGTTCGAATCGCTATCTATACCGCCAATGTATACATTTTAACGCGTCCTCTGTATTTACCTTTAAATGCAGACGACAAAGGCGTTGGTTTAATATTCTGCGAAGTTACCGTATCTATTGTATCTGATCGTTTTATTTCTTTTACCGCACTGGGGTACATTTGTTCCACAGGGGTTCGATGTGCTGTGGTATTTCGAGTTTGTGAAACTATTGTATCTATTTTATGTACGGAGTCACTGTGACTCAATTCCGTAGAGTTCCTGTATTCGGCAGGGTCTGTCAAACGCCAACCGGGGGGTATCAAATTTCTTTTGTTCTTGTGTTTTCAATTTGTCGTTAGCTTGCA